>OX451739.1:1044025192-1044551852 GCA_948472305.1 Vicia faba
AAATATTTAATGATTGTGAGTCTTGGGGTAAAAAGCTATTTGCCAAGTCTGAAGAAGAGTGTATCAATGGAGGATATTCTGGTCATCTGGATTAGAATTAATTGAATGTTGGTATATCTTGAAGATTAGGTATAATGCTGAAAGGAGATGTATTTTCAATTGGGTTGATTACTAAAAG
This sequence comes from Vicia faba, assembly GCA_948472305.1. NCBI lineage: Eukaryota > Viridiplantae > Streptophyta > Magnoliopsida > Fabales > Fabaceae > Vicia > Vicia faba. The sequence goes on from OX451739.1 coordinate 1,044,025,371, forward strand.
AGTGCAATGTCAAACTAGATGTCATGACATTGTATTGCTACTACAGTCAAGGTACAAGGATTTTATTATGCTTGCAGAACATAGTCATTGATTCTGTCATCTTTGAGTCAGTGATCTTGCTACATGTTTATATTGACACTCCTAAACTTAGTATGATTTAGAAGATATGGATGTATTTTCATCATAACTTGAGGTGCAAGATACATTGAGAATATGAAGGGTAATTTTGGAATTGCACTACTGTAGAATTATTGGAGTAACTGTTTGGATGGTCTGTCAACTATATTCTTTTACCTAGTGGAGTGTGCAATCTCAGAAGAGTCATTTTCAATGGCATGGTAAATGTCATTTCAAATGTTGTAACATTTTTCAAGGAGTAAAGCGTGGAAAGAGAGAACGCTGAAGAATAATGTGTATTTCTCCTATGGTGAGAGGTTCACTGTTACTAAGGGTAATCTTTTCTTCCTCCATAAAAGCTTTCATTAATTGAGGTGTTGTTACAAGCAATGTTTTATTATAACCTAGGTAAATTTACTTGTATTTAAAGATCTTACAACCTCATCATTCTCACAAGTCGTGTTTCAACATTGTTGATGCAAAAGAAAAGGAAATCTCTTCTTTTGTATATCAAGAAGGAAGTGGGTTCTGGTTCAAAGGAAGTAACGTTTAACACTGTTACACATGTTGTAACATCTACTGGAACTTCCAGAACAGGGAAAACACCTAGTTAAAGTGAATCCCTCAAGAAGAACCATGTGATCTTACATGATTCATACTAAGAGGATGATCAAGATTGAGTGTATGGGATAGCTGCCATATGATATCTGCTACAAAAAATATAAAAAAAATGGATAAAGAAAAGGTGATTGCTTTCTGTTTTGTTGAGTCAGTCCTGTAGTGTTTTTTTGGTCTTTTTCTTAGTTTTTGCTTGAGTGAGTCATTTCTTCCCTTTACCCTTAACTTGTTTCTCTTTGGGTAAGTTTTATTTTATTTTCTTCTTTCTTCCTTCCTTTTGAGTCAATTTGATACAATTGGTCTGGTATCAAACATATGGTTTGTTTGTTTTGAGTCAGTTAAGAGTCTTTCCTTGTTTGTCTTGAATCAATTCTTGCTTCTATTGATTCTTAGTGTGTCAGTTTCTTTTCAATTTTTTGGGGTCATTTTTTGGCAAAAGGGAGGGGAGGTGTTATTGAGTCTAGTCAAGTGTTCTTTGCTTTATGCAACACTTTAGGGTTGATTGTGCTATCTCTGTCTTGTTTCTACTGTTGATGCTACTTCTGTTGTAGTCTCTGCAGGATGTCATATAGGATGTTGTAACTTCCTATTTGTTGTGTCTTGTGGTCCGAGTTATGAGTATTATTGTGTCTTGTGCTTTGAGTTATGTGTGGGATCTTCTACTGCATGTGTCGTTGATGTGTTGTGTTCTTGAGGGGGAGATTTATGTCTATGTGTCAAGAATTGGTTATGTGTTTGAGGGGGAGTAATATCCATTTTCTTCCTCATGTACAAATTTTACATGATCAACATGTAGCTGATGTTGTGTAACTGTTGTATCCTTGATACATGTTTTTGTACAGTTTGTGCTTGTGGTTTTATTCCTCTCTCAAGAATTTATATTTTAGTTTTGGTTGTTTTAGCCAAAATTTTCCAAAGGGGGATATTGTTAGTTCCATGTTTTTATGGTTGACTAAATTTTGGATAAACATGGCTCTATGTTGTTGTTGAGTAAGATGTAGTAGAATTTTTATCAAATGTTATAACAATTTTACTGTTATGTGTTTTCAGTCAGATGTTGAAAGCAGTTGTCATGACATCTTGATCTGGTACTGCAGTACAACAGGAATGTTGTTTTAAATCTTGATAGATTTAATTTGATTCTGGAATATTTCTTTTGGATATGTTTCAGTAAATTTTGCAGGTCAAGAAGATTTTATCTGGAACAAGGTTTTATATCTCCAGTTGTGCATTGGTTGTTAAATTAGGTCTTGAGACAATTTAGGAAACTTTGTATTGGTTGTTCCACGATTTAAGGAGATTTTGCTGCACAACAAATACAACTCTCAGCTTGTGGATCAAGAAATATCTGTTGGAGATTTTGAAGCTCATGGATTGAAGAAGTGTATTTAAAGAAGACCTAACCTAATGTAATTTAAGTTTTCAGCAATTGTAAAATTAGGGGAAACATAACTCTTAGGTTTTGAGAGTATCTTGTGTATTGTGTGGTGTAAGTCACCCTTGTATATTTTGATGCTTGTGATCGACATTATGTTCTCACTCAGAAGCCTTTAGGTAATGAGTTGAGTATTGTTCTTGGATGAAGCTTTTAAGAAAATTCAAGTATTATTCTAGGTCAAGAGTCTTGGCTAAGTTTTGTAATGGAAGTATGATCTTCTACTTGAAATGGAAGTATGATCTTCTTGTTAAGTTAGACTCAATACAATCATTGAGATTGGGTTGTTAGATATCATTGAGGTGATTTAGGAAGTGAGGTGGTGATTTCTCATATTTAGGGAGGACCTAGGTAGAAGTTTCATTGGGTAGGGATTAAGCGAGAAGTTGTAAACGGGGGAGATTAGCTTTGAACTAATACTACTGATAGTGGACTTCCTTCCTGACTTGGTAGCCCCCAGATGTAGGTGAGTTTGCACCGAACTGGGTTAACAACCCTATGTGTTATTTAACATTATGTAGTTTAAGTTTCATTATTCTGTGATATCTTGATGAATCAGTTCAAGATGTAAAATCAGATGCTGTAACATCTTCCTTGACATTGTTATGATGTTGAAAAATCAGTATTACCATCTCTTGCCTGTACCATAGAAATTTCAATTCGTATCAGAGCATGCACCCTAGTCTATTGGGTGAGCTTCAGGAAGTACTTTTTTTGGTACTACCGTTCCCTATGGAAGACTGGGATGATTGTATTCTGGTTATCAATGGACATCATATTTTTAATAATCATCAGGATAGGAGAATCCTGGTTCTGAAGAGATTGAAGAGTAGAGCACGAGTTGTCTCTATTTAAAATTTGATGTTGTCAATGTCATAATCAATGGAATTGATAAGTTTCTTTTTTCGACCCATTATCACTGGAGGCCAAAGGTACTTGGGAAATTCTCAAGTCCACTCACAAAGGCATCTTAGTGTTTGTTTTTCAGGAAAAGACTAATCAAGAAGAAGATTCTCAGGTATCTATTCAAGAGATTTGACATGGAAGTTACAATTATTAAATAAAAACTAGAGCGTCGATTTTGTTTCTAACTCTATAGAAGCTCATTTTCAGTTTTCTGAGGGTTGGTTTCTTACTATGTTTTGTTCCTTGGAAGACAGTCCAATCAGGAGTTGAAGATATTTGACAGTATGTCATGACCTTATGTTATAACATTGGTATTAACTTCGACAGGTCTGTGATGCTAAAAGAAAGGCTGGAATTAGTGTATAGATCAATGTCTAAACATTCATGGGATTATGAAGAACTTGGATCTTTGTAGAGAAGAATTCCCTAATTATCTCAAGAGCGACTGTATGGGTTTTCTATATCTGGTTTGACCGGAAGATTGACTTTTAATGAATATTTATGTTTTGAAGAATTATTTCATGATGTGTTGGATGCTTTATTCAAAGATCCGTGTATCTAGAATAAAAGGTGTTATCAACCATGAAGAAATAAGAGGTGATTTATTTTAGATCTTATGCCTTAAGAGAATGAAGGAATATCTACCATCTATAACTTGCAAGGTGAAGTGACTCTATCAATCCTAAAACTTGATATCAAAGATAAAGTCTGGAAGGATAAATCAGTTCTATTAAAGAAGGTTCCTCAAATGGAGAGTTTATTGGAAGGATTTGGGTTTTCAATCTATGATTGGCAAAGTGAAACTTCAAAGTGACAAAAGGATGTTTTTATCCAAAAACAAGCTGAGTCAAGGATGTCTTAACATTATGCTGGACATCAGCTTACTCATGCTACATGTATTTATTTGCACTGAAGATATCTCTTATGTGATAAGTTGATTTCAATAGTTTTGGTTGCTTTTTAAAGGTCAAGTTCAGTTTTGTTTAACCAAGCAGTGGTTAGTACTTAGTTAAGGTATTTGTTGCTTATCTCTCATACCTTTCTTAGGTCTTCAACTAAGATGATTGGTATTTTTACACTAACTGTTCCAGACAGTTAAAAGTGTTCCTGGTGGTTTGTTTAAGTCTCATTCTAATGAAATGTAACTTTTTAGGGAATTAGATAACTAAAAGAATTCAGAATGGATTCTCTAAGTTCTGGTAATTGGTTTTTTTTCTTACTTAAAGACTGATGACTGTGTGATCAAGGTCTAAAGGTATATGTTATTAAGGAAGAATGTTCTGTCACTAATGAGGAGTTTGAAGTTCCTTTGATGATTTAAGAACAATTTCTATTTGTTAATTCCACAAGTATTTAGTTATTTATACTTTTACTCGGTGTTCAAGAAAGAAAAGTCAAGATATCACACCTGAAGGTTCAACATCAGAAGTTGCAAAAGCTCTAGAACCTATTATATGGATCTGTTTGGTTCAATATAAGGTGAAGGTCCTGGTGGAGGGAGCTCACTATTTGGAGTTTGTTTTGGTCTGTGATCATCATGTGTTTCAGAGGTGAAATATTGAATGGTTGTCACTGTTGGAGTAAAAATCTATTCGCCATGTTTAAAGAAGAGCGTATCAATGGAGGATATTATGGTCATCTAGATTAGAATTAATTGAATCCTGATATATCTTGAAGATTAGTTATAGTTCTAAAAGAAGATGTATTTTCAATTGGGTTGATTACTAAAAGAGTGCAATGTCATGACATTGTAGTGTGACATGCTACTACAATCAAGGTACAAGGATTTTTTCCTGCTTGCAGAATAAATTCATCGGTTCTGTCATCTTTGTGTCAGTGATCTTTTTAAAGGTTTTCATAGTAAGAATTATTCTAATTCCAAATTGGATTTAGGCGTAAGGACGAAAATGGAGAACTGTGTATACAAATCCTCGCGTGTCTTTTTCTTATCACTTTACTTGATTTAATTTTCATCAATGAATTTGTATAATAGCATTAAGCAATCAATCGACTCATAGGAATTTTTCTGAAACTTCTTTTTTTTAATTAGGTATTCATATTGCTTATAATCACTTTTGATTATAAGTGCTTTTTTGTAACAACACAACTCAAAAGAAAGTTCTGAAAATTCGATGGCACACATAGTGTCTGATTAATTGTTTTGTTTGTTCTTTTGATAATTGCCATTGGAAATAGTATTGCTAGTAACTTGCTATAAATGATTGATATCTTGTTACTGGAATGAAGCATAAAAATTTCAAATTGATATAAATGATTGATATCTTGTTGATAGTCTTTTGATTCACTCCCTTACTTGTTGTAGAGTAACCTTCGATTCACTTACACTATTACATATCCTCCTTCGATTCAGTAACTGCTCAAACAAAGTAGTAACTGAACTAACTTCAGGAAGATTCCAGCAAAGTTCTATTCACCACCAAGGTAGTCACTGGAAATTCCTTCGATTTAAGCATTTCAAGAGGTAAGTTCTCTCTAAACCTGGAACTCTTTCATTTAAATTTCATGTGTACATACCACTAAAAAGAAAATGTAGATATCCCATCTAGGGAGTTAACCATGCTTTAACTTTTGATCCTCACTGCCTATATGTTGAAAGTCTCAACCCTGACTAGTTAGACTTGGGATTTTGGTTCCCAATAATCTTGTGCTAACCCCTGGCCTGTAGCTTTCGAAAGTTACACTTGAATGTTGCATTTTTAAAAGTTTAAAACAGGTTCTCTGTACCCTTCAATTCACTAAATATTCAAGCCTTTTGAATCTCAACCTAAGAGCCTAGCATTCTTGGAATCAAAGAAGGCAGCAAGGAGCTTGAGGCGAAGAGTGCACCTCACGCTGATTCCAGGCCCCAATCGAAAGAAGCGGGAAAAGGATGAAATCGAAAGGCGTGACCTTACTGATTCCAGGCCTAAATTGAAGGAAGCAAGGAAGGGCATAATCGAAGAGTGTTGTTGCCTCAATCGAAAAACCCATTTTACCCCTTTTATTTTGTTTTGTCTTTACATTTTCTTGCTATTCAATATAGTTGTAATAATGTAGGATATTTATTTTCTGCATTTTTATTTGCTTTATACAAATGTTAGTAATTAGGATTTATGGGAATATAAAACCAACAAGTAGATAACCCAAAAATCAAATACAAAATGCATGCAATCAAACACACTTTGCACACATGCACCTATAGGATAATCCCACTTGTTGCCTTCGGTAAACGGTCTAGTCCCTAAACGACATTGCTAAAACGTCCGTTAGGTTGCCTTCTATGACTATACAAACGACCCATAGTTGTTGGGCCCTGAAAAATAAGGTACAAGACCTTATCAAGGCGAAAGAGATTAAGTTTGACCTTCCAGAAACACCTAATATTATAACGACGCTAATGCCCAAACATGGCCAAGGTGTTAATGCTGTTGATGATGACCATTTTGTTTTCTCTGTGGATGAATTAACTACTCCCCTTTTGACTGTTAAATAGAATCTTTTGCAAGCCGGTTTATTTCCGGGATATGGTGAAAGTTGTCACTTATGTATGCCTCTACCAGATGGTTGTTTGTTGTTAAAAATGGGCGTCCAGTGCTTGATGGTTAACAAAGAAATTTTGTTCGAAATAATTCCCCTTATAAGAAGTTATTGTGAAGATGTCTAGATAATCACCATTTATGACAATCCTCCCAGGGTCTCCACCAAAAGACCCGCCAGGATTACATTTGTTCCCAAGTTTTCTCCCTTGATCATCACCATGCTAGGGCCAATAGCTTATTCCCTGGATAAAGTCGTTCCTTGGAATTATGGGGCCGGTGTCTATTACCATGGCGTCAAGCAAGACCTATTGGATATTGAAGACAAATTTGCTGAAGATACTGAGCCTGACATCGACAATATTGTCGGGACCAGTAAAATTACAAGAAGCAGAAGAGTTTTCTCTCCCGAGATCTCCCCAAAAACTGTTGCTATTCCTGTGATTATTCCTGCTACTGCTCCTATCAATATTCCCAATGTTACTTCTATTGGTAGTCCTATTGTTATCCCTGCTACCGAGTCGGACGAGACACGGGGAAAAGAGGTATTGGTTGAGCCTGTCCAAACGAAGGCGCATTCAGAAGTCACCCCTGAGGCTTCTAAAAGACAAATGGAAGAGATATTAAATATAATCAAGAAAAGTGATTACAACGTCGTGGAGCATCTAGGGAAGACCCCCTCAAAGATCTCAGTGCTAGCCTTACTTTTGTGTAATTCCATGCTAAGGGTTTAGTAATATTCCTGAAATCCGCCCACGTGCCCCAAGAGACCTCCGCTGATCAATTCGAGAGTTGTGTGGCTAGTCTAACTGCTGATAATGGACTGGATTTTTCTGACGCTAATTTAACTCCCAAGGGAAGGGAACACAATGACTCCCTGCATGTCTCCATTGAGTGCATGGACACTATATTAGCCCATGTTCTGGTGGATACAGGTCCGTCGCTGAATGTCTTACCCAAGAATGCTCTTGACCGATTAGATTGCGAAGGACTCACATTGAATCCCAACAACATTGTGGTAAGGGCCTTCGATGGTTCTAAAAGAACGGTGCACGGGGAGGTGGATATACCTATCAAAGTTGGTACTCATACTTTTGATTCAACCTTCTATGTGATGGATATCCGCCCATCTTATTCCTATTTATTGGGTCGACCCTGGATCCATAGGGCTGGTGCTGTCACTTCTACCCTACATCAGATGTTGAAGTACCCAGTCAAGGGAAAGATTATCACAATCCATGAGGAGGAGGAATACATGGTTAGACACCTGAACTCTTTCAGGTATGTTGAAATGGACGGCGAGTTCATTGTGACCCCCTGTTGTACCCCAAAATTTGCCCTCGCGCTTTTCCACAAGAAATCTCAGCTTCAAACATTTTCTGACTTCTCAAACTGGTTCAAGAATCGGACAAACGGACTTTTCTTGACAGTCAATCAAAATTAGGGTTTTCACTGATTTTCAGAGCTTTGAATTGTTTCATATAGTGGGCTTAAGGTTTGGTTGATTTTTGGTTCAATTTTGATCAAGCGAGCGTGATTTGGCATTTAATCGGGAATTAAGGTTTTATGGGCATATTCTCAGAAGAATTTGAATTCCACAGCACTTTGCGGTTTATTTCAAGATTCGGATTAAAATTCGCGTTATCTTGGTTTAATCAGTAAAAGAGACAACGGTTTGAATTCGTCAGTCAAAAGATATATGCAGTGTTGGATTCACAGTGCTTATGTGTTTGATCAGTCCATTTGGGTTAATTGATGTTTTGCTCTGGATGTTGAATAAGACAGACTTTAATTGATCAATGTTGTTTTATTTTAGTTATTTATTATTCTGAAATTAAATGATTGAATTTATTTTTCAATTGTTTTAATTCTAAGAATTTTAAATAAATAAATAAACAATAAAGAAATTAGAATTAATTGGATAATTCAAACTTTTATTGATATTGGAATTATTTGTACAAATTGTTGTTTATTACAAACAATAACTTACATTTAATTTAAATATTACACAGAATGAAAAACTATCCTATTTTCTAAATATTCTTCATTCTTCACTCCGCTCCGGTATTCTATTTTTCATCTGCAAAAAGAAACAAGAAAAGTCAGAAAGCATTAAATTGGAAAGGACAGATAAAAGGTGCTCATCATTAGGGGCCACTGATTGGGATCAGTCGACCCTCTCTGCAAATCACGGGATTTCTCCCGGTTCACAGAGAGGGAAGATTATTTTTATTTCATGAATGCAAATGTCAAAAATGCATAAGTTATAAAATTCAAGCTACATAAGAATCTCAATTTCCAAGTTCAAATCCAAACTGAAAAGTTCAAATCCAAACTTTCTATCCAAAAGCAAAGGCTACTGTCAAAATGCCCAAAGTTCACTCAAAGAAAGATTTCAAAAGTGCAAAAGTGCATTTGCTATCACAGGTACCCAAACTGTCATGAAAAGGTTTGGTCAAAATGCAAAGTGCAAAAGCTGGAGGAAAAGATGCAAAATGTGCTATGCAAGAGATCTAAACATCATTTCCCTAGTCAAACCCCTTCAGAGCAAGTACAGAAATATAATCATATTAAATCTAAAAGCTGTACTTTAGGAGAAAAAGAAGAGAGATAAAGGCAGCAGATACAGGTTAGGCATTAGACAGTAGGAGAGGAGAAGACAAAAAGATTATACAAATCCAAGCCTAGTTCAGCATAGCAGTTCAGCAGGCAAAAGGGAGAGGGAGGTTTAAGATAGAAAAAGAAATATATGAAACAATTCAGCACAGCAGGCAAAAGGGAGAGGGAGGTTTAAGATAGAAAAAGAAATATATGAAACAATTCAGCACAGCAGGCAAAAGGGAGAGGGAGGTTTAAGATAGAAAAAGAAATATATGAAACAATTCAGCACAGCAGGCAAAAGGGAGAGGGAGGTTTAAGATAGAAAAAGAAATATATGAAACAATTCAGCACAACAGGCAAAAGGGAGAGGGAGGTTTAAGATAGAAAAAGAAATATATGAAACAATTCAGCACAGCAGGCAAAAGGGAGAGGGAGGTTTAAGATAGAAAAAGAAATATATGAAACAGTTCAGCACAGCAGGCAAAAAGGGAGAGGGAGTTTTAAGATAGAAAAGAGAATACACAAAAGCCAATGAAACAGTTCAAAATAGCAGGCATTAGACAGTAGAGAGGGCAGAAAATATACATAAGCCAGTTCAGAAGTGAAGAGGGAGGATAACCAAAAAAATATCAAACCATTCTCAAACACAAACACGCTAAAAAACACATAAACCTGCAAGAACTGAGTGATCTCAAAAACCAACATCCTCTCATATCCAAACCAATTCTCAAACTCTACATGCTGCAAACCATAACCCAAAAACCACCAATAACCTCACCATACCAACATCCTCAAACCCAAAACTCAAAGGCTACTGAACCTGTGAAAGTCAAAAGCTCCAACCAATGTCATAACCCTCAAGCTGTCCCAAAACCTTCAAACACCCACAAAAACTGATAACCAAAACTCAGAATACCCTGCATTAAACACACATCTCAGAACTCAATCTTCATGCTAAACACACAAACCTGATATCCGAACTCAAGCCTCACCATCTTATGAAACCAATATCTAAAACATTCAAACACCAAGCCTCAGAAGCGATATCAATATAGGCAAAAGCAACATACAGAATTCCCAAGGCAATAACAAAAAGCATAGTCAGGGCAACGTAAGCAACCTAGACCCTCAGACCTTTGAGGTCATCACAGGGTGATACGAGAAAAGATACAGTGCTCAAGAGAAAAGAAAGAGGTGAACTCAGTGAAACACATCATGGGGCAAACTCAAAGGCAAAACATTTGAGGCCACAGTTCAGGGCAAGCTCAAGGCAAAACATCTCAGGCAACATACAACAACCCAAGGCAACGCATTGTGGAAGAAGAAGATAAACAAAAAAGTGAATTTTTAAGGAGGGTTTTCAGGCAAATCTAGCAGCATCATCAAAGCCCTAACATAAGCAAAGAACGAAGTTACCAGGGTCATCAGAAGCAAAGCCTCATCAAGTCCATCACGACGATCCGGCCTCCTAAGCGCCATAGCACCCTCCACCTCTCCTCCATCCCCAAAGTCAGGTAGTCCATGTTCTTCCCATTTCCCCTTCACTAGCTCATAATAATGCGAATTCAGGAATCAAGACTCACACTAAAACATAAATTCGTAAAGAACAGAACATAAACACTAAAGCGAACCTTAAATCGATGACGCTGGGCTCACGTCAATGGGGGGAAGAAAAGCTTCAGGATGGGAGCTGGTGGCCGGGATCGAGCGTTCAGGGAAGTGAAGTTTAATCGGAGAAGATGAATGCAACGAACGCGCCGTCGTCACCTCACAAACCCTCGTTTTCATTCTGAGAATAATTGCCTAACCCTAATTTCGTTTTTGCCTGACCCGTTCCCAGTTATGCTAAGCCCATTAATCACTAACCTAAACAATACTTATTATTCTTTCATATATAACACTAACCATTCTTGTTATTTTGTAAAAGCAATATTTTTATTCCTTAAAAATACTAACTTAACTAAATATTTTTATTATTATCATAAGGTTAGGACTTTTTAGATAATACATTTTGTATATCATAATTATATTAAAAATTAATTTTGTACATATTATATAAAACATTTTCTTTAGATTAATACACATTTTGTACATAACAATAACAAAATACTTTTTATACCAATTAACTTGAAAATATTTTCTACATATTGAAACATATTTGTACATATTATTCATTTTTCATACATAATTAAAATTAAACTCTTTTTAGTTAATATTCTTTTTCATACATAACAATTTAAATATACATTTTTTCTCTAATATTTAATTTCCAAACATTTAATCAAAACACCTTCATTTCTTCCTTTGTACATAATTAAACATATAAATCAAAAATACCGATTAAAACGTACATCTAGGTCAAAACCCTAATACGGCTCAATTTCACATTTCGCACTTGTACATATTTACACTTACACAATACATATACATTTGCACTTACACAATATATTGCTCTACACACATTTTATCTTATATTTATACATTCGACATTTATATTTTGATTGTGACATTCGATTTGGTTGTAAATACTATAAGTCTCATCCCCTTGTACATTTATACCCCCACTCCCGGATATTATTGTGTAATAGCGTAGATTTACATTCCGCAATTTACAGTTTTCCAATTATACCATGGTTAGACCTAGGGTTTGTATGTACATAAAATCAAAACGCTAGATAACCTAATACAAGACAAATACATGTAATCAATACACAATCACACTTGCACCCTCTAGGGTAATCCCACATGTTGCCTTCCAAAATGGGCCATGTTTGCACGTCGAGTACCTTTGGCAAAACAAAATCAAATGATCATAAGTCCCTCAAAGTGTTGCCTAAATCGGAATGATCATAGTCCCTTCAAAACAAATTGCCAAAGACACTTGGCACCATTGCATTCATGGTCCATACGATGACCCGCGCCCGTCCCGAATAAACTTCCTAAAACGCAAGATTGTCCCCCAATTTCAATGGTGGAACAAAATTGTTAAAAGGGGTTAAAACATGACAAAAACCTTTGAGTACAATAGGGTAGACAAAACTCTTAGTTACTTGAGATCAAACTTGCAAAAACACTTGCCTTCTTTTCAAAAACCACAATCCACAACACTTTCAAACTAACTCTCAAAAAACATTTGAAAACATCTTTTCGAAAAGATTCACACTTTTGTAAAACACTCAAACACGAGTCAAATACATTAGTTGCCTAAGACAAGGCATCTTTTTCCAAAACATTTTCAAAAAGCACCCACACACACATCATTTTCAAAGCAATCGAAAAACAAGGCAAGTGATCTAAAAAACCAAGTAACTAAGAGCCCATGGATAACCATGGATGAAAAGGGTGCTAACACCTTCCCTTTTCATAATCTACCCCCCGAACCCACGAAATATCTCAAAAGGTTTTTGCTGTGCTTTTTTAACCTTTCCTTTAGGATAAAATAAAAAGTCGGTGGCGACTCTTGCTAACCGCACAAGTGCGAATACGAACGCAAAACACAAGTCAGTTCTCCCACCGTATCACAGAACTGGCGACTCTGCTGGGGACTTGTTTTAAAAGTGGGGTTACCTTAGGGTTTAGATCACTTTTGTTTTCAATTGATTGCTTTGTTTGCTTTACATTTATGGGCTTTGTATCGGAGTTTTATAGATCCTAACCCGGATCTGGGGAAACCTTTTTAGGTAGCAACAAGGCTGTGAGGGAACTGTGCGGGGTATACCGACATGGTTGAAGCAGTCTGCTACGTTGATGTGGCACTTTGGTGTGTACCGGTAACCCTTGAGTCAATCAAGGAGAGTACGGGGCCTCCATGTGGTGTCGTAAAGCATCAACAGACCTTAGGAACCTTAATTGAACCATCTTGGCCTTTTTAGGGTAGTGAGATGACTACTTTGGTGTACTCCGAAGTCGGTTGATACTCGATACTACACTCAATTGAGGGTTGTTTTCTTGGGATATTTTGATCGCCAGTCAGTGGCTAAATCGAAACGATGAACAATGAAAGCAATCCAATGATATTGAGATCCTTAGAACCCGGTTACTTTGATAGGACAGGTTTGAGCCCACCAACTTCAAAAGGGTAATACTCAGACCCCATGCTGGCCTAAACTCTAAGGGTTTGCCTGGTGTGACTTGTGTGCCTTATATGTTTGCCTTTGTAAACATTTGTGGTGTGTTTGATCATAGCATCATGACATCATACAACATCATATGCATCCACTAACCATTTCAGGGGTTCGAATCTTCATCTTTGTTCTTGTTTTGTAGGACATGGAAACTATTCGCAGAAAGACAATTCAGATCAACCTTATAAGGGTTCCTCCTCAACTCAAGGAGCTTACATCCAGGATTCCCGAGAACTCGTCATTCAGTGAAAGGCATGGTAGACTCATCAGCCTGGTCAATACCAATATTGAGGAAGAGATGGTAAAGGTCCTTTTCCAATTCTTTGACCCTCTGCATCACTGTTTTACTTTCCCGGATTATCAGCTGGTGCCTACTCTAGAAGAGTTTTCCCAGCTTCTGAAGATTCCCATTCTCAATCAACTACCCTACAACGGTACGGAAAAGGAACCAAAACTTGAAGAAGTAGCTAAAGCATTATGCCTACAACCATCTGACATCAAGGGGCACTGGGAAGCCAAAAATGGTGTCAAAGGATTCTTGGCAAAGTTTCTGTTTGAGAAGGCCCAAGAGTGTTGGAATTCCCTTGATCTACAAGCCTTTGAAGAAGTTGTAGCCCTCCTTGTCTATGGGTTGGTGTTGTTCCCTAAACCAGATCAGCTTATAGATATCAGTGCTGTCAAGGTCTTCATGTCCAGGAACCCTATACCTACGTTGCTGGGGGACATCCTTCACTCATGTTACACTCGAACCATGAGAAAAAGGGGTGTTCTTATGTGCTGCACTCCCCTCCTGGGGAGGTGGTTTATTTCGCACCTTCCACAATCAGTTTTGAAGAACGAGCGGGGTTTGAGATGGTCACAACGGTTAATGACTCTCACGCATGCGGATATACATTGGTGTCCTAGGTCCAGGGAAGACGTCACTATCATTGATCGTTGTGGGGAGTACCCTAATGTTCCTTTATTTGGAATCAAAGGAGGTATTACCTACAACCCATGCCTGGCTTGGAGACAGTTTGGTTATGCTCGGAAGGATGGCCCTCATGACATGTTAATTCCAGACATAGTTTTTGACTTCGACAACGATACTCAAGGACTTCGTCAGAGATTTATCAGAGCTTGGAGGATGCCAAGTAGGATAGACAGCAAGACATTGGGGCACCGAAACTCCATCCCGTTGGAACCTTACCTCAAGTGGGTACGAGCCCGCTCCCAGAAGTTAGTAATGCCTTACCCTCACATGCTACCTGTGATCAAAGAACCAGTCTTGGAAGGAGAGGCGTCCTACACCATTCAGCATCCTGACATGCCCACCTCCTGGGAAGAGATGCAGAAGAGCTGGGTCCAGCTTAAGGAAGAACGGAATTCTCTTGAGACCAGTCTACATGCTAGTGAAAAGAAGGTCCTGGAACTCACCCGCTTGCTGCACGAGGAAAGGAATCTCAACACCTACATCGCGCCAAAGAGGATGCGCAATGTTTTTTTATCTTAAGGAGTTATTTTGTAATATTTGGCCCATGAGGCATTTATGTACTAACGAATTTCTCCTTATTAATATAATGTGCGTTCCTTTTTGTCTACAACAAATTTTGAATATTCTAAACCCTTGAATGCATTGCATACATACGCATTCCATTGCACCATATGCATAGCAGGTACCCTATTTCACAGGTTGCTTATTCCCCTTCGCTGTTTATTTTGAACAGTCATCATGAATCCAGACTCCTCCAGTGAGCAAGCAATCAAGGCTCTTCAAGCCCAGAATGCACAATTCCAAGAGATGGTCCTAAGCCTAGCCCAGGGTCAGCAAGAGTTGAAGACTCTACTCTTGAAGAAGAAGAAGAAAAAGAGAACTGCGCTGTTCAACACCGGACGCAGATTTGGGAATACACTCCACAATGAAGCTGATCCAACCACTTCTTCCGCTGAGAAAAACAGTCCCCAAGGGGGAGGAGCTCCTAGTCCCGCAGTCTCTGACAACGAGACGGACTACAACGACGAACAATACCCACCTGCTGCTGACAGATACAAACAATTGGAGGACCGCTTGAGCGCCATGGAAATTCAGAATGTGCCGGGGTTGGATTTCGGAGATTTGGGGTTATCTGCTGGGGTAGTAATTCCACACAAGTTTAAGGCGCCTGCCTTCGCCAAGTATGATGGAGTCTCCTGCCCAAAGCTGCATCTGAGGTCGTACGTAAGGAAAATCCAACCTTACACGGCAGATAAGAACCTCTGGATTCATTTCTTCCAAGATAGCCTCTCAGGATCACAACTGGAATGGTTCTACCAATTGGATGGAACTGGCATCCGACACTGGGAAGATTTGGCAAGCGCATTCTACAGACAATACCAATACAATTCTGATCTCGCTCCTACGCGTACCCAACTTCAGGGTATGTCTCTAGGGACGGGTGAAGGGTTCAAAGAGTACGCTCAAAAATGGAGAGATTTGGCTGGCAGGGTGCAGCCTCCATTAACTGATCGAGAGCTGGTTGATATGTTCCTTGGGACTTTGTCAGGTCCATTTTTCAATCATTTGGTTGGTAACTCCTCCGCTGGGTTCACAGATTTGATATTAACGGGAGAAAGAATTGAAGCTGGCATCAGGTCAGGCAAGATACAGAAGGCTGCCTCTACAAGTGCTGAGAAGAGGCCGTTTAAGAAAGAAGCAAGTGCCGTCTATGGTCCTAGAAGACAGATCAAGCCCGAAGGTCGCCAAGCCGTCAATGCTTTGGTCATCTCTAAACCTGCTGCTACTCCTCAGCAGTACAGTCAACAAAGAAGTGAAAGGCCCAAGAGGCAGTATACTCGACTGAGTATGACCTTATCTCAAATTTTACCCCAACTGTTATCCACCAACCTGGTGACCCTCAAAGAAGCTCCTAAAGTCGTCAACACTGCGTCTCCTAAATACAACCCAAATGCCCGGTGTGCTTATCATTCTGATAGTCCCGGGCACACTACTGATGATTGCTGGGCCTTAAGAAACAAAGTGCAAGATCTGATCGACGCGAAAGAAATTCAGTTTGAAGCGCCAGAAAGACCAAATGTTGTAACGGCTCCCATGCCCCAGCATAGGGCGAATGCCATTGAGGAAGAAGTGTATGCTGTTTTGATAGATGAAGTTGTTACCCCTCTGAAGACCGTTAAGAGGAACCTACTGCGGGCCGGTTTATTTCCGGGTTGCGGTGAAGGTTGCCCATTCTGTGCTATTTCCCCATCTGATTGTCCCTTGCTGAGGTTAGGCATTCAAGGCCTAATGGATAGCAAGGAAATTCTATTCAAAAAGACTGCTGTTCAATTGGTTCCGATGAAAGAAGTTTCTGTGATTACCATCTTCAAAAATCCAATCAAGGCTCCCCCGAAGAAGCCTATTCAAATCATGACAATTGCGCCTGTGATCATTACTGTTCCAGGGCCCCTCTCCTACGTGTCCGATAAAGCTGTCCCCTGGCATTATGGGGCAGACGTGTATGTAAATGGAATCAAGCAAGAATTCGACGCTAGTGCCAGTATCTGCGATATCACTGGTCCAGCCAAGGTCACCCGCAGTGGCAGGCTCTTCTCGCCTGACATTGCACCGCCCACTATTCGAAGACCCCTCCTCATAAAGCCTGCAAGTTTACCTAGTCCTATTGCTGAGCAAATTGTGTCCCCTGCTGCCGAGTCATCAAATGCTCGGGGCAAAGGGATTGAAGAAGAGCCTGCCCGGATGGAGGCACCAATACCCGTAAATGCTGAGGCCTCCCGACAAGAAATGGAGGAGATTCTGAAAATAATAAAGAAAAGTGATTTTAATGTTGTCGAGCAGTTGGGGCATACACCCTCCAAGATCTCCCTACTCTCCCTGTTGCTATGCTCCGAGGCTCATGCTAAGGCCTTAATCTCATTTCTCAAGACGGCCCACGTGCCGCAGGAGACGTCTGCAGTTCAGTTCACTGACTGCATAGCAAATCTGACGGCGGACAACGGCTTGGGCTTTTCAGATGCTGACCTAACCGCAAAAGGGAGAGACCACAATGATGCCCTGCATGTCTCTATTGAATGCAGGGGCACTACTCTGGCACACGTGTTGGTGGACACTGGTTCTTCCTTGAATGTTCTTCCGAAAAAGGCTTTAGATCGTCTGGATTATGAGGGCCTGGAGTTGAAACCCAGCAATATCATCGTCAGGGCTTTCGATGGTTCAAAGAGGATGGTCCATGGAGAGGTTAACATCCCTATCCGTGTAGGCTCTCAAGTGTTTGACTCTACCTTTTACGTGATGGATATACGTCCATCATACTCTTGTCTGTTGGGTCGACCTTGGATCCATAAAGCTGGGGCCGTGACCTCCACCTTGCACCAGAAGTTGAAATATCCCGTCAGGGGGAAGATCGTCACTGTGCAAGGAGAAGAGGAGTATATGGTGAGCCATTTGAATTCCTTCAGGTACATCGAGATGGACGGAGAGTTCATTGAAACCCCCTTCCAACATTTCGAGGAGGTACATCCAATTTCAGCAGCTGCAGAGACAATGGCCGAAGAGAATGATTCCTTGAAAATGGCTTCCCTAAGGGATGCCCGGGCTGTGGTTCAGAAAGGCAATTGTGCACACTGGGGTCAGCTTCCTGACTTCACTCAGAAGAATGACAAGTTTGGGCTAGGCTTTACTGCAGAGGCTCAGAAGGCAGTGTGCAAAGAGAAGATCGGAAAGGCTCCGGTGTTTATTTCTAGCTCAAGGGTGAACGCTATTGAGGAAGATGTGGAGGAAGCAGAGTTTGACAGTTGGATCTACCCGACTACCAGCGACGGACCAAGCAACTGGACAGCAAAGGATTTTACCCCTATCACATTTGTCACGCAGTAATTGATTTCTTTTGATTTCCAAATTTGTAACAAACAATATGTTAAAACTTTGTTGGCTCGGTGTCCTGCCCAAGGCATCGTAGCTCCATTTGTGAGGGCTTTTTGTATGACATTTTCATATATCATCAATCAAAACATTGGACGTTTGTTGCATTTCAAATCTTGTGCTCTTTTTCTTTCTGTGTTATACATATTGCAAAACAGCTATATTTACACACACTCACTTATACAGGTTTCAATCCACTCTGGATCTCACTGGTAACAACTCCGCTACCGCCAGTTATGACTTCGAAAATCCGATCAACTTGGCCGAAGACGAAGGTGAAGATGATTGCGAAGTGCCTGGTGAACTTGCGAGGCTGCTACTTCAGGAAGAGAGAGCTATTCAACCACATGAAGAACCTGTGGAGACAATTAACCTGGGTACTGAGACGGATAGAAAAGAGGTCAAGATTGGGGCCAATCTAGAGCTCAGCGTGAAGCAACGATTGATCCAGATGCTACAAGACTATGTGGAAATTTTTGCTTGGTCCTATGAAGATATGCCTGGTTTGGATGCCGACATTGTAGTTCACCATCTGCCAACCAAGGAAGATTGCCTTCCGGTAAAGCAAAAAGTCCGACGAATGCGTCCGGAGATGTCTGAAAAGATCAAGGCCGAGGTTATGAAGCAGTTTGATGCCGGGTTCCTTGCAGTGACTTCTTACCCTCAGTGGGTTGCCAATGTTGTGCCAGTACCGAAGAAGGATGGTAAAGTCAGAATGTGTGTCGACTACAGGGATCTGAACAGGGCTAGCCCCAAAGATGACTTCCCCCTACCTCACATCGATGTTCTTGTTGACAATACAGCTCAACACAAGGTGTTCTCCTTCATGGATGGTTTTTCAGGGTATAACCAGATCAAGATGGCTCCAGAAGATATGGAGAAGACAACCTTCGTGACTCAGTGGGGCACCTTCTGTTATAAGGTCATGCCATTCGGATTGAAAAATGCTGGGGCAACCTATCAGCGTGCCATGGTTGCTTTATTTCATGATATGATCCATCATGAGATGGAAGTATACGTTGATGACATGATTGCAAGGTCTCAAACTGAGGAGGAGCACCTTGACCATCTGAGGAAGTTATTTGACCGACTCAAGTTGTACAAGCTGAGGTTGAATCCCAACAAATGCACCTTTGGGGTAAGATCCGGAAAGTTGTTAGGTTTCATTGTAAGTGATAAAGGTATTCAGGTGGATCCTGCCAAAGTAAAAGCCATACAAGAGATGCCGACTCCAAAAACAGAAAAAGAAGTCAGAGGTTTCCTAGGACGACTGAATTACATTGCTCGATTCATCTCACATCTAACTGCTACTTGTGAGCCAATCTTCAAATTACTGAAGAAAGATCAAGTGGTACGCTGGAATGATGAATGTCAGGCCGCCTTTGAAAGAATAAAGGATTATCTCCAAGAACCACCCATTCTTATGCCGCCGGTGGAAGGAAGACCTCTGATACTATACTTGACAGTGCTTGATAATTCAATGGGGTGTGTGCTGGGGCAGCATGACGAGTCTGGCCGAAAAGAGCACGCTATTTATTACTTGAGCAAAAAGTTTACCGACTGTGAGTCTCGTTACTCACTGCTTGAGAAGACTTGCTGCGCTCTTGTATGGGCTGCTCGCCGGCTGAGACAGTATATGCTGACTCACACTACTTTATTGATTTCAAAGATGGATCCCATCAAGTACATATTTGAAAAGCCTGCTCTGTCTGGGAGAATAGCAAGATGGCAAATGATCTTAACAGAATATGATATCCAGTATACAACTCAGAAAGCAATTAAGGGAAGTGTACTGGCTGATCATTTGGCACACCAACCTGTGGACGATTACCAATCATTGAACTTTGACTTTCCGGATGAAGACATCATGGTGGTAACTGACTGTGAAGTACCTGGACCGGATGAAGGACCTGAGGAAGGATCCCGATGGTCTATGCATTTTGATGGAGCCTCCAATGCCTTGGGTAACGGCGTCGGCGCTGTAATCATATCTCCCAAAGGAACTCATACTCCCCTCACCGCCCGATTATGTTTCAGCTGCACCAACAACATGGCAGAATATGAGGCATGTATCATGGGTCTACAAGCTGCAATCGATTTAAGGATCAAGTTTCTAAGTGTCTTCGGAGATTCCGCCCTCGTGATTAATCAAATCAAGGGCGAGTGGGATACGAAACACCCGAATCTTATTCCTTACAAGGAGTATGTGTCGACCTTGCTCCCTCACTTTGAAGAGATAACTTTTGAGCATTTCCCTAGAGAGGAGAATCAGCTAGCGGACGCCCTAGCTACGATGTCTTCAATGTTCAAAGTTAAATGGGACAATGAAGCTCCCCGAATCATTATCTGGAAGTTGGATGAACCGGCTTACTGTTGCGAGCTCGAGACTGAGGAGGTTGTTGAAAAACCCTGGTATCATGAGGTGAAGAGGTATTTGGAAACTCAGGAATACCCTGAAGGTGCATCTG
Source organism: Vicia faba (assembly GCA_948472305.1). Lineage (NCBI taxonomy): Eukaryota > Viridiplantae > Streptophyta > Magnoliopsida > Fabales > Fabaceae > Vicia > Vicia faba. The sequence goes on from OX451739.1 coordinate 1,044,046,073, forward strand.
TCAATGATAAGAAGTTCATGAGGAGATTTGCTGCAAAATTCTTCCTCAGCAACGGCATTCTCTACAAACGGAATCATGATTCAACCCTGCTACGTTGTGTGGATAAGGCTGAAGCAGAGAAAATTATGATGGAGCTGCATGAAGGTACATTTGGGACCCATTCTAGTGGACACACCATGGCTAAGAAAATCCTTCGGGCAGGATATTTCTGGTCCACCATGGAAGCCGATTGTTACCAACACTCCCGAACTTGTCATAAATGCCAGATCTATGCTGACAAGGTGCATATCCCTCCGGTTCCTTTGAATGTCCTAACAGCACCCTGGCCTTTCGCAATGTGGGGCATCGATATGATCGGTGAGATCCGACCAACGGCATCCAATGGGCATCGCTTCATCTTAGTGGCGATCGATTATTTCATGAAGTGGGTTGAGGCAGCTTCCTATGCCACAGTAACCAAGAGCGTCGTGGCGCGTTTCATCCGGCATAATCTGATCTGTCGGTACGGCGTCCCAGAAAGAATCATTACGGATAATGGTACCAATCTCAATAACAAAATGATCACTGAACTCTGTGAACAATTCAAGATACAGCACCATAATTCTTCCCCCTACCGGCCGAAGATGAATGGGGCTGTAGAGGCAGCCAATAAAAATATCAAGAAAATTGTGCAAAAGATGACAGTGACCTATAAAGATTGGCACGAGATGTTACCGTTCGCTCTTCATGGGTACCGTACCTCATCAAGGACGTCAACCGGGGCAACTCCTTTCTCCTTAGTCTATGGTATGGAGGCAGTCTTGCCAATTGAAATCCAGATACCCTCTCTCCGAATAATGAAGGATGCAGACTTGAATGAAGATGATTGGATCCAGACTCGACTTGATCAATTAAATCTGATTGACGAAAAGAGGCTCACTACTATCTGTCATGGTCAAACGTATCAAAAACGGATGATCAGGGCATTTAACAAGAAAGTCAGACCACAAGAGTATCAAGTTGGGGACCTGGTAATCAAACGCATCATCCTTCCTCAAAGTGATCCCCGGGGCAAATGGACCCCTACATACGAAGGGCCATTTGTGGTTAAACGTGTGTTCTCAGGAGGAGCCATGATCCTAACCACCATGGACGGTGACGACCTTCCTCACCCCGCCAATGCAGACATAGTGAAAAAATACTACGCATAAATAAAAGACCCGCTAGGTTGACATGCCTAGGCAAAAACAAGGGCTTCCCGGCGAACCAAAAAGGTTCGGGCAAAAATAAGGGATAAAATGGAAAAATCTGTACACCCGGCAAGTCGAAAACCTGAAAGGGCGGCTTGGGCAAAAATGGGTATCCCGGTGGACTGAAAACCCGAAAGGGCGGTCCATGCAAAAGTTAGGGATAAAAGCGTAACACTATGTCTCATTGGATCACTTCGCATCCGGAATTCGGCATCAACTATCTGGCTCCAAATTTCGGCATTGACCAATCGGCTTCATCTTCAACTAAGCAGCAAAGCGATGAGACGTTCGAAGACATAAAGGCAATAGCAGAGTTGGAACCCAGTGGGATTGTTCACATAGCTGTTTTGTTTTCTTTTTCAAAGTGTAAACTCTATACTATTTGGCGATGTCCTCTTACTAGGATGTCAGTCTCTTGTGCAAAAAACGCCTATTCACAGGCAAAGTTTAAATCAATACAAATTCACTTGTCCATACAAATTACCATTGTTTTCCCTTTTTTCTGTTTTGTCCTGCGAAGAACGTCCAATGTTCATTTTTGATATATGCATTTGACATTAAATTGCTAATTCATAAATATTTGCATATAAAACAAGAGATTAATTACAGGTGACATCAAAGACAGGGGCAATATGGAGTTGTCTAATACAGTCTAATTGTTTTGTCCGCCAAGGCACCAAGGTAGGTTCAACTGAAAATATGGCCAAATCATCTTAACTCCCCGCAGAGTAAAACAAGGTTCAGCAATACTTTCCCCAAGAGAGGTTGATCCCCCGACGATCCTGAAGAAGCCCAACATTCTTGGGCAGGTCTTAAAGCTCATCCCCAGTAGATTCTGGAAGCTCATCCCCTGCAAGTACGGACGTCTCGCCCGAGTTTTATTTAGAGTTATTTCCTCACAAGGACTTATAACTGGGTTATCCTCAGCTAAAAGCCGCGGATGATCGCTCTCGACAAAGTTCCTTCGATCCCCGGCGGAGTCTATCTTTGGTATTCCCAAGCAAAATTTATCTTCGGAGTTCCCCAGCGGAGTTTATCACCATCATCCTCAGCGGAATCCATCATTAAAGTCCTCAGCAGGCCTCTCATCAGAACTTCGGCCAAATATCTCTTTCGCAGAGCAGCTTCCCGGCCATTTGTCAAGGATTTATTTTCCTAAGATGAAATTACACTCATAAACATTTCACATTTTCATACATCTTACTTACATACATGATGAAACGCATACAACATCAAATGTTGAACATCATGACATCATGCATATCATACATCATGACATTGCATGCAACTTACGTCTTTGACTTTTCAGGAAAAAGACAATCTCAAAAACTACTGCCTTCAACTGTCACAATTCCAGATTCGATACCTGTATCTAGCCAGGGCACATCTGAGAGTGATCATTTCCAGACTCGATTCCTGTATCTAGCCAGGGCACGTCTGAAGAATTCTCCAGATTCGATTCCTGTATCCAGCCAGGGCATATCTGTTGACTACATTTCCAGACTCGATTCCTGTATCTAGCCAGGGCACGTCTGAAGAATTTGAAGATTCGATTCCTGTATCCAGCCAGGGCACATCTATCAACTACAACATCTCCAGATTCGATTCCTGTATCCAGCCAGGGCATATCTGTTGACTACATTTCCAGACTCGATTCCTGTATCTAGCCAGGGCACGTCTGAAGAATTCTCCAGATTCGATTCCTGTATCCAGCCAGGGCATATCTGTTGACTACATTTCCAGACTCGATTCCTGTATCTAGCCAGGGCACGTCTGAAGAATTCTCCAGATTCGATTCCTGTATCCAGCCAGGGCATATCTGTTGACTACATTTCCAGACTCGATTCCTGTATCTAGCCAGGGCACGTCTGAAGAATTCTCCAGATTCGATTCCTGTATCCAGCCAGGGCATATCTGTTGACTACATTTCCAGACTCGATTCCTGTATCTAGCCAGGGCACGTCTGAAGAATTTGAAGATTCGATTCCTGTATCCAGCCAGGGCACATCTGTGAGCAACCAATTGTAGATTCGACACCTGTATCTAGCCAGGGCATATCTGCATAAGGAGATTGAAGATCAAACACCTGTAACAAGCCAGGAAAGCATCCGTCTTTCTCAAATACACAAGTTCTCGCTAAGGAATCTCTTATGCGATCGACACTTCCAGATGGCACCTATAAGCCCATTCCCGACAAGGTTCTGTCACGTCTCCAGATGGCATCTCTAAGTCCATCCCTCGACCAAATTCTTTCGCATCAGGTGGCATCTTTAAGCCCATCACCAAATGGCATCTTTAAGCCCATTCACCTCCACCGTCACATCGACGAGCGCAAATTTTCTGGGCACATTAGTGTCCAATCTCCTTTTACCTTCAAGTCGCGAAAGGCAGACTTGCCGATCTAACTCTTCAGGTCAAAGAAGATTGAACAGGGGCAACTGTTGTACCCCAAAATTTGCCCTCGCGCTTTTCCACAAGAAATCTCAGCTTCAAACATTTTCTGACTTCTCAAACTGGTTCAAGAATCGGACAAACGGACTTTTCTTGACAGTCAATCAAAATTAGGGTTTTCACTGATTTTCAGAGCTTTGAATTGTTTCATATAGTGGGCTTAAGGTTTGGTTGATTTTTGGTTCAATTTTGATCAAGCGAGCGTGATTTGGCATTTAATCGGGAATTAAGGTTTTATGGGCATATTCTCAGAAGAATTTGAATTCCACAGCACTTTGCGGTTTATTTCAAGATTCGGATTAAAATTCGCGTTATCTTGGTTTAATCAGTAAAAGAGACAACGGTTTGAATTCGTCAGTCAAAAGATATATGCAGTGTTGGATTCACAGTGCTTATGTGTTTGATCAGTCCATTTGGGTTAATTGATGTTTTGCTCTGGATGTTGAATAAGACAGACTTTAATTGATCAATGTTGTTTTATTTTAGTTATTTATTATTCTGAAATTAAATGATTGAATTTATTTTTCAATTGTTTTAATTCTAAGAATTTTAAATAAATAAATAAACAATAAAGAAATTAGAATTAATTGGATAATTCAAACTTTTATTGATATTGGAATTATTTGTACAAATTGTTGTTTATTACAAACAATAACTTACATTTAATTTAAATATTACATAGAATGAAAAACTATCCTATTTTCTAAATATTCTTCATTCTTCACTCCGCTCCGGTATTCTATTTTTCATCTGCAAAAAGAAACAAGAAAAGTCAGAAAGCATTAAATTGGAAAGGACAGATAAAAGGTGCTCATCATTAGGGGCCACTGATTGGGATCAGTCGACCCTCTCTGCAAATCACGGGATTTCTCCCGGTTCACAGAGAGGGAAGATTATTTTTATTTCATGAATGCAAATGTCAAAAATGCATAAGTTATAAAATTCAAGCTACATAAGAATCTCAATTTCCAAGTTCAAATCCAAACTGAAAAGTTCAAATCCAAACTTTCTATCCAAAAGCAAAGGCTACTGTCAAAATGCCCAAAGTTCACTCAAAGAAAGATTTCAAAAGTGCAAAAGTGCATTTGCTATCACAGGTACCCAAACTGTCATGAAAAGGTTTGGTCAAAATGCAAAGTGCAAAAGCTGGAGGAAAAGATGAAAAATGTGCTATGCAAGAGATCTAAACATCATTTCCCTAGTCAAACCCCTTCAGAGCAAGTACAGAAATATAATCATATTAAATCTAAAAGCTGTACTTTAGGAGAAAAAGAAGAGAGATAAAGGCAGCAGATACAGGTTAGGCATTAGACAGTAGGAGAGGAGAAGACAAAAAGATTATACAAATCCAAGCCTAGTTCAGCATAGCAGTTCAGCAGGCAAAAGGGAGAGGGAGGTTTAAGATAGAAAAAGAAATATATGAAACAATTCAGCACAGCAGGCAAAAGGGAGAGGGAGGTTTAAGATAGAAAAAGAAATATATGAAACAATTCAGCACAGCAGGCAAAAGGGAGAGGGAGGTTTAAGATAGAAAAAGAAATATATGAAACAATTCAGCACAGCAGGCAAAAGGGAGAGGGAGGTTTAAGATAGAAAAAGAAATATATGAAACAATTCAGCACAGCAGGCAAAAGGGAGAGGGAGGTTTAAGATAGAAAAAGAAATATATGAAACAATTCAGCACAGCAGGCAAAAGGGAGAGGGAGGTTTAAGATAGAAAAAGAAATATATGAAACAGTTCAGCACATCAGGCAAAAAGGGAGAGGGAGTTTTAAGATAGAAAAGAGAATACACAAAAGCCAATGAAACAGTTCAGAATAGCAGGCATTAGACAGTAGAGAGGGCAGAAAATATACATAAGCCAGTTCAGAAGTGAAGAGGGAGGATAACCAAAAAAATATCAAACCATTCTCAAACACAAACACGCTAAAAAACACATAAACCTGCAAGAACTGAGTGATCTCAAAAACCAACATCCTCTCATATCCAAACCAATTCTCAAACTCTACATGCTGCAAACCATAACCCAAAAACCACCAATAACCTCACCATACCAACATCCTCAAACCCAAAACTCAAAGGCTACTGAACCTGTGAAAGTCAAAAGCTCCAACCAATGTCATAACCCTCAAGCTGTCCCAAAACCTTCAAACACCCACAAAAACTGATAACCAAAACTCAGAATACCCTGCATTAAACACACATCTCAGAACTCAATCTTCATGCTAAACACACAAACCTGATATCCGAACTCAAGCCTCACCATCTTATGAAACCAATATCTAAAACATTCAAACACCAAGCCTCAGAAGCGATATCAATATAGGCAAAAGCAACATACAGAATTCCCAAGGCAATAACAAAAAGCATAGTCAGGGCAACGTAAGCAACCTAGACCCTCAGACCTTTGAGGTCATCACAGGGTGATACGAGAAAAGATACAGTGCTCAAGAGAAAAGAAAGAGGTGAACTCAGTGAAACACATCATGGGGCAAACTCAAAGGCAAAACATTTGAGGCCACAGTTCAGGGCAAGCTCAAGGCAAAACATCTCAGGCAACATACAACAACCCAAGGCAACGCATTGTGGAAGAAGAAGATAAACAAAAAAGTGAATTTTTAAGGAGGGTTTTCAGGCAAATCTAGCAGCATCATCAAAGCCCCAACATAAGCAAAGAACGAAGTTACCAGGGTCATCAGAAGCAAAGCCTCATCAAGTCCATCACGACGATCCGGCCTCCTAAGCGCCATAGCACCCTCCACCTCTCCTCCATCCCCAAAGTCAGGTAGTCCATGTTCTTCCCATTTCCCCTTCACTAGCTCATAATAATGCGAATTCAGGAATCAAGACTCACACTAAAACATAAATTCGTAAAGAACAGAACATAAACACTAAAGCGAACCTTAAATCAATGACGCTGGGCTCACGTCAATGGGGGGAAGAAAAGCTTCAGGATGGGAGCTGGTGGCCGGGATCGAGCGTTCAGGGAAGTGAAGTTTAATCGGAGAAGATGAATGCAACGAACGCGCCGTCGTCACCTCACAAACCCTCGTTTTCATTCTGAGAATAATTGCCTAACCCTAATTTCGTTTTTGCCTGACCCGTTCCCAGTTATGCTAAGCCCATTAATCACTAACCTAAACAATACTTATTATTCTTTCATATATAACACTAACCATTCTTGTTATTTTGTAAAAGCAATATTTTTATTCCTTAAAAATACTAACTTAACTAAATATTTTTATTATTATCATAAGGTTAGGACTTTTAAGATAATACATTTTGTATATCATAATTATATTAAAAATTAATTTTGTACATATTATATAAAACATTTTCTTTAGATTAATACACATTTTGTACATAACAATAACAAAATACTTTTTATACCAATTAACTTGAAAATATTTTCTACATATTGAAACATATTTGTACATATTATTCATTTTTCATACATAATTAAAATTAAACTCTTTTTAGTTAATATTCTTTTTCATACATAACAATTTAAATATACATTTTTTCTCTAATATTTAATTTCCAAACATTTAATCAAAACACCTTCATTTCTTCCTTTGTACATAATTAAACATATAAATCAAAAATACCGATTAAAACGTACATCTAGGTCAAAACCCTAATACGGCTCAATTTCACATTTCGCACTTGTACATATTTACACTTACACAATACATATACATTTGCACTTACACAATATATTGCTCTACACACATTTTATCTTATATTTATACATTCGACATTTATATTTTGATTGTGACATTCGATTTGGTTGTAAATACTATAAGTCTCATCCCCTTGTACATTTATACCCCCACTCCCGGATATTATTGTGTAATAGCGTAGATTTACATTCCGCAATTTACAGTTTTCCAATTATACCATGGTTAGACCTAGGGTTTGTATGTACATAAAATCAAAACGCTAGATAACCTAATACAAGACAAATACATGTAATCAATACACAATCACACTTGCACCCTCTAGGGTAATCCCACATGTTGCCTTCCAAAATGGGCCATGTTTGCACGTCGAGTACCTTTGGCAAAACAAAATCAAATGATCATAAGTCCCTCAAAGTGTTGCCTAAATCGGAATGATCATAGTCCCTTCAAAACAAATTGCCAAAGACACTTGGCACCATTGCATTCATGGTCCATACGATGACCCGCGCCCGTCCCGAATAAACTTCCTAAAACGCAAGATTGTCCCCCAATTTCAATGGTGGAACAAAATTGTTAAAAGGGGTTAAAACATGACAAAAACCTTTGAGTACAATAGGGTAGACAAAACTCTTAGTTACTTGAGATCAAACTTGCAAAAACACTTGCCTTCTTTTCAAAAACCACAATCCACAACACTTTCAAACTAACTCTCAAAAAACATTTGAAAACATCTTTTCGAAAAGATTCACACTTTTGTAAAACACTCAAACACGAGTCAAATACATTAGTTGCCTAAGACAAGGCATCTTTTTCCAAAACATTTTCAAAAAGCACCCACACACACATCATTTTCAAAGCAATCGAAAAACAAGGCAAGTGATCTAAAAAACCAAGTAACTAAGAGCCCATGGATAACCATGGATGAAAAGGGTGCTAACACCTTCCCTTTTCATAATCTACCCCCCGAACCCACGAAATATCTCAAAAGGTTTTTGCTGTGCTTTTTTAACCTTTCCTTTAGGATAAAATAAAAAGTCGGTGGCGACTCTTGCTAACCGCACAAGTGCGAATACGAACGCAAAACACAAGTCAGTTCTCCCACCGTATCACACCCCCTGTCAGAATTTTTAGGAAGTTCCACAGACGGTTGTTGTAACCAAGACTGTTACTAAGGTTCCAAAGATTACCAGACCTCCATTGAAAATGGCTTCTTTGAAGGATGCTAAAGCAGTAGTTCAGGAAGGTGGATGTACCATTTTGGGTTAACTTACGGACATTCCCTACAAATCTAACAAGTTTGGTATGGGTTTTACTTCGGAGGCCCAAAGAGCTGGTCGACGTGCTCGCGCTGGGGGACCACCATTACACATCAACAATCGTGGAGTCAATGCGTTGGAAGACAGTGTGTTGCACCCCAAAATTTGCCCTCTCATTTCTCAAGGAATCACCTTGGATCCTCAAGTTTGCTTCCATCCAATTCCAAGCCTTGAATTATCATTTTTCCAAGCAAATCACTCATAAGGGCAAAATGGTCATTTGCACACTAAAAAGTCAAACTTTAACTTTTGGATCAATATCAAATCTCAAGAATCATATTTCATCAAATATGTTGGAATATGAAGTTTGTTTCATTAAGAAATTCAAAAGCCAAATTTACTATGGAAAAGCCAAATTTCTAAATACTTGGGATTTTCTCTAAGTATTTAAGAAAAAATGACACTTCAGAACTTCTAAGCCAGTCTCCAGGCAGGAGCAGTCAGGCGATGTAAACATGGTTCAACACATAGTCTCCAGTCAGAACATGGCTCTTCAGCATCTACGCAAGTTCAGTCAGAGTTTGCTAGGGTAATGCAAAGAAGGTTCAGGGGCGTGCTGCAAGCTTTCTAGAAAGTCTGAAAGCTCCTTCAGAACATGATGGAGCCAGAAGATACAAAGATCAGAGGATGGATGCTACGCAGAAGTAGAACTTCTGATCCAGAACAAAGCCTTGGTGTAGAGTATCACGTTGCAGGATTTCTGGTTGTGACAAGTCTCATCATCATTTAATGCTCACAACCACCTTCTGAGTCTTTATCCAAAGGATTCTCACCACATGTACCTCTATTCTTGGGTTAGCAACTTTGATACTAAGCCCATGCTTTGCTTTTTTCTTTTCCTTAATTCCTGCTGACAGCCACCATGCTTACTTAAAAAACAAGACAACGCTTCAGCACATGAAGGCCATTTCAACGCTTTGGTCAGAACTTGACCAAATCCCAAAACCTTGCTTATACAACTTGCTGCAGACCTATGACCAACAACTAGCTCAGCCTACGCCTGCATCTCATGATTACACCAAACTAGCATACAAAAACTGTGATGAAAAAGCAAAGGAACAGGAGGCCAAAACAGGTTCAAATCCTATTTTTTCCCCCCCAAATATCGCAACAAATTCATCTATAAATACTTGGCTCCATCATACGTTCAAAGGGGATGGTTTTTGAAGAGGGAGATTGGCCAAAAAAGAGAGAAAAGGAAGTGGTGAAACCTTCATAAAAATCCAGATTTCTCATACAGAAACAAACCTTTATTATTCCTTTTGAATAAAAAAAGCTTGACGTTTCCTCTTCCATTACTCCTGCTGATTCCAGAAATATCCAAAGGCAGCCACTCAAAGTTTCAACCACGTTCCAGGATCCAGGTAAGTCTTTCTGACTTTGCTTGTTTTTCATTCTGAGCATCATTAGCATGTAAATATCATAGTATTAATGTTGTACATATCATTGTATGAATAGAAAAACTATGGTCAGAATTTCTAGAATAATGCTAGGCTCAGACTTAGGATTGGAACTTCTATGATTTGTTATGTTATGATCATTCTGATTTGCTGAACTGAATAAATTGTTGTTGTGCTGATTAAGAGATGAAATGTAACACATAACTTCTGTTTTTCACTCATCATTTTAACACACAGAACTTCTAGGATTTTGTCACTGTTTAAGCACGCAGAACTTCTGAGTTCTCTTCACTGTTTTAACACACATAACTTCCATGATTTTTCTCACTGTTAACACACACTGAATTTTTGATGTTCACCCACTGGCTCAGCACAATACAGAACTTCTAATGTTTACTCGCAATCTTAACACATAACAGAACTTTTGAGTTCTCTTCACATGTCAAATACACTGAACTTCTGATGTTTCCATCAGCTATTTTCAAACACTCTGAGTTTCTAATTTTCATATGCTGACAATACAAAACTTCTGACTTTTGGTTCACTGGCTGAACGTCATCCAGAACCTCTGTTTTTTCCCCCTAACTTTTTTTGCAGGACCTCAGAATGTACGAATCCAAGACTTCTGATCCCACTGACGCTTCCTGCTGAGTCACGCGCCTGACTTCAGAACTTTTAGCAAAGACCCTCGATAAAAGATCATAGTCCCTCAATGACCCTCGATGTTGCCTTCGGAAAATGATCTAGTCCCTAAACGACATTGCTAAAACGTCCCGTATGTTGCCTTCTATGACTATACAAACGTCCCGTACTCGTACCTTCACATCCAACGATGGGGCTTCTTACCAAATAAATGTTAAGATAGCCACATCTAAAGGAGAAGGAAAAGCACACTTAAGACCTTTCGAGTAGGTAGATTCGCTCCTAGTTACTCGCTTGCTCATAACAAAAACATTTTTATACACCTACACTTCCATTTTGAAACATTTTCGAAACAAACACTTTGTGTGCGTTCTTATAGAAACGAGAACCATTACGAAGTTCCATTCTCAAAATCACTTTCAAAAACACATCTCACAAACATATCTTTGAACTATTTTCGAAACAAACACTTTATATGCGTTCTTATAGAAACGAGAATCATTACAAAGTTATATTTTCAAAATACTTTCAAAAAAACCCACACCACAAGCACACTCGAACAAAAGCAAGTGATCTAGCAAGTAACTAAGAGCCCATGGAAAACCATGGATGAAAAGGGTGCTAATACCTTCCCTTTTCATAATCTACCCCCCGAAGTCAAGAAACAATCTCAAAGGTCTTTCCTGTGCTTTTTCACCTTTCCTTTTGGATAAAAGAAAAGTCGGTGGCGACTCTTGCTAAACCGTAACATTTGCGAATACAAAACGCAAAACTTCAAAGTCAGTTCTCCCACCGTATCACACAGTGATAGCAATTATGACATGGACGAGTGGATTTTCCCAACCATCAGCGGTGGACTCAACAATTGGGAGGCCAAAGATTTTGTTCCTATTACTTTTATTCAAGAGTAATTGTCTTTTAAATTTCCTAGACTTGTAATATTTAAACAATTTAAACTTTAAAACCTTGTGGCTTACCCGAGGCACAATGGTCTATCTGTGAGGGTGGTTACTTCATCTTCTTATGTCATTAATAAATAATGGAACGTTTTTGCATGCAAATTTTACGCTCTTTGTTTTTCTTTTTTTACCTTTTACTTTATAAAATATAGCTATGCTCTTACACACACTCACATATCAAAATGCAGATCCATACCCACTCTAGATCCCATTGGTAACGGTTATGCTATTGCCAATTATGACTTTGAAAATCCGATCTACCAATCTAAGGATGAAGGTGAGGAAGATTGTGAAATACTAGGGGAACTTGCCAGATTGTTACAACAGGAAGAAAGGGCAATACGGCCTCATGAAGAGCCGGTTGAGACAATTAAATTAGGTACTGAAGAGGAGAAGAAGGAAGTCAAGATATGTGCCAATCTGAAGCATAGTGTCAAGAAGCATTTAACTCAGATACTACATGACTATGTTGAGGTCTTCGCCTGGTCATATAAAGACATTCCAGGACTCGACACTGATATCGTGGTTCATCGTTTGCCAACAAAAGAAGACTTCCCTCCGGTGAAACATAAGGTTCGTCGTATGCGGCTAGAAATGTCAGAAAAAATCAAGACTGAAGTCATGAAACAGTTAAACACCGGATTCTTAGCAGTCACCTCTTATCCATAATGGGTTGCCAATGTTGTTCCGGTGCTTAAGAAGGACAGTAAGGTATGTACGTGTGTGGATTACAGAGACCTGAATAGGGCAAGCCCCAAGGATGACTTCCCGCTTCCCCACATCAATATTCTGGTTGGCAACACCGCACAACATAAAGTATTCTCCTTTATGGATGGTTTCTCCAGATACAATCAGATCAAAATGGCACCTGAGGATATGGAGAAAACGACCTTCGTCACACAGTGGGGCACTTTCTGTTACAAAGTTATGCCATTTGGGCTGAAGAACATTGGGGAAACCTATCAGCGTGCCATGGTAGCTTTGTTTCACGATATGATCCATCACGAGATATAGGTCTACATGGATGATATCATAGCAAGATATCAAACTGAAGAGGAACACCTTAACCACCTGCAGAAGCTATTTAAAAGACTGAAGAACTACAAACTATGAACCCGAATAAATGCACTTTTGGAGTAAGGTCTGGTAAGCTCTTAGGCTTCGTTGTCAGCGGCAAAGGTATTGAAGTAGACCCTGCAAAGGTAAAAGCAATACAAGAAATGCCCGCTCCTCGCACTGAGAAGGAAGTTAGGGGATTCTTAGGATGTCTAAACTACATCGCCAGATTCATTTCCCATCTAACAGCTACTTGTGAACCAATCTTCAAATTACCGAAGAAGGATCAAGTGGTTAAATGGAATGATGACTGCCAGGATTCCTTTGACAGGATTAAGGAGTACCTTCAAGATCCTCCCATTTTGATGCCGCTAGTTGAGGGAAGACCTATGATCATGTACCTAACATTTTGGAAAATTCAATGGGGTGTGTGTTGGGGTAGCATGACGAGTCTGGCCGAAAAGAGCATGCAATATACTACCTGAGCAAAAAGTTTACCGACTGTGAAACCAAATATTCACTGCTCGAGAAAACTTGTTGTGCTCTGGAATGGGCTGATCGCTGGCTAAGACAGTATATACTGACTCACACTACCTTCTTGATATCCAAGATGGATCCTATTAAATACATATTCGAGAAGCCCGCCCTCTCTGGAAGAATAGCAAGATGGAAAATGGTCCTGACCGAATACGACATTCAATACACTACCCAAAAATAAATAAAAGGAAATGCACTAGCTGATCATTTGGCTCATTAGGCTGTGGATGACTATCAATCCATGAACTTCGAATTCTCAGACGAGGACATCATGTTGGTGAATGATAGTGAAGAACTCAAACAGTATGACGGACCTGAACAAGGATCCCAATGGACCATGGTTTTTGACGGAGCTTCTAACGCACTCGGCAATGGCATCAACGCTGTGATCATATCTCCTGAAGGCTGTCATACTCCCTTCACTGCCAGGCTGTGTTTCAACTGTACCAATAATATGGCTGAATATGAAGCATGCATTGTGGGTCTCAAAGTTGCCATAGATTTGGGGATCAAATCCTTAAGTGTATTTGGAGACTCGACCTTAGTAATCAGTCAGATCAAAGGAGAATGAGACACGAAGCATCCTAATCTCATCCCTTACAAAGAGCATGTGTTAACACTGATCCCATATTTTGAGGAAATTAGCTTTGAGAATTTTCCACGAGAGGAAAATCAACTAGCAGACGCGCTAGCTACTATGTCATCCATGTTCAAAATCAGATGGGATAATAAGGCTCCTCAAATCACTATTGAGAGGATGGATGAACCATCATACTATCATGAGGTTGATACTAAAGAAGCAGCGGGCAAAACTTGGTTCTATGAAGTTAAAATATATCTCGAGGCCCAGGAATATCCGCTATAAGCACAACCACGACTCTACTTTTCTTTGGTGCATAGACAAGAGTGGGGCAGAAAAGATCATTGTTGATTTAAACGAAGGTACCTTTAGCATCCATTCTAGTGGTTACACGATGGCTAAAAAGATCCTACGGGCAGGATACTATTGGTCCACTATTGAAACACATTGTTATCAGCATTCGCGAACTTGTCACAAATGCCAGATCTACGCTGATAAAGTACATGTGCCACTGGTTCCTCTAAATGTCTTGACCTCTCCCTGGCCATTTGTAATGTGGGGCATCGACATGATTTGGAAGATCAGACCTACAACTTCAAATGGATACCGTTTCATCCTCGTCGCCATCGATTAGTTCACAAAATGGGTCGAGGCGGCTTCATTTGCTTCTGTTACCAAGAACGTTGTGGCCAGATTCATCAGACATAATCTTATCTGTCGGTATGGTATTTCGGAAAGAATCATTACATATAATGGTTCCAATATCAACAATACTATGATCACCGGACTATGTGTGCAATTCAAAATCCAGCATCATAACTCTTCTCCTTACCATCCGAAGATGAATGGCGCTGTAGAAGTCGTTAATAAAAACATCAAAACGATCATACAGAAGATGACAATGACCTACAAAGACTGGCATGAGATGTTACCATTTTCTCTCCACGGTTACCGTACCACGATGCACACATCAACAGGGGAAACTCCTTTCTCTTTGGTATACAGTATGGAAGCTGTCCTACCAATTAAAGTCCAGATACCTTCTTTGAGAATCATGAAGGATGCAGGGTTAAATGAAGATGAATGGATTCAAACTCGACTTGAATAATTGAACCTGATTGATGAGAAGAGGCTTACGACTATCTGCCATGGTCAGATGTAATAAAAACGTATGGTTAAAGCTTTTAACAAGAAGGTCAGATGTCAGGTATATCAGGTTGGTGACCTGGTAATCAAACGTATCATACTGCCACAAGGTGATCCCAGGGGAAAATGGACTCCTACATACGAAGGACCATTTATGATCAAAAACATATTTTCTGGTGGGGCCATGATCTTAACCACTATGGACGGTGACGACCTTCTGCATCCTATAAACACAGACATAGTTAAAAGATACTACGCATGAAAAAGACCCACTAGGTTGAATGGCCTAGGCAAAAATTATGGATATACAAAAAAAAATCTGTACACCCGGCAAGCCAAAAACCTGAAAAGGCGGCTTGGGCAAAAAAGGGTATCCCGGTGGACTGAAAACCCAAAAGGGTGGTCCAGGAAAAATTTAGGGATTTAAAGCGTATGATTATGTCCCGTTGGATCACCTTACAGCCAACCTTCAGTATCAATTGTCAAACTCAAACGGTACTAATCAATCCAATCAACTTCGGACAAAGCAACAAGTGGATAAGACGTTCAAAGACATAAAGGCTATAGCAGAATGGGACCCCCATGGGATTATTTCACATAGCTATCTTTCTTTGTATTAGTTTTCGTTCTTACGACGATATTCTCTTACTAAGATGTCCGTCTCTTTGTACAAAAACGCTTGTTCAAGTTAATACAAAGCTATTCCTCTAAAAGTACAAAACTATTTGTTTTTACTTTCCTGTTTTGTTTGCAAAAACGCCCAATGATTATTTTTGAACATATGCATTTGAACGTAATTACTGCTTACAAATATATGCATAAAAAAGGAAAAGAAAACAGAAAGACAATCACTAATGGATTTAAGAAACAGGACAATGTCTGGAGGCCATTCCATAAAATCCCCGAGGTACTTTCTCCAGTAGGAGCAGAGGCAGAGACATCCTACTACAGGATCACTGTCGTATCTCCAGTATGCAGCCTAATGCTATCAGGTACTCTCATATCCCCGACGGAGCAAAATTTCCAATTACCGCTCCAAAGATTCCCCAGTGAAAATCGTCGAGCTTCTCAGGATTCCCCAGCAGGATTTCCCAAAATCCCCAAACAATGCACGAAGTTTCCCTTCCCCAACAAAGTTTATTTCTCTAAAAATGGAAACCCATATATCAACACTTCAACTTCAACAAAATATGAAGACTTACACTCCTCAATCCCAGCAGCAGTTAGGGATTTATTTCCCCCAGTCCAACCACACTGCAGTAGAATAACAAATAGGTTCATACATTGCATTCATACATCATAGCATCGACAACACAAATTCATATGTCGTATTCTCATTTATTTTGAGAACACCAGTACTTGATACATCTCATGCATCATACTGCACACAGCTAACTCATTACCTTTTTCAGGAAAGTTGGCAAACAAACAAGTATTATTACCAATTTTCATTAATTTCAGATTAACACCCAACACAGGACAAAACAATTATCTATGAACAAATTGATTGGAGATCAATTCCCAAAAACTGGACGGGATGACTATCTACATGACAAACACTTTATCCAAGACATTTGCTGGTTCAGTTTAAATCGATCAATGGTTTATCATGATTCTGTTCCAGTGGATACTTTCTCTGGTTCAAATGAATCACTCTGTAGATTTATTCTGATTCTTTTCTAGTTAAATATTATTCAAGACCTCTGCTGGTTCAGTTTAAATTAATAAATGGTTTATCTTGATTCTGTTTCGGTAAACACTTTCTCTGGTTTAGTTAAATCGCTCCAAAGATTTATTCTGATTCTTTTCCAATTAAAGATTATTCAAGACCTCTGCTGGTTCAGTTTAAATCGATCAATGGTTTATCCTGATTCCATTCCGGTGGACACTTTCTCTGGTTCAAATAAATCACTCCAAAGATTTATTATGATTCTTTTCCAATTAAAGATTATTCAAGACCTCTGCTGGTTCTGTTTAAATCGATCAATGGTTTATCCTAATTCCGTTCCGGTAGAAACTTTCTTTGGTTCAGTTAAATCACTCCAAATATTTATTCTGATTCTTTTCCAGTTAAAGATTATTCAAGACCTCTGCTGGTTCAGTTTAAATCGATCAATGGTTTATCCTGATTCCGTTCCGGTAGACACTTTCTCTGGTTCAGTTAAATTGCTCCAAAGATTTATTCTGATTCTTTTCCAGTTAAAGATTATTTAAACCTCTGCTGGTTCAGTTTAAATTGATCAATGGTTTATCCTGATTCCGTTCTAGTAGACACTTTCTCTAGTTCAGCTAAATCGCTCCAAAGATTTATTCTGATTCTTTTCCAGTTAAAGATTATTCAAGACCTCTGCTGGTTTAGTTTAAATTGATCAATGGTTTATCATGATTCCTTTTCGGTAGACACTTTCTCTGGTTCAGATAAATCGGTCCAAAGATTTATTCTGATTCTTTTCCAATTTAAGTCACGCTTAGACTTAGTCTAATTTCTGTCAACAATCACCTTTAGATGGCATCTATAAGCCCATCTCTGACAAATATCCACGAAATCCCCTTCATAAGGGATCCTCTTCAAAACCCCGATACCTCCTCTCCATCATCTCTCCAAATGGCATATTTAACCCCTCCCTACAATCAACCACCACATCATCGAGTGCAAATTTCTGGGCACTCTAGTGTTCAATCATCTTCCACCTTCAAGTCACGAATGGAAAACTCTCCAATCTAACTCTTCAAGTTTAAGAAGATTAAACAGGGGCAGCTGTTGTATCCCAAAATTTTCCCTCTCATTTTTCAAGTTTTTTCTCACAAAATTCCTACTGGGTCAAGGCTGCACAAGTACAATTGGATCATTTTGGGACTCTCAAGCATCAAATCAAAGAAGAGAAAGTTTATATGGATTCCTAAGTTTCGATTGGGCATTTGACTTCTTTAGAACTAAATTAATTCCTATGCTTCAATTGGGCATTTGGTTTCTTTCAAGCAAGCTTAAAATCCCAAGCTTCGATTGAGGCAATGGCCTTCTGTATGCTCTCTTCATGCTAGCTTCGATTGGGCATTCTTTCACTTTGAAGACAGTTTCCTTCGATTCACAAGGTAGGGACCTCCTGCATGCAAGCCTTGTTTGGGCATTTAGGCCTCCTGCATGCAAGTTTTGATTACACCAATGACCCCTTACAAGCTGGCTTTTGGTGCACATGGTAATGGCCTCCTGTAGCTTTCCTTCGATTTAGAAGGCGTTTGGCTTCCTACTGGCACCCTTCGATTCAGAAGACAAGTGCCTTCTCTACACTTGCCTTCAATTCATAAGGCAGGAACTTCCTTAATGTTAGTAGGCACAAGGCAATGGCCTCCTGCATACATCCTTCGATTGTACCATTTGCATCCTACATGTTTGCTTTGTTTTATAAAGCAGGGACCTCCTGCATGCATCTTTCGTTTGGGTTTGTGGTTTCCTTTGAATGGAAGTTTTGGTTACATATTTCGTTTGGCCATATGATCTCTTGCAGGAAAGTTTGAGTGGGTAGTGGTTCTTCATGCAAGCTTTCGTTTGAGAAAATCCTCTTTCATGTTTGCTTGGAGTCATAAAGCAATAACCTCCTATAGGTTTCCTTCGATTCAGAAGCCATTTGCCTTTTGCATGATTCCTTCAATTCACAAAAACTAGGACTCCCTTCAGGCCAGTATGCACAAGGAAAAAAGCTCCCCCATGGCTAGCATTCACAAGGCAATGGCGCCCACAAAGCATTGGCTACTTTCATGCTAGTTTCGACTAGGAAGTATCTCCCTTGGAAACAGTTTGTTTCAACACACAATTTCTACACTATGGCACATAACTATTGTCTCGTTCGAAAGACGTACCATGGTGGCAAATTCGAAGGACTTTCCAGACATACCTGGATGTCCCAATCGAATGACATATTTTAGGGACCCATTCAAGGGGCATGCATTTGGCCCCTTCGAAGGATGCATAAAAAGGTCCCATTCGAAAGACACATATTGGGTGAAAATAAAATAGTGATGTCTGAAGAAGAATCTGGTCGAAGGTTGGACCTACATGGTCAAAACGAAAGGTTGAAATAATCCAAATATGCTTGCTGACCAAAGTCCTATGTTCTTCTAAGTACATGCCTGTTATACTGGCCATAACACTCCAAAACTGCTACAAAGCAGTCCTGCAATGCTGCCCCATTCTTGAACCAAAATGGCATACAAGACTGCACCTCAAAGATTACAAGAACAACATAACCATTTTTGTTCAAATTTCTTTTGTATTCCCTCCTAAACATCAACCAAAATCATCTATAAATAAGAGACTCTACCACACATCTTAGGGGCCCATGATAGTTGCAAAAAAACTCTTGTTGTGAGAAAGTTATCAATTCCTCAAAAGTCTCAAACACTATCAAACGTTCTCAAATATTCCTAATACTTCACTTATAAAAAATACTCATACCCCTTCGTACACTAAGTGAACCCTTCGATTCACTCCTCAAACTGTCAGATAACTAACCTTCGACCCATTCTCCATTTGCAATATAATATTCTTTTGATTCACTCCCTTACCTATTGTAGACTAACCTTCGATTCACTCACCACTATTACATATCTTCCTTCGATTCAGTAACTTCTCAAACAAAGTAGTTACTGAACTAACTTCAGGAAGATTCCAGCAAAGTTCCATTCACCACCAAGGAAGTCACTTGAAGTTCCTTCAATTTAAGCGTTTCAAGAGATAAGTTCTCTCTAAACTTGGAACTATCTCATTTAAATATCATGTGTAAACACCACTAAAAAGAAAATGTATATATCTCATCCAGGGAGTTGACCATGCTTTAACTTTCGACCCTCACTGCCTATATGTTAAAAGTCTCAACCCTAACTAGTTAGACTTTGGATTTTGGTGCCCAATAATCTTGTGCTAACCCCTGGCCTGTACCTTTCGAAAGTTACACTTGAATGTTACATTTTTAAAAGTTTAAAACAGGTTCTCTGTACCCTTCGATTGGCTAAATATTCAAGCCTTTCGAATCTCAACCTGAGAGCCTAGAATTCCTGCAATCGAAGAAGGCAGCAAGGAGCTTGAGGCAAAGAGTGCACCTCACGTTGATTCCATGCCCCAATCGAAAGAAGCAGGAAAATGATGAAATCGAGAGGCGCGACCTTACTATTCCAGGCCTAAATTGAAGGAATCCAGGAAGGGAATAATCGAAGAGTGTTGCTGCCTGAATCAAAAAGCCCATTTTTCCTCCTTTTGTTTTGTTTTGTCTTTACATTTTCTTGGTATTCAATATGGTTGTAATAGTGTAGGATATTTATTTTCTGCATTTTTATTTGCTTTATACAAATGTTAGTAATTAGGATGTATGGCAAGATAAAACCAACAAGTAGATAACCCAAAAATCAAAGACAAAATGCATGCAATTAAACATACTTTGCACACATGCACCTCTAGGGTAATCCCACTTGTTGCCTCGAAAAATAGTCATGTCCCTCGAATATGAGAGTTTTAGCAAAGACCCTCGATAAAAGATCGTAGTCCCTCGATGACCCTCGATGTTGCCTTCGGTAAACGATCTAGTCCCTAAATGACATTGCTAAAACGTCCCATAGGTTGCCTTCTATGACTATACAAATGACCCACACCGGTCCCTTCACATCCAACGATGGGGCCTCTTACCAAATCAATGGTAAGATAGAAACATCTAAAATAGGAGGAAAATAACATTAGACCTTTTGAGTAGGTAGGACGCTCATAGTTGCTCGCTTGCTCACAATAAAAATCATTTTTACATCAACACTTTCAAATTGAAACATTTTCAAAAGTCAAAGCTCTTTGTACGCGTTCTTATAGAGACGAGAATAATTACAAAGACACTTTTCAAAATCACTTTCAAAAATGCATTCCACAAACACCTCTTTGAACTATTTTCAAACCAAACACTTTGTACGCATTCTTATAGAAACGAGAATCATTACAAAGACGTTTTCAAAATACTTTCAAACCCACATCACAAGCACATTTTCAAATAAAAGCAAGTGATCTAGCAAGAAACTAAGAGCCCGTAGATAACTACGGATGAGAAAGGTGCTAATACCTTCCCTTTTCATAACCTATCCCCCGAACTCAAGAAATAATCTCGAAAGGTATTTCCTATTCTTTTCAACCTTTACTTATTGGATAAAAGAAAAGTCGGTGGCGACTGTTGTTATCCATAACAATTGCGATCATACGTAAAACACCCAAGTCAGTCCTCCCATCGTATTACACTTTGTGTCATAAAAAGGCTTATTCAACTAAAAATCTTGGGCTTAATTCTCTGCTTCTACACCACTGGATTCAACTTGCACCACTGGGTTTCTCTATGTTTTTCTTTCAATTTCATTAATTGTTTTAATTTGTTTGAATTTTCTCCACATGATAAAAGATGATAAAATCAATAAAAATTTGGTAGACTTTTTTTATTTGATTTTAGGGATTAATTCATGATTATCCAATTACTTGAGATTTGTGTGATATGCAGATATGCTTGAGTTTTTGGTTGTGATTTATTTTCACATCGATGATGTCTCGACTCTTATTCTGAGCATTTGATTTCTGACTCTTTTCTGTTGCTTGGTGAAGCTTACTCGAAGTTTTCTAGGTTTCTCTTCTTTGCTCGCTGTGCTATGAACTCTTATTCGTTTGGTATCATTCTGATTCTGGTTTATCTTTCTACACTTTACTGCTTCATAGATATCATGAGAAGTAGGATAATAAAGAGTGTGTGCTCGAAGTCGCTATTTAAAGTCCTGTAGAAGGCATTCCGCACTTGTTTCCTAATTATGTTTGTTGAGTGTTAAAAGACCTCCCTTGAAGTAGGCATTCCGTATGTGTGTTTACATTTGTTCCCAATGACCTCAGAGAAGGCACCCATTCTTATTTCCCCTTGATAATTACTCAAAAGAAGTAGAGCGGAGAAGGGTTCACAATCAACCCCCACACATTCTAGTTCGTGTCATACTTAGCACGTGACGCACCACAATGCTTTGGAGTATGATGCTCTTGTTATCGAGTCGGTCAGATGGAAAATGGATTCGTAATCGATCCTCTACACTTTGTCTTGAACTCACATTGGTCGACATTGACGTTCCATGTTTATCACTTCTCCTCCTTACTCTTCTTTCCTGGTAATACGATGCCATGGTACAGACGCTTTGTCCTCACATATAGCTTGCTTTCCTCGACTGATATGACCCCTTGGCTAAAGCTTCCCATTTCCTACCTCAATGAGCAATATCTTGGTTAGGCCTTTACCCGAGTTAGCGTGTGCTACTCATGACATGTGTGTTCTCTCTTGCGATTGTTGATTGCATGTTTGCTTTTCATCCTTGTATATGTCGTGTTCCCTTAGGTTTTGAAACTTTGTATGTTCCCTTTGGATAGCTCGATTAGGGTAGCTTTTGAGCTAGACATTAGGATAGGTATCCATGCATGCTAACGTAGGTAGACATTTCCCATTTTCATCCTTGACCATAGCGCCATTATTGTATGATAACATTAGGGATTAGATTCTAGATAGTCTCCCTTATTTGTTTTTCTTTCTTTTGCATCCTTACATTAAGAATAAAACCTCTTTTCTTGGCAAAAGCATAAAACATCTAACAACTTTCAAATCCCTTTCAAGGTGAAAAACATCAACCAATGCAAACTCTTTTTTTCACCTTCGTGCTTTTTCTTTCAAACTTTTCAAAAAGAACATGTTAATTCACTTCTATGTTGACGCGCGAGTATCCAAAGGTTGAGCTGCAATAGAAGGAGAAATTAATATTGTTCATTAAAAAACAAAAACAAATCGAAACATGTGAGCTGAACTACGACGCTCTGATTCTTTAAAAGGGATACATAGGTATCTAGTTGTGGGGCTCAGCCGAGCGAAACTTGTAAGTATTTCCTTCTTTTCCCCGTGTTTTCATTTGCATGCATCCCCTCTTTGCATTTTCTTTTTAGCTCGTAGCCCTTAGATTTGAACACACCCTTTGATTATAATAACAAGAGTGGACACCATAGAGTACTACAAGCGTATGGGGTGCTAATAATTTCCCTCGCATAACCGACTCCCTTACCCGATCTCTCAGTCGTTTGATCGTGATTTCACCCCTCTCGAGTTTACTCGATGTTCACCTTTCCCTTTTTGTGGGATAAAAAACGTTTGATGGCGACTTCATTGATTTTATCACGATGATATGTTCAGCCGGTTGTTTCAGCTGGCGGCTTCATTGGGGAAAGGTTAACCAATTTTTGGTCCATCCCAGAGTCGCTCCTAACTCTTGTTTTCTTTTGTTTGGTGTATATTTTTATACTTTATGGCTTGTTCATTCTGTACTTGATTATCTGAGCATATATTTGCATTGCATCTTATCGCTTTTCATATTGGTTATCTGCTGTGTTGGATTATGGTTTTTCGTGTTGGATGGGTATTACTATGAGGTAAAAGGCCTAGTACCCAGGCTAGAGTACACTATCTAGGAAACCTATGAATAAAGTAGAACATGACGGCTATTGGATGAAGGTCCTACTAGTGCAGTGATGTCGTCTATGCTCAGATTAGGTTCAAATGGGGTATTATCGTCATCCACGTCTGTGGCTTGATGGTAGGGCTTTCAGGCAGGCCTGTGATTTTGAGTTACCATTGACCTATCCTGACCTAGTCTTTACCCGTGACTGGGGAAGGAATATTCTTTACAGGTACAGATGGTAACTATGTTCTGTTGGTGACCGTGTTCTAATGGTGATTATGGTTCTTTGGTTATGTTATAGACCTTTGATCCTGATATATTCAACCTGTTTGGAGATTATACAACATTTATTCACGGTACTTGGTTCCGTTCTGTTCTGAAATTGGTGTCAAACCTTTGATCCTGTGATATCTTGGTTATTCAGCATATTTATAGAGCAATTATCTAGAGGATTATACATATGTTATCTGATTGTACATATGTTATCCCTATTGAGATGAACTTTTGAATCTATGGTTTTGCATTGCATCAATCATTATAAGAGTTTTTTTTCTCTTATCATCCATGAATTCTCATGCATTTCATTCATTTCAGCCTGGAAACTCATTGCAACCTGAATTCTTATTCAGAATCTCAAGACCGCAAGACTGACTTCCCGACATCATCGTCATCATGGATCAGCTTCATGCAAATATAGTTGAGATGGGAACGCATATGAAGACTCAGATGGGCCAATTAATGCAGTTTATTCAAAACCTCTCCCTCAGACAAGAAGACTTGAGACATAATGTTTAGAGGCCTGTAGTTGTTACTGTTGATCATGTTAATCCACTAGGTGTTAATCTTAACCAAAGGGAGGTTCCTTTGAATCAGAGTGTCAAGAGTAACCTTCAGATCCCTGTCAAAAGAGCTCCTCACTATGAGAATATTTCCGAGTCGTCATATGACACCTTCAGGTTCCCGATTGATGGGACTAAGTATAAGAAAAAGATTCACTTCATGGAGGAGAGGATGAAAGCTATTGAGGGTCGTAACTCCTTTGGTTTAGATGCTTCTAGTTTGTGCTTGGTGCCTGGTATCAAGATTCCTGATAATTTCAAAGTCCCCAGTTTTGAGAAGTATAAGGGTACCACTTTCCCGATGACTCACATCAAGGCCTATTGCAATAAGATGGTTCCCTATGCTGAAAATGACAAGCTTCTCATGAATTTCTTTTAGGATAGCCTCATTGGAGCATCTCTTGAGTGGTATACTCAGCTTGAAAGGAAACACATCAGAACCTAGAAGGAATTAGCTGAAGCTTTTTTTTTTCAAGTTGTACAGTTATAATAATAACATGGCTCCTACAATAATTCAACTCCAAGGTTTGACTTAGAGGGCTGGTGAATCTTTCAAACAGAATGCACTGAGATGGAGAGAACTAGCTACCAGAGTTCAACCTCCCCTTTTGGAACGAGAACTTGTTGATATGTTCTTAGGTACTCTACAAGGTCCTTATTTGTTGGCTGGATGTGCTTCTGAATTTTCAAAAATGATTATGATAGGAGAACGAATTGAGCATGGTCTTAAGACTGGTAAGATCTAGGATTTTTCTACTTCTTTTTAATTCCTATATCATAACGACAAAGAAACTAGTGCAATCTCCAAGGACGACAAAGAAGCTCCTGCTTATCCTCTATTTCAAATTCCTTGTAAGATGACAGAAGCTACTCCTAGGCACGATGAGCTAAAAAATTATGATGTAACTGTTAGCCAACCAGCAGTTCAACCTGTTCAGTAAGCTCCTCGACAGCAAACCTGTCGACATAAATGTATGAAACAAGGTAAGCAAAGGGAGATGAATCCAAAAAGAGTGTTCGACATTATTCCTATGACTTATGATCAGTTGTTCCCTCAGTTGCTAAAGCTTTCCTTGGTATACCCCAGGCCATTGAAGCATGCCATTCCTCCTTATTCTGTGGATTTTGATCCTAATGTGCAATGTGATTACCATGCTGGGACATTAGGCCATTCCATTTAAGATTGCAGGGCATTCCAAGAAAAGGTACAAGACCTGCTCGATGCAAAGGCTATCAATTGCAGGCCAGATAGTCAGATTTGAATTCTCCTTTGACTCATGGAATGTCAAGACTACCAAGTGTTAGAACAAGATTAATTCTGATCATATCTCAGAGTTTTGATGATGACAATAAATTATATTTTACATATTTGATACTCTGATGAACATATATAACCGTTTCAGATAATGTTCTGACAGAAGCATCTTGAAGTGCTGAGCTGAAAATAAATGAAGAAGTTCTTTGATGAAAGAACTATTTTAAGCGCAAGTGCTAATGCTGATACTGTCTCTGACAATGTTCTGACAGAAGCATCTTGATGTGTTGAGCTGAAAATAAATGAAGAAGTTATTTTGATGGAAGAACCATTTGTTTTAGCACAAGTGCTGATGCTGATGCTGACTCTGGTAATATAATTATTTAATTGCATCTTCTAACGCTTAGCAAGTTTTTGTGTAAGTTGTTTCAGAAGTATCTTAGAAAGCAAGTGCTGTTCAGAAGATCTTAGAAAGCAAGTGTTGTTCAGAAGATCTTAGAAAGCAAGAGTTGTTCAGAAGATCTTAGAAAGCAAGTGTTGTTCATAAGATCTTAGAAAGCAAGTGTTGTTCAGAAGATCTTAGAAAGCAAGTGTTGTTCAGAAGATATTTGAAAGCAAGCACTGATCAGAAGTACTTAGCAAGCAAAGTATTGTTTAGAAGATATGCAAGCATGTTCTGAAAACAAGACGTGAAGCCAAGCTCTGAAGAATATAGAAGCTAATAAGTCTTGTCAAGCTTCAGGAGACATGTTCTTACATAGTGCCGTTTGCTCATTTAATGAAAAGACGGCTACATGCACTCAAGTGTCTATGCTATTGCATTGGAAAATGGAATAGTGCAAGGAAACACGCAAACATTTAATGCTCTCCATTTGAAGGCAGCAACGGTCATGTTTTCTCATGCTATATATAGAAGAACATTAATTGCTAGCCAACTAACGCAAGAACGCACAAACGCACAATTGATGAAATGCTGAAAGTTTAAACATCTGAAGTTCTTAATAGAACTGAACAAATTCAAAAGAAGCAAGAACAATGTGAAAGATTCTGGGCTCACAAATTAATTATTCATACACTTTGTGCTAAAATATTCTTAGTGAAAAATCACAGTTGTGATATAGCTTTCTTAGAAGCAAACTTTGTTTCACTATCTGTAAAGATTAATTTGTTGTAATTGTTCCTTGAGAGACCAAGGTTGGTCAGAATTCTCAAGACGACTAGGACTAGTTTAAGTCTTAGTGGTGTTAGTCACTTGTAAGGTTACCTGTGCATTGTTAGTCACAACAGTTATTGTGTGATTGTAATCAGTTGACTATAGTGGATTAAGTCCTTGTTGAGAAAGGCGAAATCACCTTGGCGGGTGGACTGAAGTAGTTTGAGGTCAAACGAACCAGGATAAAAATAACCTTGTCTTTCCTTTATTGTTGTGCCTTTAATTGAAGAAAAATAAGAAACTTATTCAACCCCCCTCTAAGTGTTTTCTCCACCTTCAATTGGTATCAGAGCTTGACTCTGAGCTCAACACTTAACCGTGTCAGGAAAAGATCCAGAAGAAAACACAAATGGCTGCTGAGCAAAACAACAATAGTTACAATAAACCTCCTGTATTTGATGGAGAAGATTTTGATTATTGGAAAGATAGACTAGAAAGTTTCTTTCTAGGTCATGATAGTGATTTATGGGATATAGTCTTGGATGGTTACAAACATCCTGCTGACTTAAGGAAATATGATTGACAGGAAAAATATGGATAGACAACAAAAAGCTGATTTCAAAAATCATCATAGAGCTAGAAATATTTTTCTAAATTCTATCTATAAAGTTGAATATGAAAATATTACAAATAGAGATACTGCACATGATAAGTTTGAGTCTCTTAAAATGACTCATGAAGGAAACGCTCAAGTGAAGGAGTCCAAAGCTCTGGATCTTGTCCAGAAGTATGAAGCCTTCAAGATGAAGGAAAGTGAATCTATAGAAGATATGTTCTTAAGGTTCCAAACTATGATTGCTGGCTTGAGAGTTATGAACAAGGGATATTCTAAGGCAAATCATGTTAAGAAGATCATCAGAAGCTTACCTAGAAGATGGGCACCTATGGTGACTGCTTTCAAAGTTTCAAAAGATCTGAACAACGTGTCTCTTGAAGAACTCATCAGTGCTCTCAGAAGTCATGAGATAGAACTTAATGAGCACGAGCCTCAAGAAAAAGGTAAGTCCATTTCCCTTAAATCAATTACAAAATATGAAACTAAAGCTTTTCAGGGTAAAGAAGAAAACTCTAAAGAATCTACCTCAGAAGAAGATGAACTATCCTTGCTCTCAAGAAGGATCAATCAGTTGTGGAAGCACAAGCAGAAGAATTTCAGAAACTCCAGAAGAACAGGAAATGACTCTGAAAAATCCTCTGGACACGGAATATCAAGTAATAGAATCATTACCTGCTATGAATGCACTAAACAATGTCACTACAAAAGTGAGTGTCCAAGGCTTCAGAAGGAGAAACATAAAGGGAAGTTAGTTAAAGAAAAGAAGAAAAGTCTTATGGCAACATGAGATGATTCTGAATCTTCTGAAGATGAAACAGAATCAGAAGATGAACAAGCCAATATAGCTCAAACCGACAACTTATCAGATGTCTCAGAATCCTCTGAATAAGAATTAGAATCAGAATCAGACACTGAAGAGGTATTCCCTGACTTCACTATTAATTTCACTAAAGTTGAACTAGGAGAAAGTCTGAGTGAAATTCTGGAAAGATATCAGCAGCTTCAAGTCAAATTCAAGAGTCTGAAAAAGGATCTTGCTTCTGACTCTGAATTAACTAAGAGTCTGAGATCAGAAAACTCTGAGTTAAAAGAAAAAATTTCAAAACTAGAAAATGATCTACAAAACTCTCAGAAGGAAATAATCTCAGAAGATCCTAGTAATGCTGATAAGATCATAAAGAAATATGAACAAAGCTTTCAGAAGTTTCTAGCTAAAAACATAGATAGAAGCAAAATGGCTTCAATGATCTATGGAGTTAGAAATAAAGACATAATAGGTATAGGATATAAAGGCAACCTAACTCAGCCTAAGAAAGTTAAGGATCTGGTTATCAAACGTACTCCTCTTTATTCTCACTTCACCACTGGGCACACACATCATATTAAATATACATCTCACTCTAGAAACTCTTATGCTAAACCAAAGTTCAAACAACTTTAAATACTCTAACCCAAAAGGACCTAAAAAGATATGGGTACCAAAAGACAAAATCATCTATGTTGCAAATATTTTTAACAGCAAGGTTGATACTCCAGTACTAACACCTGGACTCTGGATGCTCTCTACTCATGGAGGAAAGAAAGCATATGTTCAAAGGCCTAGAATCTAAAAGATTCTAAGGTTTCAGAGGTAATCAGAAACAGAAGATTATTGGCTCTGAAACTATTGGAAACATGAATGGAAATACTACATCAGAAGCTATGAACAAATCATGTCTAAAAGGAAAGTTTTCAGAACTTTCTTTTAAATCATAAATTGTTGATTCTTCCTCTAGGCCTCTAGAAACATCTTATATTTCAATCTTTTTGAATATACTTGTTTTATTCTGAACAAGTTTGATTCTAAAGCACAAAGATGTTTTCTGCTTGGATATTCTGAACGCTCAAAAGGCTATAGAATATACAACACAGAAACTCTGATTGTTGAAGAATCAATCAAAGTCAGGATTGATGATAAGCTTGGCCAGCAATAGCCAAAGCAAATTGATTTTTCTGTAGGTACTGAAGATCATCCCTCAAACTCTGAAACTTCAGAAGCAAAGGAAGACTCTGAAGCTAAGAAAAAGTCAGAAGCAAAGGAAGACTCAGTAGATGACCCTCTTGACAATGCTCTGGATAATCTCAGAATCTCTGAACAACCCACTTAGAAAAGATGAGTTCTCAGATGATTTGAATGAAAAGTCAGTCATAAGTTTTTAATCTTTATGATACTCACAAGTTCATTAGATCAAACAACTGTCCCATGTAACCTTCAGGAGATGAACACCATGTGTATTTCTAAAAGGTCACGCGTGCTAAGCTATTCGTCAGCCGTTCTAGGTAACTGTTCTGATTTGATTAAAATCTCACGCTTTCCCATAACTTTTCAATTTCATTAAATGCTAAGTAATGATTAGATTATTTTTAATTAAATTTTTATTAAATACTCTTTTTACAGTTTTTTTTAAACCTATTTCTGAAAAGACTTCTTATAAATACCTTTGTAAAAACCTTTCTCACTTTTTTACTGTCTCTTTCAAAACTCAAACGTTTTCTGTGTATTTTTCTGAAACCCTTTTTCATCTCTCAACTCTAAGAGCTCCAATGGCTTCCTCCTCTACCCATTCTGAGAATACCCACTCTGAGCAATACATCTTTCCTGAGAGAACAACTCTCATTCCAGTGGACAACTTGGAAGTGTTAAGTGAGTTAATGGTGGATTTTGAGAATCTTAGAGATAATGGTTTTGATCTGATTCCTGCTGTTGAGTTTCAAGGTTGGGGAAACTTCTTCAACTGTCTAGTTGGTCCAGTTTTTCCTCATCTTGTTAAAGAATTCTGGATACATGCAATTGCTTCTCCAAAGGTCATCCTCTCTTTCGTGATGGGTAAGGAAATCTCCATTACTGAAAATCAAATCAGAAAGCTGCTAGGTTTTGAAGGACATGGAGTAACTGGTATTTCAAGTGGAAGAATGGAATTGTCAAAGGTCTATGCTGAAATCTTTACAAATGGGCAAGGGTCTTCAAAGGCCAGAGACTTGAAAAATAAGTATAAGATATGGGCAAGAATAATCCATGGGTGTATTCACCATAGGAAGGAAACTAGCCCTCCAGACTATATTAATGCTGATCAACAATACTTGTTGTTCTGCCTTGGAACAAATGTAAAAATTGATTTGCCTTATCTGTTGTTTGAACATCTCTGGAATCATGTCAAAGAGACTAGGGAAGCTGAAAGGATGAAAAACCCCAAATCCAAAAGGAATTGAATTCCTATGGGTAGATTAATTTCAGACATTCTGACTGAGAATGGTCTGATTGCTCACCTGGATGAAGCTAATCTACTGGGGGAGCTAGAACCTACTTGTGGAAAGGTTATGACTAGAAATAATTTAGTGAAAAGGAAGATTATAGACAAGCTGCTGGTAGAACCAACGCCGTATGTGTCAACAACTGTTAAGAGAAGGAGGATTCCAATTGCTGATTTCCCTCTGTTCAACTCAGGAGATCATCCATGCATCATCCTGCATTACATTGAACTTTGTAAAGAGACTGGAACACCAATTGATCCTGCCTGGCTGCAAGGAAGACACGAAGCTGCTCCAGATGTTGTTCTTCAGCAACCTTTGAAGAGGAAAGCTGTTGAAGGACCTTCTGCCGTACCTCAGAAGAAGAAAAACAAATCAGGTACACCAGCTAAAACTATATCTGTTTATGATTATGAAAATATATCTACATCTGCTGAACCCCAAACCCTAGGAGACATAGATGTTGATATAGACTTGACCATACCCTCTGATCCTATTGCTGAAAATCCTCAAAGAAATCAAGTTTTATTAGACTTGAGTGACTTTGACTCTGATGATTATTCTGAAACCTAAACAGAACCCTCTGACTCTAAACCCTCTCAAACATCTACTGAAAACCTTTCTAGACCTCCTCCATGACCATTATCACCCAGACCTACTAGATGGTATGATGTTGGCTCTTGGAGAATACCAGGAATAAACAAACCTCTGGCCACTCTAAAGCCTCCATTCAACATACCTTCTGAAAACATTTTTGCCTTAAATATAACACAAACACAAAATCCTACCCCAACTGCTGACAACACCATAATAATTTCACCTGACATCACACCACCAACATCTCCACAACTTCCAACTCCTGACTCACCTATACTCTCACCTCCTCACATTCCAGAACACCAAACTCATGAACCATCAGAAACTTTTGAACCTTCTGAAACTCATGCATCATCTGAACCTCATAATCAATCAGCAACACCTGACCCTTTTGAACAACCTGAACAACCTGACCAACCTGACCAACCTGGCCAACCTAACCAATCAGTAACTCCTGAACAAACAGAAAATCCTGAACCAGCTGATTTTTTGAAAACTGTATTTGATTTTGAATCACTACAATTTCTGAAAAATAAAACTTTCAAAAAGGCTGTCTGTGATCGGTGGGAACGAGAACTGACTGTTTTGGAATGCTGGTTCGCGTTTTGCATTTGTTTTCGCAAAATGTCGCGGTGAGCAAGAGTCGCCACCGTCTTTTATTTTATCCAACAAGGAAAGAACAAAAGCACAGAAAAATTCCTTTTTCGAGATATTTCTCGGGTTCGGGAGGTAGATTATAGAAAGGGAAGGTGTTAGAACCCTTTCTATCCGTGGTTATCCACGGGCTCTTAGGTACTTGTTCATTGTGTTTTCGAAAGTTTGCTTTTCTTTGTGTTTGTGGGTTTGAAAAGGGTTTTTGTTTTGAAGAGAGTGTAAGTGCGAAAAGTTTTGTTTTTGTTTTCAAAAGAGCAAGTACTTAAAAGCATCTACCTACTCAAAAAGGAATTAAACTGTGCAAATGTCCTTTAGACAGTGCTATCTAACTATTGAGGAGTAGGTTGCACCGTCGTTGGAGTTTTTCGGGTCAATTCGATTAAGGGACGTGTGGTCACTAAAACAATGTTAGGACGCCTTAGCGGTAACCCTAATGTCTTAGATCATTTTATCCGAGACAACCGTTTCGAGGAAACTTATGATCTTTGGACAAGAGGGCGACCTCTAAAACACCCTATACTCAATGACCAATGTTCGAGGCAACCAAGTGAGGCGTACCCTAAGAGTGGCATGTGCAAGTGTATTGTTTTTCAGTTATATTATCTTTGTACATATTATGGTGAGCTACAATTGATTTTAAATTAAAGGTTAATCTTGTCATGCATCACCTATTTACTAACAAGCATATAAAAGTAATAAAGTGAAAAAAGATAAAATCCTACACTATTACAACCATATCGAATTGCATGAAAATATAAAGGTAAAAATAAAATAAAAACAACAAAAAAAATGAGGGTCTTTCGACCCAGACAGCAACACTCTTCGATTCTGCACTTTCTGGCTCTCTTTAATTTGGCCTGAGAAGGGTGAAAGCGTGACTTTCGACTGAGGCCTCACGGTCAGCATATTGCGCCTTTCGATTGGGACCAGCAGGACAACATGTTATGCATTTCGACTGGGACCAGCAGGACAGCATGTTGTGCCTTTCGATTGGGACCAGCAGGACAACATTTTGTGCCTTTCGATTGGGACCAACAGGACAACATGTTGTGCCTTTCGACTGGGCCTGGAACCAGTAAAGAAGCCTGAGGCTTCGTTTCATGTTCCTGTTTCCTATTTACTTCGTTTGAAATATTAAATAGCAACGTGGCCTAAGGCCATGCTATCATTACCTCGGGGCCAGGTTAATTCTTAAAGCATCCGTAACCAAACAAAGAACCAAACCAAAAAGGGCAGCAATAAAAACAAACTAAAGGGTGGAAACGAAAAAGTAACAAATACTACGTATATATTTGAAACGAAAAGGAAGCTTATTCACATGTTATGCTAGAAATGAAGGGTTCAAGGTTAGGAATGACTTACCTTGCTTGAGGCTGGAACGTGTGCTGGGCCTTTACGTGGTTTCCTTGAATGCTTCTGGATTCGAAGAGAGGAACCAGAGGCTGTGTCTTTGATACTGGATTCGAAAGAGAAGAACAGATGTGAGGTTCTTCCTACTGGATTCGAAGGGTAGCAAGGTACAGGGACGTTTCAGATCCTAAGGGGGTAAGTGTTTGGATTTTGGATATGTGTTTTGATTCTGGATATATGTTTGGAGTGTTTAAGTGTTTGAGAAAACTTGGTGTTCTTGAGAATCTTCTGAAGATTCTGGATATGTGTTTGGAGTGTTTAAGTGTTTGAGAGTTTTAGAGAATTCTCTGCAGATTTGTTCGACTGGCCAAAAGGTCCTCCTGGAACATGTATTGAAGCCTTGTATTTATAGGCAGAGTTGGCTGAAGCTTTTGGAGGGAAAACAAAGTTATTTGAACAAATTGGGTAAACTGCTCTTTGCAGCCTCTGAGGGACAGTGCTTTATCGCCATTTTGGTGCAAGGAATGGGCAGCAGCGCAGGACTGATGTGCAGCAGTTTTGGAGTTTTATGGCCAGTGTACCATGTCTGAACTTTGGCAGCAAGCATCTTTGAATATTTTATCCTTTCATTTTGACTCTCCTTCGACTAGATTCTTCTTCCAACACATTGTTTTGACTTTCCTCCAACAAGTGTCCTTCGAACGAATCATCTTGGTGCATCGTTTGAAGGGGCCAAATGTGCTTCGAATGGACTGTAAGGCGTACCCTTCGATAGGGAATCATATGTATGCCCCTCAAGTCCACCAACCATGTGCTGAAGTTTGTCAAGGATGGAAATGCAGCATATTAAAGAGGAATGTTGTCCAGTTGAAGCTAGTACAAACGTAGTCAATGTCTTGTCGAAGCCTGCATGAAGGAGGTCAAAACTTTGTGACTCCAAGCAAGCACACAACAGGTCAATGCTCAAATAAAGACTTGCATGAAGGGAGCCACATGCCCAAACGAAAGAGGCATGCATTAGGCAAAATGTCCAGATTTGAAAGAGGCATACAGGAGGCAAAAAGTCCAGATTCGAAAGAGGCATGCATGAGGCAAAATGTCCAGATCGAAGTATGTTAAAAGAGAGCCTTTTGCCTTTGGAAATGAAATAGATTACAAGAGGCTCTTTTCCTTGTGAATCCAAACCAAACTGTGTCAGAGGCCCATGCCCAGTCGAAGGATGCAAGTCAAGCTTGTGTCGAAAGAGGCCAAAAGGCCAATCGAAGGATGCAAGTCAAACTTGTGTCGAAAGAGGCCAAAAGGCCAATCGAAGGATGCAAGTCAAACTTGTGTCGAAAGAGGCCAAAAGGCCAATCGAAGGATACAAGTCAAGCTTGTGTCGAAAGAGGCCAAAAGGCCAATCGAAAGAGCTGAAACGAAAGGCACTTGTATTTCTCCAATTTTTGTCAAAATAATATTTTTATCTGTTTTCTCCCTTTTTGTCAGTTTCCTCTTAATTTTGGTACTGGAAAATCCCAATGCACTTGTTCAAGCTAGAACTTTGAGAATCCTTGTGAGAAAGGCCTTGAAGAATGAGAGGGAAAATTTTGGGGTACAACAGTTGCCCCTGTTCAATTTTCTTAAACCTGAGGATATAGATTGGCTTTCGAGCCTTTCGTGATCCGAAGGTGGAAGATAATTGAACACTAGAGTGCCCGAAAATTTGCACTCGCATGGTGTAGTATCAACATTGTGATGTCGGGAATGGGCTTACAGATGCCATTTGGAGATTGTTGGTAGGTGGTTTTGTCTTCGTTGACGGGTTGTCTCTTCTGATGGGGTGTCTCCTTTGACGAGTTGTCTCTATTGACAGGTTGTCTCTATTGACGGGTTGTCTCTTCTGATGGGGTGTCTCCTTTGACGAGTTGTCTCCATTGATAGGTTGTCTCTATTGATGGGTTGTCTCTTCTGATGGGGTGTCTCCTTTGACGAGTTGTCTCCATTGACAGGTTGCCTCTATTGACGGGTTGTCTCCATTGACAGGTTGTCTCTATTGACAGGTTATCTCCATTGACGGGTTGTCTCTTCTGATGGGGTGTCTCCTTTGACGAGTTGTCTCCATTGACAGGTTGTCTCTATTGACGGGTTGTCTCCATTGACAGGTTGTCTCTATTGACAGGTTGTCTCCATTGACGGGTTTCGCCTCAGAAAAATCTTTAGGAATCGATTTAACTGATTTTGTCTCCATTGACTGGCTTCGCTTCAGAAAAATCTTTAGGAATCGATTTAACTGATTTTGTCTTCATTGACATAATTGAGAATTTAACTACATCTTTCCTGAAAGGTAAAGGTCAGTCATATGCCATGCATGATATGGATCAAGCAATGATGTTCTCAACATAAATGAGATTGTATGGTATGATGCGTATATGCATGTATCATGATGTATGGAAATGTGATGTTTTAGTTGGGGAAAATAAATCCCGAACGGATGCTGGAGAGTAGGGTTGAATTCTTCATTTCCACTGGGGATGATGAACGAAGATGATTGCAAGAATAAAACTGCAGGAGAGGATGACTCCGTTGAGGAATAAACTGGTGAAGAGATTACTCTGCGGGGAATTACTCTGTGGGGAAGAGATACTTTGCTGAGATTTTAATGATAAACTCCACTGGGGATTCGTTGATAAGCTCTGTTGGGGATTTTGATGATGAACTCCGCTGGGGATAGAAAGAACTTCGCTGGGGATGATCTTTCAGTTGAAACTCGCTGAGGATAACCCAGTTAGACTCTTGTGGGGATAACCTCTGAATTTGGCTGAGGAGACTTATTTGTGCTTCGCAGGGGATAAGCTTCCAGAGTCTATTAGGGAAGATGATTCAACTCCATTAGGGAAGCTTTTTTAGACTGCGCTGGGGAAATGACCTCATTGTGGTACCTTGTATTCCGCTGGGGAACATTCTTATATTCTGTTGAGGAATATTAAGACTGTCGAGGATGCTCTTTACGCTTGCTGGAGAATATCTTTATACTTCGCTGGGGAATATTAAGACCTTATGGGGATACCCAACCTTTTTAGGGCTGATGGTAGACCAACTCTGTTTGGGGAGAGTATTGCTGATTTGTTCATAGTTGCAAGTCTCAGCTGAGAGAGCTATCATCACTGTCTTACTCTGCAGGAAGTGAAAGTATCTTAGCCATATTCTTCAGCTGAATATATACCTTGGTACCTGGTGGACAGAGCAACTAGACCGCTCAGACAATTTTTATTGCCCCTACTTCTGATATCACCCGTAATTAGTCCTTTGTTTCGCATGCAAATATTTATGAGTAGCAATTAATGTCAGATGCATATATCAAAAATGAACATTGGACGTTCTTTGCAAAATAGATAAAGGAAAAACAGTTTGAAATTTGTCTGAAAATGAATTTGTATTAATTTTGAAGTTTGGCCTGTAAATAGGCGTTTTGTACAAGAGGCTGACGTCCTAGTAAGAGAACGCCGCCGAACCAATAGAATTTATACAATTTGTGAAAAGAAAACAAAACAACTATGTGAATAGTCCCACTGGGTTCTAGCTCTGCTATTGCCTTTATATCTTCAAGCATCTCCTCACTTTGCTGTTTAGTTGAAGATGAATCTGATTGACTGGTGTCGTCCGAGCCTGATAGTTGATACCGAAGTCTGGATGCGAGGTGATCTAATGAGACATAGTGTTACGCTTTAATCCCTAAATTTTGCCTGGACCACCCTTTGGGTTTTCAGTCCACCGGGATACCCATTTTTGCCCAAGCCGCCTTTTCAGGTTTTCGACTTGCCGGGTGTACAAATTATTTTTTATTTTCATCCCTTATTTTTGCCCGAACCCTTTTGGTTCGCCGGGAAGCCATTATTTTTGCCTAGGCCAGTCAACCTAACGGGTCTTTGATTATACGTAGTATCTTTTTACTATGTCTGCATTGAAGGGGTGAGGAAGGTCGTCACCATCCATGGTGGTTAGAATCATCGCTCCTCCTGAGAAGATGTTCTTAACCACAAATGGCCCTTCGTAAGTAGGGGTCCATATGCCCCTGGGATCACCTTGAGGTAGAATAATGCGCTTGATTACTAGGTCCCCAACTTCATACTCTTGTCGTCGGACTTTCTTGTTAAATGCCTTGATCATTCGTTTTTGGTACGTCTGACCATGACAAATAGCAGTAAGTCTCTTTTCGTCGATTAGATTCAATTGATCAAGTCGGGTCTGGATCCAGTCGTCTTCTCTCAAACCTGCATCCTTCATGATCCGAAGAGAGGGTATCTGGACTTCAATAGGCAACACTGCCTCCATACCATAAACCAAGGAATAAGGTGTCGCCCCTGTTGACGTCTGTGCTGAGGTACGATACCCATGAAGAGAAAATGGTAACATCTCGTGCCAGTCTTTGTAGGTCACTGTCATCTTCTACACAATCTTCTTAATGTTCTTATTTGCCGCTTCGACAGCCCCATTCATCTTCGGCCGGTATGGAGAAGAGTTCTGGTGCTGTATTTTGAATTGCTCGCAGAGCTCAGTGATTATCTTGTTATTAAGATTGGTACCATTGTCCGTAATGATCCTCTCTGGTACACCGTATCGACAGATCAGGTTGTGCCGAATGAACCGTGCCACGACGATCTTGGTTACCGTAGCAAAGGAGACTGCTTTAACCCACTTCGTAAAGTAATCAATCACTACCAAGATGAAACGATGCCCGTTGGATGCTGTAGGTCGGATCTCGCCAATCATATCAATGCCCCACATTGCAAAAGGCCAAGGTGCTGCCAAAACATTCAGAGGAACTGGAGGAATATGCACCTTATCAGCATAGACCTGACACTTGTGACATGTCCGAGAATGCTGATAACAGTCGGCCTCCATTGTGGACCAGTAATATCCTGCCCGGAGGATTTTCTTTGCCATGTTATGTCCACTGGAATGAGTTCCGAAGGTACCTTCATGCAGCTCTGCCATGATCCTTTCTGCTTCAATCTTATCCACACAACGCAATAAGGTTGAATCATGGTTACGTTTGTAAAGAATGCCATTGCTGATGAAGAACTTTGCCGCGAACCTTCTCAGAAACTTCTTGTCATTAACAGATGCACCCTCAGGGTATTCTTGAGCTTCAAGGTATCTCTTCACCTCGTGATACCAGGGATTTTCTGTTACCCCTTCAATCTCAAGATCACAACAATGTGCAGGTTCATCCAATTTCCAAATAATGATCCGGGGGGCCTCGTTGTCCCATTTGACTTTGAACATAGAAGACATCGTAGCTAACGCGTCCTCCAATTGATTCTCTTCTCTCGGGAAGTGTTCAAAGGTTATCTCCTCAAAATGGGGAAGCAACGTCAACACATACTCCTTGTAAGGAATAAGGTTTGGGTGTTTCGTATCCCACTCTCCTTTGATCTGACTGATCACAAGAGCGGAATCTCCAAAGACACTCAGAAACTTAATCCTTAAGTCAATTGCTGCTCGTAGACCCATGATGCACGCTTCATACTCCGCCATGTTGTTGGTGCAGTTGAAACATAATCGGGCGGTAAACGGAGTATGGGAGCCTTTAGGAGATATGATCACAGCGCCGATACCATTACCCAAAGCGTTTGAAGCTCCATCAAAATGCATAGACCATCGGGATCCCTCTTCAGGTCCTTCATCCAGTCCAAGTGTCTCACAATCAATCACTACCATGATATTCTCGTCCGGGAATTCAAAGTTCACAGACTGGTAATCGTCCACTGCCTGATGTGCCAAATGGTCGGCCACTACACTTCCCTTGATTGCTTTTTGAGTCGTGTACTGGATGTCATACTCAGTCAAGATCATCTTCCATCTTGCTATTCTTCCGGACAAGCCAGGCTTTTCGAAGATATACTTGATAGGATCCATCTTTGAAATTAACAGAGTAGTGTGAGTCAGCATATACTGTCTTAGCCGGCAAGCAACCCATGCCAAAGCGCAACAAGTTTTCTCAAGCAGTGAGTGTCGGGTCTCACAGTTGGTAAACTTTTTGCTAAGGTAATAAATAACATGCTCTTTTCAGCAAGACTCGTCATGCTGCCCCAACACACACCCCATTAAATTGTCAAGTACTGTCAAGTATAAGATTAGAGGTCTCCCTTCAACTGGTGGCATCAGAATGGGTGGCTCCTGGAGATACTCTTTGATTCTTTCGAAAGCGGCCTGGCATTCATCATTCTAACGTACCACTTGATCTTTCTTCAGCAGCTTGAAGATTGGCTCACAAGTAGCAGTTAGGTGTGAGATGAATCGAGCAATGTAGTTCAGTCGTCCTAGAAAGCCTTTGACTTCTTTCTCTGTCTTGGGAGCTGGCATTTCTTGTATGGCTTTCACCTTGGCAGGGTCCACTTGAATGCCTTTGTCGCTTACAACGAAACCTAGTAGTTTGCCAGACCTCACCCCGAAGGTGCACTTGTTCGGGTTCAATCTCAACTTGTACAACTTCAACCTGTCAAACAACTTTTGTAGATGGTCAAGGTGTTCCTCCTCAGTTTGGGACCTCGCAATCATATCGTCGACGTATACTTCAATCTCATGATGGATCATGTCGTGAACTAAAGCAACCATGGCACGCTGAT
Source organism: Vicia faba (assembly GCA_948472305.1). NCBI lineage: Eukaryota > Viridiplantae > Streptophyta > Magnoliopsida > Fabales > Fabaceae > Vicia > Vicia faba. The sequence continues at coordinate 1,044,085,928 of OX451739.1, forward strand.
ATGTTGCCCCAGCATTCTTCAACCCAAAAGGCATGACCTTGTAACAAAAGGTACCCCACTGAGTAAAAAAAGTGGTCTTTTCCATGTCTTCGGGAGCCATCTTTATCTGATTATAACAGGAGAAACCGTCCATGAAGGAGAATACCTTATGCTGAGCAGTGTTGTCAACCAGAACGTCGATATAAGGTAGAGGGAAGTCATCCTTAGGGCTTGCCCTGTTCAAATCCCTGTAGTCAACACACATTCGGACTTTACCATCTTTCTTCGGTACCAGAACCACATTGGCGACCGACAGAGGGTAAGAAGTCACTGCTAGAAAACCGGCGTCAAATTGTTTCATAACTTTGGCCTTGATTTTCTCAGACATCTCCGGACGCATACAACGAACCTTCTGTTTTACCGGAGGGCAGTCTTCCTTGGTAGGCAGGCGATGAACCACAATGTCAGTATCCAACCCAGGCATATCTTCATAAGACCAGGCAAAGATCTCAACATAGTCATGCAGCATCTGAATCAACCGTTGTTTCACACTAAGCTCCAGATTTGCACCGATCTTGACTTCCTTCTTGTCTGTCTCAGTACCTAGATTCACCGTTTCCAATGGCTCTTCATGTGGCTGAATGACCCTCTCTTCTTGGAGTAGCAGTCTTGCAAGTTCACCAGGAACTTCGCAATAATCTTCACCTTCGTCTTCGGCTAAGTTGATCGGATTTTCGAAGTCATAACCGGCAGTAGCAGAGTCGTTACCAGTGAGATCAAGAGTGGATGGAGACCTGTATAGGTGAGTGTGTGTAAAAATAGCTGTTTTGCAATATATAATAAAGAAAAACAGAGAGCGCAAAAATGCAAAAAACGTTCGATGCTTTTATTAATGATATATGAAAATGGCACACAAAAGCCCTCACAAATGAAGCCACGGTGCCCCGGGTAAGACACCGGGCCATAAAGTTTCAAAACATTGTCTGTTACAAATTCAAAACAAAGAGTTGATTACTGGGTAACAAAAGTAATAGGGATGAAGTCCTTTGCCGTCCAGTTGCTTGGTCCACCGTTGGTCGTAGGATAGATCCAGCTGTCGAATTCAGACTCCTCCACGTCATCTTCAATGGCATTTACTCCCGAGTTGCTGATGAACACATGAGGTCTTCCAATCCTTGCACTACGAACAACCCTTTGAGCTTCTGCCGTGAAACCCAAACCAAACTTGTTAGTCTTCTGAGTGAAATCAGGAAGTCGGCCCCAGTTTGAATACTCACCCCTCTCAATAACAACCCGAGCGTCCTTCAAGGAAGCCATCTTCATAGGAGAATCTTCAACCACAGTCTCAGCTGATGCCAGTGTCTGAGGAACCTCTTCAAAGTGATGAAGTGGGGTCTCAATGAACTCCCCATCCATCTCTACGTATCTAAACGAGTTGAGGTGGCTGACCATATACCCTTCCTCCCCCTGTACTGTCACAATCTTCCCTCTGACTGGGTACTTCAACTTCTGGTGGAGCGTTGAAGTCACAACTCCAGCTTTGTGGATCCATGGACAACCCAGCAAACAAGAATAGGATGGCCGAATGTCCATCACGTAGAACGTAGAATTGAAGACTCGGGAACCAACTTTAATTGGAATATCAACCTCACCATGCACCATCTTTTTAGACCCATCAAAGGCCCGAACAACAATGTTACTTGGCTTCAGCTCCAACCCTTCGCAATCCAACCTGTATAGAGCTTTCTTGGGCAAGACGTTCAATGAGGAACCAGTGTCAACCAACACATGTGCAAGAGTAGTGCCCCTGCATTCAATGGAGACATGCAGGGCATTATTATGGTTCTTCCCTTTAACAGTCAGATCAGCGTCGGAGAAACCCAACCCATTATCAGCAGTTAAATTGGCCATGCAATCGGTAAACTGATCAGCTGATGTCTCTTGTGGCACGTGGGCAGTCTTCAGGAAGGTAATTAGAGCCTTGGCATGGGCCTCTGAACACAACAACAGTGATAACATAGAAATCTTTGATGGGGTTTGCCCTAGTTTCTCAACTACATTATAATCACTCTTCTTAATAATCTTCAGAATCTCTTCCATCTCCTGTTTGGAAGCTTCAACAGTGATTGTCTTTGGAGCCTCCGTCTGGGCAGGCATATCAGTGGTGATCCCTTTGCCCCGAGCGTCAGAGGACTCGGCGACAGGGGTAAGGATAGGAACTTGATCAGGAACGGCAGTGGGTACACTTTCAGGTGTAATGACAACAGGTCTTCGGACAATTGGTGGAGCAATATCAGGTGAGAAAAGTCTACCGCTGCGGGTGACTTTAGCAGGTCCAGTAATGTTGCCGACGCCAATATCAGCATCAAACTCTTTCTTAACTCCGAGAACATAAACATCTGCCCCATAGTACCAAGGGACAACTTTGTCAGAGGTGTAGGGAATGGGCCACGGAACAGTGATGATTACAGGTGCGATCTTCGGAACAGGCGTAATTCTGACAGGCTTCCTCGAGGGAGCCTTGGGAGAATTGTTGAAAATGGTAATGATGGCAACTTCTTCAGTAGGAATGGATGGAACAATAGTCTTTTCAAACAGGATCTCCTTGCTATCCATTAGGTTTTGGATACCTGACTTCAAAGATGGGCAACCAGTAGGTAAAACAGAACACATATGGCAACCTTTACCACAGCCTGGAAATAAACCGGCTAGCAATAGGTTCTTCTTGACAGTCATCAGAGGGGTAACAATATCATCCACAGAAACTACAAACAGGTCTTCCTCTACAACATTCACTCCATGCCTGGGCATGGGGGCAGTTACAACATTGGGCCTCTCGGGCGCCTCAAACTCAATCTCCTTTGCATCAATCAAGTCTTGGATCTTATTCTTCAAAGTCCAACAATCATCTGTATTATGCCCCGGGCTCTCAGAGTGATAAGAGCAGCGGGCGTTGGGGTTACACTTTGGTGATGTAGTATTGGGATTCTTTGGGGCTTCCCTTAGAGTCACTAGATTGGTCTTCAGCAACTGTGGCAGAATCTGAGACAAAGTCATGCTGAGACAGGTGAATTGCCTTCGAGGTCTCTCGTCTCTTTGTTGGTTGTGATGTTGAGGAGCACCAGCAGGTTTTGAAATAACAACCACATTGACAGCTTGGCGGTGTTCAGGTCTATTCTGTCTTCTTGAACTGTAGACAGCACTGGACTCTTTCTTAAATGGTTTCTTCTCGGTGCTCGATGAGGCACCCTTATGTATCTTCCCAACTTTAATACCAGCTTCAATCCTCTCACCAGTCAAGATAAGGTCTGTAAACCCGACTGAAGAGCTTCCAATCAGATGATTAAAGAACGGACCGGACAGGGTCCCCAAAAACATGTCAACGAGTTCACGATCAGCCAAAAGGGGTTGCACCCTTCCGGAAAGGTCTCTCCACCTTTGAGCATACTCTTTAAATCCTTCACCCGTCCCTATTGACATACCCTGGAGTTGGGTACGCGTAGGAGCGAGGTCGGAGTTATACTGATACTGCCTATAGAACGCAGTAGCCAAATCCTCCCAGCTGCAGATACTGGCTCCGTCCAACTGATAGAACCACTCAAGCTGAGTCCCTGAAAGACTGTCTTGAAAGAAATGGATCCACAAGTTCTTATCAGCAGTGTAAGGTTGGATCTTCCTCACATATGACCGGAGGTGTAGCTTTGGACAGGAAGCTCCGTCATATTTGGCAAAGGCAGGTGCCTTGAACTTATGGGGAATCACCACCCCAGATGATAGACCCAGATCTCCGAAGTCCAGACCGGACACCTTCTGTATCTCCATAGTGCTCAAGCGGTCTTCCAGCTGTTTGTACTTATCCTCAGCAGGAGGATACTGTTCTTCATCATAGTTCGTCTCGTTGTCGGAGACCATAGGGCTAGGAGCCCTCCTTTCTTGTGGACTAACCTTCCCTCCAGATGAGGTGGTCAGATCAACTTCATTCTGCAGCCCGCTTCCAAACCTGCGTCCAGCATTGAACAGGATGGTCCTCTTCTTCTTCTTCTTCTTCCTCTCTTTCAGAATCAGGGTCTTTAAGTCCTGTTGACCCTTAGCTAGGCTCATGACCAATTCTTGAAACTGGGCATTCTGGGCCTGGAGGGCCTTGATAGCTTGCTCAGTGGAAGGTTCAGTAGACATGATGATTGCTGAAATAAACAGTGAAGAAGATAAGAGACCTGTAAAAGGGTACCTGTTTATGAAGTGCATGAGATGAAATGCGTATGATTTATGATTTCAAAGACAATCGGGATTCAAATTTGTAAACAAGAAAGGAAACCCACTTCATTAGATTTAACTTCGGAATTTAAATTGTTCAACAAATTGCCCTTAGGCGTTACAAGAATGGAAATACTGAAAAGTAAATGAAAACTGTAAAAGAAAACATCAATGGTCCATAAATGCTCCCATGGCCTCCTCTTCTCAGTGCGGATATAATCATTCAGGGCCCGTTCACTCTCCAGTTGCCTAGTCAGCCTCTGGATCTTTTGCTCTTGTTCATTGAACCTTTCCCGATAAGAATCCTGTTCTTCCCGCAGCTGCGTACAAGACCTCTTCAGTGTCCCAATATCAGTGGACATATGAGGATGGAGAATAGTTGGAAGAACCCCTTCCTCATTTGCAACTTCAAGAGTAACAGGTCTGACAGCTTCATATGGCATACCTAGCTTCTGGACACGGATGCGGACCCATCTGAGATATGGCTCCATTGGCAGAGAAGTCTTTGGTCCCAACTCATGTGGGCCAGATCGGTGAACTCTATCCCAAGCCCTGATGAATCTACGACACAGCTCGCGCTATCTCCCTGAAAGTCAAAGATGATATGAGGCATCAACATCTCATGAGGCCCTTCCCTCCTGGCTCTTCCAAACTGACGGAGAGCTAAACATGGGTTATAAGAAATTCCTCCATGGGTTCCGATCAATGGAACATTAGGATACTCTCCACAACGATCAATGACAGTCACCTCATCCAAGCCTTTGAGAGTCCAGATAATGTCATTATTAGTAAGAGACATTACCCTAAAAGCCCAGCCCATTCCTTCTTTGTTCTTCAGTACGGACTTAGGGAGGTGTGAAATAAACCATCTCAACAATAAAGGAACACATCACATCAAAGTTCCCCGCTTTCGGGCAGTACGAGCATAGAGCTGATAAAGGATATCACCCAAGAGAGTGGGTACAGGGTTCCGAGAGATGAAGATCCTTATGGCATTAACATTAACAAAAGTGTCAGGATTTGGAAACAATACCAGACCATAAATCAAGAGAGCCAGAATGTCCTCGTACGCCTGGAAGTCTAAGCTGTCCCAGAAGTAGTTAGCCTTGCCAACCAAAAACTTAGTTAGGAAACCTTTAGCTCCACTCCTAGTCTCCCAGTTAGCCATTACCTCCTCTTTGGTCAAGTGAAGGGCTGCAGCAATTTCTTCGGGCTTAAGAGTCTTTTCCCAACCAGTAAATGGAGTTTGCTCCAAAACAGAGATACCAAGTAGCTAAGAGAATTCTTCCAGGGTAGGAACCAACTGGAAGTCTTGAAAGGTGAAGCAATGATATATGGGATCATAAAAATGGACCAGGACACTCATCATTTGTTCGTCCAACTTTGAGGTGACTAAACTGAGAAGAGAACCATGCCTCCTAATGAAGGAAGTAATGTCTGGAATCCTGACAACCAACTCCTTAAGCAAAGTAGGTACTTGAACAAAGTTGATTCGGATAGTATTCTTACGCATCATGGTGTCCTACAAAACAGAGAAAAGATGAAACCCTCTCGTCTTTGAAATAGGTTAGTCCTTATGCAAGATGTATGCAATGTTTATGATGTTATGATGTCATGGTAAAGGCACACCACAAGTATCCACAAAAGGCAAACATGGTAAAGGGCACACAAGTCACACAAGAGAGCTCTTAGATTTCAGGCTGGCATGGAGTTTAGGTACTACCCTCTTTCAGTTTAGTTGGTTAAGACCTATCCTAAAAATAGTAACCAGGTTCTAGAGGATCTCAATATCACTGACTACCCTCAATCGGTCATAATTCCAGTTTAACAATCTTTTCTTGCGGCCGGAACCATCGCGAGAGTTTAGTCTCAATGAGTGTAGCATACTGCTACTGTTCTATGGCCATGTTGGTCAATTTAAGGTTCTAAGGTCAGTTGGTGCTTAATGACTCCTTAGAAGACCCATATTCTCCTCGTTCCAACACAAGGGATATCGGTACAGACCAAGGTGTCACACCAACGTAGCTACTGCTTCATCCGTGTCGGTCTATGCCGGACAGATCCCTCACAGTTTACTGCTACTTACCTAAAGGGTATCCCTAGATCCGGGTTAGGATCTATAGAACTCCGATACAAGCCCACAAAATTAAAGCATACAAAGTATACAATTGAAAACACAAGTGATCTAATCCTAAGGTACACCTCACTTATTAGAATCCCCAGCAGAGTCGCCAGTTCTGTGATCGGTGGGAACGAGAACTGACTGTTTTGGAATGCTGGTTCGCGTTTTGCGTTTGTTTTCGCAAAATGTCGCGGTGAGCAAGAGTCCCCACCGTCTTTTATTTTATCCAACAAGGAAAGGACAAAAGCACAGAAAAATTCCTTTTTCGAGATATTTCTCGGGTTCGGGAGGTAGATTATAGAAAGGGAAGGTGTTAGCACCCTTTCTATCCGTGGTTATCCACGGGCTCTTAGGTACTTGCTCATTGTGTTTTCGAAAGTTTGCTTTTCTTTGTGTTTGTGGGTTTGAAAAGGGTTTTTGTTTTGAAGAGAGTGTAAGTGCGAAAAGTTTTGTTTTTGTTTTCAAAAGAGCAAGTACTTAAAAGCATCTACCTACTCAAAAAGGAATTAAACTGTACAAATGTCCTTTAGACAGTGCTATCCCACTATTGAGGAGTAGGTTGCACCGTCGTTGGAGTTTTTCGGGTCAATTCGATTAAGGGACATGTGGTCACTAAAACAATGTTAGGATGCCTTAGCGGTAACCCTAATGTCTTAGATCATTTTATCCGAGGCAACCGTTTCGAGGCAACTTATGATCTTTGGACAAGAGGGCGACCTCTAAAACACCCTATACTCAATGACCAATGTTCGAGGCAACCAAGTGAGGCGTACCCTAAGAGTGGCATGTGCAAGTGTATTGTTTTTCAGTTATATTATCTTTGTACATATTATGGTGAGCTACAGTTGATTTTAAATTAAAGGTTAATCTTGTCATGCATCGCCTATTTACTAACAAGCATATAAAAGTAATAAAGTGCAAAAAGATAAAATCCTACACTATTACAACCATATCGAATTGCATGAAAATATAAAGGTAACAATTAAATAAAAACAACAAAAAAAATGAGGGTCTTTCGACCCAGACAACAACACTCTTCAATTCTGCACTTTCTGGCTCTCTTCGATTTGGCCTGAGAAGGGTGAAGGCGTGACTTTCGACTGAGGCCTCACGATCAGCATATTGCGCCTTTCGATTGAGACCAGCAGGACAGCATGTTGTGCATTTCGATTGGGACCAGCAGGACAACATGTTGTGCCTTTCGATTGGGACCAGCAGGATAGCATGTTGTGCCTTTCGATTGGGACCAGCAGGACAGCATGTTATGCCTTTCGACTGGGCCTGGAACCAGTAAAGAAGCCTGAGGCTTCGTTTTATGTTCCGGTTTCCTGTTTACTTCATTTGAAATATTAAATAGCAACGTGGCCTAAGGCCACGCTATCATTACCTCAGGGCCAGGTTAATTCTTAAAGCATCTGTAACAAATAAAAACCAAACCAAAAAGGGCAGCAATAAAAACAAACTAAAGGGTGGAAACGAAAAAGTAACAAACACTATGTATATATTTGAAACGAAAAGGAAGCTTATTCACATGTTATGCTAGAAATGAAGGGTTCAAGGTTAGGAATGACTTACCTTGCTTGAGGCTGGAACGTGTGCTGGGCCTTTACGTGGTTTCCTTGAATGCTTATGGATTCGAAGAGAGGAACCAGGGGCTGTGTCTTTGATACTGGATTCGAAAGAGAAGAACAAATTTGAGGTTCTTCCTACTGGATTCGAAGGGTAGCAAGGTACATAGACGTTTCAGATCCTAAGGGGGTAAGTGTTTGGATTCTGGATATGTGTTTTGATTCTGGATATATGTTTGGAGTGTTTAAGTGTTTGAGAAAACTTGGTGTTCTTGAGAATTTTCTGAAGATTCTGGATATGTGTTTGGAGTGTTTAAGTGTTTGAGAGTTTTAGAGAATTTTCTGCAGATTCGTTCGACTGGCCAAAAGGTCCTCCTGGAACATGTATTGAAGCCTTGTATTTATAGGCAAAGTTGGCTGAAGCTTTTGGAGGGAAAACAAAGTTATTTGAACAAATTGGGTAAACTGCTCTTTGCAGCCTCTGAGGGACAATGCTTTATCGCCATTTTGGTGCAAGGAATGGGCAGCAGCGCAGGACTGCTGTGCAACAGTTTTGGAGTTTTATGGCCAGTGTACCATGTCTGAACTTTGGCAGCAAGCATCTTTGAATATTTTATCCTTTCATTTTGACTCTCCTTCGACCAGATTCTTCTTCCAACACATTGTTTTGACTTTCCTCCAACAAGTGTCCTTCGAACGAATCATCTTGGTGCATCGTTTGAAGGGGCCAAATGTGCTTCGAATGGACTAGTAAGGCGTACCCTTCAACAGGGACTCATATGTATGCCCCTCAAGTCCACCAACCATGTGCTGAAGTTTGTCAAGGATGGAAATGCAGCATATTAAAGAGGAATGTTGTCCAGTCGAAGCTAGTACAAACGTAGTCAATGTCTTGTTGAAGCCTGCATGGAGGAGGTCTAAACTTTGTGACTCCAAGCAAGCACACAACAGGTCAATGCTCAAATAAAGACTTGCATGAAGGGAGCCACATACCCAAACGAAAGAGGCATGCAGAAGGCAAAATGTCCAAATTCGAAAGAGGCATGCAGGAGGCAAAAAGTCCAGATTCGAAAGAGGCATGCAGGAGGCAAAATGTCCAGATCGAAGGATGTTAAAAGAGAGCCTTTTGCCTTTGGAAATGAAATAGATTACAAGAGGCTTTTTTCCTTGTGAATCCAAACCAAACTGTGTCAGAGGCCCATGCCCAATCGAAGGATGCAAGTCAAGCTTGTGTCGAAAGAGGCCAAAAGGCTAATCGAAGGATGCAAGTCAAACTTGTGTCGAAAGAGGCCAAAAGGCCAATCGAAGGATGCAAGTCAAACTTGTGTCGAAAGAGGCCAAAAGGCCAATCGAAGGATGCAAGTAAAGCTTGTGTCGAAAGAGACCAAAAGGCCAATCGAAAGAGCTGAAACGAAAGGCACTTGTATTTCTCCAATTTTTGTCAAAATAATATTTTTATCTATTTTCTCCCTTTTTGCCAGTTTCCTCTTAATTTTGGTACTGGAAAATCCCAATGCACTTGTTCAAGCTAGAACTTTGAGAATCCTTGTGAGAAAGGCCTTGAAGAATGAGAGGGCAAATTTTGGGGTACAACACTGTCCCAAAACCTGTTCAGCCAGACGTAAATATATTATTTCAGAATTTTTTAACAGAAGTTCAAGCATGGTTGAACCTGCTGAAGGAAGACCGCTCCAGAAGTGTGAACCCAGCTGCAACAGATCTTCTGTGGGAATCTTTCAGAAGATCTTTTGATGATGAGTCACTGAAGCTGCAAGATTTATGTCACTCTCAGGTGATTGAGAACTTCTCCAAGCATCTGCATGCTTTTCAGTCAGAAGCTGCTGATATTTGGGATAAGAAGTCTTCTCTGATGATTGCTGATGCTCCAGCTGATGAAATGGACATTTTAGAAGATGAATCCGAAGAATCCTCTGAAGATTCAAATCCTCTGGCAATTGTTCTGTTTAATCAACCTTCTGCAAAAGCTGAACCTGAACCAGTGCCAACTCTTGTGATGGATCTGGGCACTCTTCTGTCTACTTTTGTTCGTTCTGACTCAACAGTTGCTAATCCAAAGGCTATTTCTGTTGAAGCTTCTACATCCTCTGATCCTACTTCACTTGTAATGAATACTCTGAATAAGCTCAAGAGGGAAAATGAAGTCATTCATGAGCGCTTGGATAAGCAAGATCAGACAAACCAAGAAATCAGAACATGGATGATGAAACAAGAGGAATCTGTATCTCAGATCAAGAATCTTCTCTTGGCCCTTGTTTCTAAGAAATCTTAGTGTCATTCTATTTGTTTGTTGTTTGTTGTTTTGTTGAAACCTCTGAATCTTTTATTATAAATTCCTTTTTACGCTCTTCAACTATTTTTATATACTTTTGATTATGCCAAAAAGGGGGAGAAAATGAGTATTTTGATCTAATCTCTGATTAACAGTTATGGGACTAAGTCAAACATTCTAACAAAATACAAGATTTCTTTCTATGCTTTAAAGATCTTTGCAGGTATCATTTAAACTATGGAAGTTTATTTCAAATAAACATTATCCTCAAAAGAACCTGATGAAGAAATATCAGAAGAAAAATTCCAAAGCTCTGATAAAAGTTCTCAGGAAGTTTTTCTTAATAGAAATATTTATTTCAGGGGGAGATTCCTATCTCTTATTCAAATTTATTTCTATATCTGAATATATTTTTGTCATCATCAAAAAGGGGGAGATTGTTAGTACAAGATTAGTTCTGATCATATCTCAGAGTTTTGATGATAACAATAAATTATATTTTATATATTTGATACTCTGATGAATGTATTTAACTATTTCAGATAATGTTCTGACAGAAGCATCTTGAAGTGCTGAGCTGAAAATAAATGAAGAAGTTCTTTGATGAAAGAACTATTTTAAGCGCAAGTACTAATGTTGATGTTGTCTCTGATAATGTTCTGATAGAAGCATCTTGATGTGCTGAGCTGAAAATAAATGAAGAAGTTATTTTGATGGAAGAACCATTTGTTTTAGCGCAAGTGCTGATGCTGATGCTGACTCTGGTAATATAATTATTTAATTTCATCTTCTAACGCTTAGCAAGTTTCTGTTTAAGCTATTTCAGAAGTATCTTAGAAAGCAAGTGTTGTTCAGAAGATCTTAGAAAGCAAGTGCTGTTCAGAAGATCTTAGAAAGAAAGAGATGTTCAGAAGATCTTAGAAAGAAAGTGTTGTTCAGAAGATCTTAGAAAGCAAGTGTTGTTCAGAAGATCTTAGAAAGCAAGTGTTGTTCAGAAGATATTTGAAAGCAAGCGCTGATCAGAAGTACTTAACAAGAAAAGCATTGTTTAGAAGATATGCAAGCATGTTCTGAAAACAAGACGTGAATCCAAGCTCTGAAGAATATAGAAGCTAACAAGTCTTGTCAAGCTTTAGGAGACATGTTCTTACATAGTGTTGTTTGCTCATTTAATGCAAAGACGACTACATGCACTCAAGTGTCTATGCTAGTGCATTGGAAAATGGCATAGTGCAAGGAAACACGCAAACATTTAATTATCTCCATTTAAAGGTAGCAACAGTCATGTTTTCTCATTCTATATATAGAAGAACATTAATTTCTAGCCAACTAACGCAAGAACGCACAAACACACAATTGCTGAAATGCTGAAAGTTTGAACATCTGAAGTTCTTAATAGAACTGAACAAATTCAAAAGAAGAAAGAACAACGTGAAAGATTCTGGTCTCACAAATTCATTATTCATACACTTTATGATAAAATATTCTTAGTGAAAAATCACAGTTGTGATATAGCTTTCTTAGAAGCAAACTTTGTTTCACTATCTGTAAAGATTAATTTCTTGTAATTGTTCCTTGAGAGACCAAGGTTGGTCAGAATTCTCAAGAAGACTAGGACTAGTTTAAGTCTTAGTGGTGTTAGTCACTTGTAAGGTTACTTGTGGATTGTTAGTCAAAACAGTTGTTGTGTGATTGTAATCAGTTGATTATAGTGAATTAGGTCCTTGTGGAGAAAGGCGAAATCACCTTGGCGGGTGGACTGGAGTAGTTTGAGGTCAAACGAACAAGGATAAAAATAACCTTGTCTTTCCTTTATTGTTGTGCCTTTAATTGAAGAAAAAGAAGACTCTTATTCAATCCCCCCCTCCTTCTAAGTGTTTTCTCCACCTTCACCAAGCGCATCTTCAAAAGTAATCAGTCCATACAATGACTAGTCTCCTCAACATGGAAAATTTCAAATTACATTTGCATTCTCATTTGTAATCTTTCTTGTTTTGTTCAATACTTTCTTGTATGCAAAATTTGTTAATTTTTTAATACTAATCATAATGCATTGAATATGTTTGTCTTGAATTAATCCATTCATATTCAATCATAAATGATTTTCTTTGCTTTTTGATACTCAACTCTTGTTAAATAAAGCAAAATACCTTTGGAGGGAGGATGACGAGAAATATACCAAAAATATTAAACAATATGCTTTTGAGTAAAACCTTGCTGACAATGCACAAACATTGTTTCAAATCCCCAAACACTGGATATATAAGGGAGATAGACCCTCGTCAACCCCTTTGAGTCTTGAAGTAGGAGTTTCTTTTCTATGCCGGATAAACCCTCACATTTAACCTGTGGCATGATATATTTCAGTTAATATGATCGAGTATTCAAATCTCATATGGAGTGAGCATCCGAGGATCAATCACACCTTATCCTTCACGCATCAAGAGTATGCATATAAGGATCATCCACATGGGTTATCCTTCAACCATTAGGAGGTCAAAAGACGGCGATACCACAATGGTTATTCCTCGTCAACCAAACAGGAAGGTAGTTACACCTTTTCAGCAAGTCAAACGACTCAAGGTCACACGACATGTTCAAACAAAAGTGAATTAAAAAAAGAAAAGAAAGAAAGCCCGCTAAGTCAAAACTTGAAAACAAGTCACTTAGGTAAAAGTTAGGGTATCCCGCTAGACTTGAAAATCAGAAGTCAAAGAGAATTGTCCAAGTAAAATTTAGGGAAAGTGAAAAGTGAAAAAAGCGAAAAGGGATTACCAAATAGAAATCCTCAGCAAGGAACAAAGTCGTGTGACCAGAAGCACAAAAGAAGCCAAGGTGAGGGACTGCCATGTCCATGAAACCCCGGTGGTTCCTGAACCATTCCAAACTTCTCTTGAGAGATAAATGCTCGTATTGAGTTAACTGAATGTAGGAATGGAGAATGGGTGGGAACCAAATAATTTTGAGCCTTAAATCCTTTTTTCTAAAAAATCACGAACCATGCCATGTTACAACCCTTAAAAGTCTTAACTAAAGCATGGGTTAATTCGAAGCAATACTGTAACGAGAGTACAATAATCTGACTCCTAGGAGGCTTGCTAAAAATTTTGAGTTGGTATGACTCCATCTTTTTACTTTCTTTTGTACAGAAAAAATTTGATGTTTCAACATCTTTTCAATAAAAGTTTTTTCCACTTCAAGACAAGCATAGCATTTGCATTAGAGTTATCATTCTTAGAATAAACATTCTTTGCATATGAAAAAGTGCTTAAACATCAATTGAGCTTGCATAATGAGCATCACATGAAAGTTTGATTATCTCAAGGGACAAATTGCTTCCAAATACCATTGAAAGGTAAGTAATTTTTGAGAATGATCTTAATCTAGAGAAGACCTTCTATTGACTTTGTTGAGTAAAAGAATACCAGTTTAAGAAATGATCTGAAGCTGATTGCAAAAGTTGATTACCTAGAGTCTCCGTCAAGCAATGGTGCATTACTTTTAGTTGGTCCCAAGGGACGTATTTCTTCAAGTATCCGATTGGAGAACAAAACAGTTCAAGTTGAGAAGCACAATTGTGTACTAACCTACTTTCAAGACGTAAGTCAGTTATCCTGAGGAGGTGTTATCTTTAAAACTCTGTGAGTTTCTCATTTCTCCGTGAGCATGAGGCGAGGAAATGGTTTATCGAGACTTTGTTAAGCAGGTACAAGATATTTCAATGGTAGTACTCCATTGAGAAGAAACAGAGGTATCTCATAGTTTGATTACCCTATAGGGCACAAAGAGAATGTTGAATACTCTGTTGAGTAAGTGTTCAGCCAACCCGAGGCATTCCGGATGGGATTTGATCCTTCAAAGTGAAGTCAAACTGGGGAAGTTATGTCGAGATTTGAAAAATCTCTCTAAGAATCCATTGATTAGAGGGGAATATTTTCAGAATATGAAGATGCATGAACATTCACTCAAGCATGGTTGAAACCGCTTCCAACACTAGTCAGTCAGGGGTAGTGTTCTGAAATTCATAACATTGAAGCATATTATCTTTATAGTACAAATCTCATGAAGTCCTCTTGAGGCAATTTTATACAAAGGCCCTATAGACTGGGGAAATAAATTATGCAGGGGCATTTTCTCCTCTTCAAGGGTTGATCCGATTAAGTCCAGGCGCGGTGTGGTACGGTGGGAGAACTGACTTGAGTTTTTGCGTTTGTATTTGCACTTGTTCGGTTTAGCAAGAGTCGCCACCGACTTTTTATTTTATCCTAAGGAAAGGTTAAAAAGCACAGGAAAAACCTTTTGAGATGTTTCGTGGGTTCGGGGGGTAGGTTATGAAAAGGGAAGGTATTAGCACCCTTTTCATCCATGGTTATCCATGGGCTCTTAGTTACTTGGTTTAGATCACTTGCCTTTGATTTTCAATCGCTTGAAATGGTGGTGTGTGTATGTTTTGAAAATGTTTTGAAAAAGATGCCTTGTCTAGGCAACCGTTGTAACAATTCTTTACTCGAATGTTTTACAAAGGTGTGTGTCTTTTCGAAAAGATATTTCAAATGTTTTTTGAAAGTTGTTTTTGAAAGTTGTGTTGTGGAGTGGGTTTTGAAAAGTAGGCAAGTGTGTTTTGCAAGTTTGATCAAGTAACTAAGAGTTGTCTACCCCTAAATTTACTCAAAGATTTTCTCTCATGTTTTAACCCTTTTAACAGTTTTGTTCCACCATTGTATTTGGTGGACAATCTTGTGTTAAGATGTTAACGGGACAGGCGCGGGTCATTGTATGGACCATGAATGCAATGGTGCCAAGTGTCTTTGGCAATTTTGCTTGAAGGGACTATGATCATTTCGTTTAGGCAACTTTCGAAAGCGTCATCGAGGGACTATGATCATTTTGATTTGTTTTGTTTTGCCAAAGACACTCAACATGCAAGCATGGCCCATTTTGGAAGGCAACAAGCGGGATTACCCTAGGGGTGCAAGTGTGAATTGTGTATTGATTGTCATGCATTTATCTTTGTATTAGGTTATCTAGCGGTTGATTTTATTTACATACAAACCCTAGGTCTAAACATGGTATAATTGAAAGCGATAAATTGCGAGAATTTAAAGTCTACGCTATTACAAATAAGTATCCGAGAATGGGGGTACAAATATTTACAAATGGGGATGAGACTTAATAAGAGAGTAGTGTCCAAATATTTTTACAACCAAATCGAATCAATCGCAATGTAAAATGTAGCAATGTATAAGAATGAAAGCAATGTATCAAAAGTATTTGTGTAAGTGTATATGATTTATTTACAAGTTGTTAACTTAATGCAAATTTAAGTATTTATTTATTATTTTTGTATTTTTTTGTTAATATGTATAAACAAAAGATTTAATAAAAGAAAATAAAATGCTTTGAAATTCTATTTTTTATGTATTGAGGTTTATATACAAAGTTTTAATTAAAAAGAAAGTAAAAGTTTTAAGTTTAAGAAAAATTAAAGTTTATGTATTTATATATAAACAAATGTTTAATCAAAAAAAGAAATAAAAGAAAATCTATTTTCTTATGTATTTATTGATATGTATTTTTAATTATACTAATAAAAGAGTAATTAAGAAAAATAATAATAAAAAAAAAGAGTTAGTGGATTATTTTACTTTACAAAATTTAATTATGTTATAAAAAGAAAATAAAAGAGTTAATAAAATTTGATGTAAAAAATTAATGTGTTAACTTATTTAACAAAAAAGAAAAAAAAGAGATATGATATGATAAGAGAGAAAGAAAGTATTAGTTAAAAAGAATTAAAATGGGCTTAAGGGGAATTTGGCCCAAACACTGATTCAGAATAAAGGAAAAGAGGGGGGTGCGCATTGAAATGGGCTTAAGGCGTGTCAAGGCAGAGGCAGGCCCAACCGGGCTTCACAAAACTTGCAAGGGTTTCAATGTTTTGTTTCACTTGGCGTTAGGGTTAGGCAATAGAGAGGCGTCGTTTCTCCGTTTCTCTTCGTCCCTTTACTTTCTCAAAGCGTGCTTTCTGAAGGAAATCTCCGCCTTTGGGCCACCAGGCGCCACCGTCCGTCTCTTCTTCCCTCCATGGTTGGGCAAAGCAAAACGAGAAAAGGTAACGATTACGCCCCCTTTCTTTATGTTTTAGGGTTTTAGGAATTGCATGATCTTAACCTTTTATGTACTGATTCTATGATTATTATTATGTCTTATGAGGTGTGAGAAGGAAAGAAAAGGAGTTATACCTTTGCTGGCTCGCTGCTTGGAGAGGAGGAGAGGCGGACTTGGAGGCGCGTAGGGTGGCCGGAGACGGAGGGATACGATGCTGAGCTTGCTTGGAAAAACTAGTACCTTTATCTCGCTTTTGTGGTTTTGTGATGCTCTTCTCTGAAAACCCTAGCTGTAATCGCCTCTTTTCCTCTTCTTTTTGCCTCTGAATCTCTTGTTTCACTTCTGGCTGTTTGAATGCTTTGAGGTTTGTAAGCTTATTTGGAGCTTAGGCTTTGAAAAGATGATGTGGTTTAAGGCTTATGCTTTGGAAGTTACAGGCTTCAGACTTGCTGGCTTGCTGTGCTTCTGGATTGAAAAGCTTGTAAGCTTGTTTTTGCTTTTCACAGGCTTTTGATACTGGTTTTACAGGGCTTGAGGGTTCTGTTTGTGAGTTTAACAGTTTGTTGTTTAGAGGCTTGAAGTTTTAGGCCTCAGTTTGTGGCTTAGGCTTGTGTTACAGACTAGCAAGTTTGTTGATGGCTTGACACAGATTTACAGGCAGGTTTATGCTTATATGCTTAACACAGGTTTGGATGGCTTTGAGAGCTTGTGGTGTTTGATGTAGATTTAGGCTTGTGAAACAGGTCTGGCTTCTGTTTTTGTTTACATGTTTGTGAGCCTTTTCTGGTTTTTGTATTGGTTGAAGCAGGTCTGGTTTGAAGCTTCAAGGTTTTAATGGCTTGGAGCTTGAATGTGTATGAAACATGTTTTTGCTTTGTTTTGTGTTGGAGGCAGTTTTGAGGTGTTTTTGATGTTTTACACAGATTGTGTTGCTTTGGTATTTTCTTCCCCCTTTACTGTGTTCAGATATGCTTGTTTATATCTTTTTCTCAAGCCTAAGACTGTAAGCTTTTTTCTCTTCTCTCTTCTCTCTCCCCAACAGAAAAGCATATAATATTGCTTAAATCTGTACCTTCTGAAAAAGTACTGGCCTTGAAAATGATGTTATTTTGAATATTGCTTGCATTAGTTGTTTTCCTCTGCATATTTCCTGCTTTTCTGTCTTGCTTTTGCTAGCTTGTAGGCAGTTTTGACAGTTACAGCTTAGACATCTCTTTTGGACAGTTCTGCACTTTGTGTACTTCTTTGACAACCTTTTTTAGTTGACAATGGACTTGGTTTGCTATGTGTAGTTCAATTTGGACTTTGGTTTGGATTTTTGGAATTATGCAGCTTTATGCATTTTTTAAATTTGCAAAACATATTTCTATCCCTCTTTGTGAACCAAGAGTATTTCTTGTGATTTGCAGAGAGGGTGATCAACTGATTCCGGCCAGTCACTTTTAAGGATGAGTCTTTAAATTACCGTCTGCTTTTTTTTTGATTTATTTCATCTGCCTTTGACTTCCTTTTTTTCTTCTTTTTGCAGGTAAAAAATAATTGAGCAACGGGGAGCAGCAAAATAGAAGATGAAGACTTATGAACTTAGGACGCAATTTTATTTTACTTTTAATCATTGTTACAGTATTAATGTAAACATCTGTAAATAAATTTACAGTGTACAAATAATAATTGTAACAAATAATTAAAGATGAATAAAATCCTCTTTTGTCAGATATTTCTTTTATCTTCTTCAAATGTTTATTTAATTATTTATAATTCTTAAATTATAATAAATGGAAATAAATCCCAATTATTCTAACTTAGAATAAATAAACAATTAATAAACACTGTGGTCTTAGCATTAATCAATATTAGAACCCGACGTCCCAATTAAACAATGCACAGTTAATCAAACCAACATCCACATGCTTATCTCTTTACTGACTAAATCAATCACTGCAAATCCTCAATTCAAATGCCTCAATCCAAATCTCAGTGTAAACTGGAAAGAAGTGTAGAATTAATTCTTTTTGAGAATGCGCGCACAAAACCCTGATTCTTGTTTTAATTTTCACAGAAGCGCCTGCCTGATCAGAACCTGAGCCAACTCAACCAAACCCTAATAACTTGCTTGAAATGCTCCAGAGCCATGAAAACCCTAATTTGGGTAAACTGATAAGAAAAAGTCTGTTTGACTGATTCTTACGCCAATTTGAAAAGTCAGGGAAAACCCAAAGCTGTGTTTTCTTGTGGAAAAATAGGAGGGTAAATTTTGGGGTACAACAGTTGCCCCTGTTCAATCTTCTTGAACCTGAAGAGTTAGATTGACAAGCTTGCCTTTTACGACTCGAGGGTAAAAGGAGATTGGACACTAGAGTGCCCAAAAAATTTGCACTCGGTGATGTGATGGTAGAGGGAATGGGCTTAAAGATGCCATTTGGTGATGGGCTTAAAGATGCCATCTGGAGATGTGACAAAATCTTGTCGGGGGATGTGCTTAAAGATGCCATCTGGAAATTGCTGGTAGGAGGATGGGCTTAGAGATGCCATCTGGAAATGTTTGTTGAACTGTATGTTGTCGGTGAGTGGACGAGTATCAGAAAGGTATCCATGTTTTGGAACATTTCTGAACTGTAGGTCTGAACAAGCAATAGATTGACATCCATGCTTGGAGAATCCGTAAACTATTTTCAGGAGTTGAAAAGAATATGAACAAGTGATAGGTTAACATCCGTTGTTGGGAAGAATCCGTAAACTATTTTCAGAAGTCTTGAGTCTGAACAAATGATAGATTAACATCCGTTACTGGAGAATCCGTAAACTGTTTTCAGAAGTCTTGAGAAGAATCTGAACAAGCGATAGGTTAACATCCGTTACTGGAGAACCCGTGAACTGTTTTCAGAAGTCTTGAGTCTGAACAAGCGATATATTAACATCTGTTACTGGAGAATCCGTAAACTGTTTACAGAAGTTGAGAAGAATCTGAACAAGCGATAGGTTAACATCCGTTACTGGAGAACTCGTGAACTGTTTTCAGAAGTCTTGAGTCTGAACAAGCGATAGATTAACATCCGTTACTGGAGAATCCGTAAATTGTTTTCAGAAGTTGAGAAGAATCTGAATAAGCGATAGGTTAACATCCGTTACTGGAGAACCTGTGAACTGTTTTCAGAAGTCTTGAGATTGAAGCTTACTAATCTTTATCCTGAAAAAGGGTAAGATATTAGCTGAAACACAAAGTCATGTTGCATGAAATGTATGATGTAATGTATGTCATATCAATGTTTATGATATGAATGTAATGAATGCGCATGTAAGCTGATGAGCTGTCCTGCTGAGGATAGATGAATCCTGGATGGCTGGAGATAATAGAATCTTGACTGCTGTCGGGGAAAGTGATCCTTGACCGCTGCAGGGGAGGGCAAGAATATTTGATCGTTGAAGATGAGAAGTCCTGGGACCGCTGTTGGGGAATAAGGAGCTTGGGTTGTATGCCAATCTACTGGGGATTCCTATCTTGAGGAGATCTTCACTGGAGAATATTCGAATATCCTGTGAGGAACTGAGAATGAGAGTCTTCATTCTGCTTGGAGATTGATAGTTGGAAGTTTTAGCTCCGCTGGGGATTTTGAAACTTGACTCTGAGGGGAATTAAGTTCTGGAAGGCTCTCTGGCTGGGGAAATCAGCTTTGAGAAAGCTCTTGTTCTGCTGAGGATCCTGAAGTTAAACTCTGTTTGGGGAATTAAGAACTCAGGTTATATGCCACTTTGAGAATGAGAATCTTCATTCTGTTGGGGGTCAGAAATTGGGAGCGTACCAATCTTCTGAGGTGATGAGAATCTTCATGCTATTAACGGTCAGAAACCGGGAGTATACCAATATTCTGAGGTTTTAAGGATGAGAGTCTTCATTCTCGAGAGAAACAGATTTTTCAGTTGTCTGTTATCTTGTTGGTGGTTGTAATTTCCAGCAGGTGATGAAGAATTTTTTTTGATGATTACTACTTCAAAAGATGAAGGAACCTTGATGATTACTACTTCAAAAGATGAAGGAACCTTGATGATTACTACTTCAAAAGATGAAGGAACCTTGATGATTACTACTTCAAAAGATGAAGGAACCTTGATGATTACTACTTCAAAATATGAAGGAACCTTGATGATTACTACTTCAAAAGATGAAGGAACCTTGATGATTACTACTTCAAAAGATGAAGGAACCTTGATGATTACTACTTCAAAAGATGAAGGAACCTTGATGATTACTACTTCAAAAGATGAAGGAACCTTGATGAATACTACTTCAAAAGATGAAGGAACCTTGATGATTACTACTTCAAAAGGTGAAGGAACCTTGATTGTCGATTAATCTGCATATGTTAAGAATGCTATTGAAAGGTAATTTGTTTTGGAGAATAATTCCTTGACAAATGTTGGGGAAATAAACCCATGACTGCAGGTCTGCTAGAGAGGTTTCATCACTGCCCCCAGTATCAAATGCATGTGATATTGCCAGGAAACTTGGTCTGTTCGTAACCTTGGGATTGACATTCGAATGCCCCAAGTGATGGTGAAGGAGACTTGCCCCAAGTTCACTGAACTTTTGAGAGATTTTGTTGAAATCTTGACTGGACTGCCCCAGGTTAACTGAACTTTGAAAGATCTGTTGAAACCTTGACTGGACTTCCCCAGGCGTGCTGGATGGTGACATGTCAAGTCCCCTTGTTGATAGGAGATTTGTCGTTGGAAGTGTCATCCTTTTGAAGTGATTTGGGTTCACTGAGAGAGCTTTCGTTCCTCCGAACATTCATTGTGTGAATTTCTCCGCTGTCAAACAAATAGCCAAATGCAAACAGTGATATTCAAGTAATGCAAAGTTTATTTCTGTCTTCGAAGTTTTGAAAAATGCGTTTTTTAGCAGAAAACTTTTTATAAGACAAATTCAACACAAGATTTAGAGCAAAGCCTTACAGGAGTCAGGATACCTTTTGTAACAGTATGCTTTCGAACTAACTCATGCTTCAATCAGGACTTTTGAAGGGTTGTAACGTGGCTTGGTTCACGGTTTAAGAAACAAAGGATAAAGGCTCAAAGTATATTTGTACCCACCCGCTCTTCGTGATGTTCTTCAATCCTAAGCTCAGTTAATTGTGTGTCACCCTCTATTCGAATTTGGAACGACTTTTGGGTGATGGTTCACCAGTTGAATTTTGGAAGACAGTCATCATCTCTTTTTTCTTTTGCAACATTTTTTCATGTTGTTGAAGATTTGTAAAGACCTCATTTTTTTTTTGATTTGTTATCCCTAACTTTTGCCTGACTGTTCCCGTTTTTGAGATCACAGTCAGCGGGATGCCCCAGGTTTCTTAAGCCTCCTTTATAGGTTTTGGCTCAATCGGTTTTTCTCTTTTGAGAAGGTAATGACTGCCTATGAGATAAGGAACCATCACTGCCTTTTGATTCCAGAGGAATTCTTTTTTTATGACGTCGTTCGTTATATTACGAACTGAGAGTTTGCGACCTCAATGCATATCTTCTTTTTTGAATTAACTGAGATACTACCCTGCCCCAGGTTTATATCAAAGGTTTCAATTTGTTTTTAGAACAGAAAACTCCTACTTCTTTGGCTAGAAGGGGTTGACTAGGGATTATCTTCCTTATAACTTCAGTGTTTGGGAATTGAAAGAAATGCCTGTACATCATCAGCAAGGTCTGTTCAAAAGCATACTGTATGAGATTATGGTATTGTTTCGTCATCCTCCCTCTAAAGGCTTACATCTTTTTATCAAGAGTTAAATATCATAAAGAAAGCATAAGAGTAGTGAAAACGAATGGATGAATTCAAGACAACCATATGCAATGCATTAATGAAACAAAGTTTGACATTAATAGATAATTGTTTGAATAACAAAGAGATTACAACTTGGAAATTCAAATGAAACAAAAGCCTCTCAGTTTGAGCTTTGTCACTCCAGGTGGAGAAACTCTTAACGGAAGATTTTCATCTTGCTGTCTGACATGAACCTCAGAACTCCAATGTCAATCAGATCTTGAATCTTGTTCTTCAAGGCCCAACAATCGTCAGTGTCGTGTTCCGGGCTATAGGAGTGGTACACACAAAATGCGTCGGGATGATAGTTAGGAGCGGAGGTATTGGGCTTCCGAATAGGATCCCTCAAAGCAGTCAGATTGACCTCCAATAAGCGTTCCAGTATCAGAGATGACGGTATGTCAGTCTCAGTGAACTGTCTCCCCGACGTATTTTGCTTACGCTGATTACCCCGTTGACGCTGACGAGGTTGTTGATGGGCCTGTGACCCTGAAGCAAGTAGGGGAGCCTTCCCTTTGTCTTCTTGTCTGGAGGGGGGTTGAATGGTGACTTGTTCTTCAACCTCAGGTGTTTGCCCCACTTGGTTTTCCCGAAGCAGTTGGTTGACAAGAACCCTAAGCTCTTCTTGCCTCTGAGACAAGTCCTGGATGAGAGCCATCTGGCCCACCAGTTGTCCCATCACTTGGATCCTCAATGTTTCCAAATCAAACTGCAGTTCTCCAAGCTGATCACTCCTGGCGTTGCTTGAATTCTCCTGGACCAAGCCCTTTGTGAGGAGAGCTTTCACTTCTTCTTGCCCCAGTGACAGGTTCAAGAACATTTCCTGAAGCTGAGCAGTCTGGTCCTGGATATCCTTGACAGTCCTTTCTAGATCCATCTCTTACTGAAATAAACAGTAGGAGAGTAAGGAAACCTGAAAAAGGAAAAACTGTTATGATGCAATGCATGATATGTGGATGCATGTTTTCAAGGATCTCTTGGGGTAAACACAAGAGAATGTTAGAGGTTGAACTTCGATCTTTGATTGGAGAACTTTGCACCTGTGGATGTCTTTCCACTAGAATCAAGGTTACCATGTCAAGTGGGTCATAGCCCCTGATTCAAGTTGTTTCACTTGATCTTTGATGGCATTTGCTTAGAGGGGAAAACCTCTTGCCTCTTGGTATACGTCTGGTTCAACGTGACCCTGCATCAAAAGAACCCTCGAGATCCTTGAAATGGTTAGTAAAATGCTATGGTATGATGTCACGATGTTATGTACATGTATGCAAAAGCAAGTAAGTGTATATACAAGTAATCATATTCACACAAGGCAAACAAGTCCTTAGGTTTAGACTTGCATGGGGTTGTAGGTAAGTACCCTCTTGAAGTTAGTTGGCTCATCCTGTCCTAAAATAGGAACCGGGTTCTAAGGAGCTCAATATCACTGGATTGTTTTCTATGTTCATTGTTTTGGTTTAGCCACTTAATTGGCAACCAAAATATTCCAAGAAAACAACCCTCAATGAGTGTAGTATCGAGTATCTACCAACTTCGGACTGCACCAAAGTCGGTCATCTCACTACCCCTAAGAAGGCTAAGATGGTCAAGTAAGGTTCTAAGAGTTCGTTAGTGCTTCACGATATCAGTCAGCGGCCCCGTACTCTCCTTGATTGAACTCAAGGGTTACCGGTACTCACAAATATGTCACACTAACATAGCTTACTGCTTCAACCATGTCGGTATACCCCCGCACAGTTCCCTCGCAGTTTTATTGCTATTTACCTAAAAAGGTGCCCCCAAATCCGGGTGTAGGATTTACAACAAACCCAAACAAGGACCCAAAAAGTAAAGCAATCAAGGCAATCAAAGCAATAATGTAAAGTTGATCTAAACCCTAAGGTAACCCCACTTTTGAATTTAATCCCCAGTAGAGTCGCCAGTTCTGTGGTACGGTGGGAGAACTGACTTGAGTTTTTGCGTTTGTATTCGCACTTTTTCGGTTTAGCAAGAGTCGCCACCAACTTTTTATTTTATCCTAAGGAAAGGTTAAAAAGCACAAGAAAAACCTTTTGAGATGTTTCGTGGGTTCGGGGGGTAGGTTATGAAAAGGGAAGGTATTAGCACCCTTTTCATCCATGGTTATCCATGGGCTCTTAGTTACTTGGTTTAGATCACTTGCCTTTGATTTTCAATCGCTTGAAATGGTGGTGTGTGTATGTTTTGAAAATGTTTTGAAAAAGATGCCTTGTCTAGGCAACCGTTGTAACAATTCTTTACTCGAATGTTTTACAAAGGTGTGTGTCTTTTCGAAAAGATATTTCAAATGTTTTTTGAAAGTTGTTTTTGAAAGTTGTATTGTGGAGTGGGTTTTGAAAAGTAGGCAAGTGTGTTTTGCAAGTTTGATCAAGTAACTAAGAGTTGTCTACCCCTAAATTTACTCAAAGATTTTCTCTCATGTTTTAACCCTTTTAACAGTTTTGTTCCACCATTGTATTTGGTGGAGAATCTTGTGTTAAGATGTTAACGGGACAGGCGCGGGTCATTGTATGGACCATGAATGCAATGGTGCCAAGTGTCTTTGGCAATTTTTCTTGAAGGGACTATGATCATTTCGTTTAGGCAACTTTCGAAAGCGTCATCGAGGGACTATGATCATTTTGATTTGTTTTGTTTTGCCAAAGACACTCAACATGCAAGCATGGCCCATTTTGGAAGGCAACAAGCGGGATTACCCTAGGGGTGCAAATGTGAATTGTGTATTAATTGTCATGCATTTATCTTTGTATTAGGTTATCTAGCGGTTGATTTTATTTACATACAAACCCTAGGTCTAAACATGATATAATTGAAAGCGATAAATTGCGGGAATTTAAAGTCTACGCTATTACAAATAAGTATCCGAGAATGGGGGTACAAATATTTACAAATGGGGATGAGACTTAATAAGAGAGTAGTGTCCAAATATATTTACAACCAAATCGAATCAATCGCAATGTAAAATGTAGCAATGTATAAGAATGAAAGCAATGTATCAAAAGTATTTGTGTAAGTGTATATGATTTATTTACAAGTTGTTAACTTAATGCAAATTTAAGTATTTATTTATTCTTTTTGTATTTTTTTGTTAATATGTATAAACAAAAGATTTAATAAAAGAAAAGAAAATGCTTTGAAATTCTATTTTTTATGTATTGATATTTATATACAAAGTTTTAATTAAAAAGAAAGTAAAAGTTTTAAGTTTAAAAAAAATTAAAGTTTATGTATTTATATATAAACAAATGTTTAATCAAAAAAAGAAATAAAAGAAAATCTATTTTCTTATGTATTTATTGATATGTATTTTTAATTATACTAATAAAAGAGTAATTGAGAAAAAAAAAGAGTTAGTGGATTATTTTACTTTACAAAATTTAATTATGTTATAAAAAGAAAATAAAAGAGTTAATAAAATTTGATGTAAAAAATTAATGTGTTAATTTATTTAACAAAAAAGAAAAGAAAGAGATATGATATGATAAGAGAGAAAAAAAGTATTAGTTAAAAAGAATTAAAATGGGCTTAAGGGGAATTTGGCCCAAACACTGAATCACAATAAAGGAAAAGAGGGGGGTGCGCATTGAAATGGGCTTAAGGCGTGTCAAGGAAGAGGCAGGCCCAACCGGGTTTTAATGTTTTGTTTCACTTGGCGTTAGGGTTAGGCAATACAGAGGCGCCGTTTCTCCGTTTCTCTTCGTCCCTTTACTTTCTCAAAGCGTGCTTTCTGAACGAAATCTCCGCCTTTGGGCCACCAGGTGCCACCGTCCGTCTCTTCTTCCCTCCATGGTTGGGCAAAGCAAAACGAGAAAAGGTAACGATTACGCCCCCTTTCTTTATGTTTTAAGGTTTTAGGAATTGCATGATCTTAACCTTTTATGTACTGATTCTATGATTATTATTATGTCTTGTGAGGTGTGAGAAGGAAAGAAAAGGAGTTATACCTTTGCTGGCTCGCTGCTTGGAGAGGAGGAGAGGCGGACTTGGAGGCGCGTAGGGTGGCCGGAGACGGAGGGATATGATGCTAAGCTTGCTTGGAAAAACTGGTACCTTTATCTCTCTTTTGTGGTTTTGTGATGCTCTTCTCTGAAAACCCTAGCTGTAATCGCCTCTTTTCCTCTTCTTTTTGCCTCTGAATCTCTTGTTTCACTTCTGGATGTTTGAACGCTTTGAGGTTTGTAAGCTTATTTGGAGCTTAGGCTTTGAAAAGATGATGTGGTTTAAGGCTTATGCTTTGGAAGTTACAGGCTTCAGACTTGCTGGCTTGCTGTGCTTCTGGATTGAAAAGCTTGTAAGCTTGTTTTTGCTTTTCACAGGCTTTTGATACTGGTTTTACAGGGCTTGAGGGTTCTGTTTGTGAGTTTGACAGTTTGTTGTTTAGAGGCTTGAAGTTTTAGGCCTCAGTTTGTGGCTTAGGCTTGTGTTACAGACTAGCAAGTTTGTTGATGGCTTGACACAGATTTACAGGCAGGTTTATGCTTATATGCTTAACACAGGTTTGGATGGCTTTGAGAGCTTGTGGTGTTTGATGTAGATTTAGGCTTGTGAAACAGGTCTGGCTTCTGTTTTTGTTTACAGGTTTGTGAGCCTTTTCTGGTTTTTGTATTGGTTGAAGCAGGTCTGGTTTGAAGCTTCAAGGTTTGTATGGCTTGGAGCTTGAATGTGTATGAAACAGGTTTTTGCTTTGTTTTGTGTTGGAGGCAGTTTTGAGGTGTTTTTGATGTTTTACACAGTTTGTGTTGCTTTGGTATTTTCTGCCCCCCTTTACTGTGTTCAGATATGCTTGTTTATATCTTTTTCTCAAGCCTAAGCCTGTAAGCTTTTTTCTCTTCTCTCCTCTCTCTCCCCAACAGAAAAGCATATAATATTGCTTAAATCTGTACCTTCTGAAAAAGTACTGGCCTTGAAAATGATGTTATTTTGAATATTGCTTGCATTAGTTGTTTTCCTCTGCATATTTCCTGCTTTTTTGTCTTGCTTTTGCTAGCTTGTAGGCAGTTTTGACAGTTACAGCTTTGACATCTCTTTTGGACAGTTCTGCACTTTTGTGTACTTCTTTGACAGCCTTTTTTAGTTGACAATGGACTTGGTTTGCTATGTGTAGTTCAGTTTGGACTTTGGTTTGGATTTTTGGAATTATGCAGCTTTATGCATTTTTTAAATTTGCAAAACATATTTCTATCCCTCTTTGTGAACCAAGAGTATTTCTTGTGATTTGCAGAGAGGGTGATCAACTGATTCCGGCCAGTCACTTTTAATGATGAGTCTTTAAATTACTGTCTGCTTTTTTTTTATTTATTTCATCTGCCTTTTACTTCCTTTTTTTCTTCTTTTTGCAGGTAAAAAATAATTGAGCAACGGGGAGCAGCAAAATAGAAGATGAAGACTTAGGAACTTAGGACGCAATTTTATTTTACTTTTAATCATTGTAACAGTATTAATGTAAACATCTGTAAATAAATTTACAGTGTACAAATAATAATTGTAACAAATAATTAAAGATGAATAAAATCCTCTTTTGTCAGATATTTCTTTTATCTTCTTCAAATGTTTATTTAATTATTTATAATTCTTAAATTATAATAAATGGAAATAAATCCCAATTATTCTAACTTAGAATAAATAAACAATTAATAAACACTGTGGTCTTAGCATTAATCAATAATAAACCCGGCATCCCAATTAAACAATGCACAGTTAATCAAACCAACATCCACATGCTTATCTCTTTACTGACTAAATCAATCACTGCAAATCCTCAATTCAAATGCCTCAATCCAAATCTCAGAGTAAACTGGAAAGAACTGTAGAATTAATTCTTTTTGAGAATGCGCGCACAAAACCCTGATTCTTGTTTTAATTTTCACAGAAGCGCCTGCCTGATCAGAACCTGAGCCAACTCAACCAAACCCTAATAACTTGCTTGAAATGCTCCAAAGCCATGAAAACCCTAATTTGGGTAGACTAATAAGAAAAAGTCTGTTTGACTGATTCTTATGCTAATTTGAAAAGTCAGGGAAAACCCGAAGCTGTGTTTTCTTGTGGAAAAATAGGAGGGCAAATTTTGGGGTACAACACGCGGGATAAACAATTTATGAATTTGAAAAGCATGTCGGGAAGTCAGGATCGTTATCCTCAGCTCATCAGGGACTTAAGTCCATTTATTGATGTTCCTCCATCAGAAGTCAGGATCATTATCTCCAATTGATGTTTGGATTGTTATCCACAGCAGGATACAAGCAGGAACACAAAGAGAATGTGAGGTTGTTACCCATATAAGGTTCGTGATGGAAATGTTGTTTCCTAGGAGGATGCCTTTCCCCAATAAAGGATCAGTTGCTACTTGACAAGAGTCTGCCTGCTAAGGGGTTTCTCTTCAGAGATCTTTATTCCCCAGTGAAGCATTCCTCATTTCTTTACAGGAGGAGAATGGATCTTCTCCATAGAATTTAGGAGTTGTTTGAAGTCAAGATGATATATTTTTAGTGGAGTGCAATTTATTTTTGCAGTGTCCTCTTAAAAGTCCACTTTTTAGTGGCATTCCTCCTCGGAGTTGACATGTTGGAGTTGCAATCTTGCGTCACAATTTTTACCTAGTGGTCGGTAGTTCAGACTGTTTATTCCTCATTGAAGGTTACCATTTCATACCTGGGGCATGTTGTTATAGTTTCCCTGTTGCAGGTACCGTTGGTCTTTTATGACAAGAAGCATACCAATAAATGAACCAAGTAAGGTCTATATGTGACCAATATGGGGGTCTTAAAGAATGAGGATTTTTGCCGAATAGAATATGAGTTCCCCATTGAGTACTCACCTCTTCTCAAGACAAGATCATTTATCCCCAATGAAGGTGTACTCTCGTCCGAATATAATTCTTTTTCTCAGTGCAATCTATTTCTTTCCAAGTTTCTCGGAAGAATCTTTCCATTTACCAATCAGAGGTTATTGATATACTCCCCTTGAAGTTGACATTCTGCGACTTCCTCAGTGAGGTTGGCACTCGTTCTGCCCATGAAGTATGCATTCTCCTCCTCGGTGAAGTTTGCACCCTTCCTCCCCAGTGAGGTCTTCCCCATATCAGAGTTACTTGAAGAGATTCCTGATTATTTATGGGAGATTCCAGTTTGTATCCTCATGAGGATGACCATTATCCCCAATGAAGTGATTTCTTCTCCCCAATAAAAAATCCTTGCCAGTATTAATCTTGCAGAGATGGCTACACCCAGTGTAATGGGTATTGTTGATGTTACTATCTAAAGTTTTTTGGCTCCCTAGTGTAAGAGGTAGATTTTTCGTCCCAGTAAAAGTCGAATTTCGAGGACCTTCCAGATTAACTTGCCTTTTATTCCCCCAGTGGAGATATTTTTTCCCCAGCAAGTGTCCTGTTTCCCCAGTGTGGTATTCATAGGAGTGCCAATCATAACTCTTTTCATTCCCGGTAATAGAATATCGTTGAGATATTCCCCAGTGGTTTTTCTGTCCCAGGATGCTTGTTTCTTCCCCAAGTAAATATTTTTACCCTCGATGGTGTTATCCTCAGCGTGGTCTGGGTATAATTCTTATTATTTAAGAATTTCTATGATACTCAATAGAAGTTATCTTCGTCAAGAAATTCTACACGAAAAAGTTTCCATCCCCAACGAAGTTCTCCTTATCCTAACATAAGGCAAAGGAATCTGTTCCCAAGAAGTCGAAGAGTTGGATCAGAGTTCAAGTTTTTATTTAAACTATAGTTTGTTTTTGCAGTACTCTCCTCAGGAAGTTACTTCCCCAGTGATATTGATCTTTAGAAGTTGATGGTTTTGAATCTCGATTCCCCATTGAAGTTCAGATTGATTATTTTCTATAGAGGATCATATGTGCACGGATAATCATTCATAAGTCTCTTGTCTTCTCAATAGTCGATTATTGGTGTGTTTTCCCAAGTGCATCGCTAAACATGCATCATTAAATTTCATCTACCAAAACAAAAAAATTCAAACATGCATAGGTATAGGCCAAATATGTTTACCTACAGTAACCAAATTTTATGCACTCAGATTTGAATTACCTCCGCAGTAAGCTTAGGGTGATCCTTTCATATTTCGTCGATGGAGTCTATTTTGATTTACCGCCAGTTGGGTCCTTGGTATTTCCCATTTCCCTAGTGAGTTGTGGTTTCCTCTTTCCCTTGCAATCCCTTGGTTATGTTACCCGTGTTTGCTTTACCGTAAGAGTGCGAATAAGACTTTGTGTATAACCTTTCTCATTTCTCAATTATTTGAGTATCCATACTTGGTGTGTGGTAATTCAGATAATTTCCACTCTTGAAGAATTACACCATGCCTTTGGCATGGGGGATATTATAGTTCTTGCACCTTTGCAACCTCTTAATGACCAGCGTGTGTTGGAAATCTCTGTCTAGAGTCCTACAGTCGGTCTCTTTCCCAGTTGAGAGTTTTCCTTCACCCGGCGTTATATTCGTGTTCAATACAAATGTGAATCCTTAGTAAGTTTAATGTTGATCAATATCCTTTTCCCCAAGAATCTGCCTTCGATCAGTCTCTTTGTCTTGGAAGGTTCGCATGTGTTCAAGTTTCCTTTGCTAGAGCCAGCTTTAGTCGGTCGCTTTCTTATATGTATCTAACTCTGACCAGACATGTATACTTTATCCCCAGTAAGTTCGCCTTTGATCAATGTCCTTTCTCCAATAGTCTATCTTTGGTTAGCATTCCTCGTTGGAGCCTTCTTCGGTCGGTATCTTCCTTGTTTGTGTGTGTCTAATTTTACCTAGCGTATACCCATTATCTTTTATGTCCGCTACTAACTCCCGACATGCCTATTTGATATTCCCGATGGAGTCCTTTCTTCCGGTCTCCTTCATATATGTTTGCTACCAACTCCAAACATATATTCATGATATCTTTCTAAAAATTCATTTCCTCCGGTCTCTTTCTTGTTATATGTTCGCTACCAACTTTGAACATATATTCTTGATATCCCTGATAGAGTCTTTTCATTCGGTATTTGTCGCATATGTTCTTTCCTCCGAACATGTGGTTATGGTATCTTATTTAAAGGGTACTTTCTTCTGGTCTCTTTATTGATATATGTCTGCTACCAGCTCCAGACATGTAGTATCAATATCTTTGGTTATATGTCCTTTCTTCCAGATGTATATTCCTGATATCCTTGGGTTAAATTCCTTACCTTCAGCCTTTCTCCTTATATTTGTCCTTTCCTTTGGACGTATATTCCTGATATCTCCGACAAAGTCCTTTCATCCAGCCTCTTTCGTATGTGTTTGCTACTAACTCCGAGCATATAGTTGTGATATCTTTGGTTAGAGTCCTTTCCTCCAGCCTGTTACCTAATTTATGTCTGCTATCAAATCCAGACATGTATACGTGATATATTAGTTAGAGTCCTTTCTTACGGTCTCTTTCTTATGTGTCTGCTACCAAATCTAGACATGTTGATATCCTTGTTAGAGCATTCTTCGGCGTATCTATTTTGTATATGTCTGCTGCCAACTCCGGGCATGTACATTCAATGTCTCCTTCATATATATCCTTTCCTCTAGACATGTACTCATGATATCTTTGGGTTAAAGTCCTTTCCACCGGTCTCCTTCTCGTCGTATGTTCGCTACCAATCCAAACATATATTCGGTATATTTTATAGAGTTCTTTCCTCTGGTCTCTTTCTTGTCATGTGTTTGCTACCAACTCCGAACATATGTCTGTGATATCCTCGTAAGAGTCTTTTCATTTGGTCTCTTTCTTGAGTCTGCTACCAGTTGTAGTGGTAAAAATCAATGAAGTCACCACCGAGTATTTATTTATCCAACATAAAGGGAAAGGAAAATCATAGAAGAAAAACCTAAAGGGAGAAATCAAGGTCTTGCGACCGAGAGATTGGGTACGGGAGTCGATTACACGAGGGGAAGGTATTAGCACCCTTCACGTCCGTAGTACTCTACGGGGTCCACTATTGTTGTTCTAATCAAAGGGTGTGTTCAATATAATGCTTAAGAGCTAAAATAAAAATACAAAGAGGGAATGCATGCAAAGAAACCACGGGAAAAGAAGGGAATATTTGCAAATTTTCGCTCGGCTGAGCCCCGTGACCAAATGCATACGTATCCCTTGTAAGGAATTAGAGCGTCGTAGTTCGGCTCACAAAATCCTGTGTGTTCGTATTTTAAAATAAACAATGTAAAATTCAATCATTCCACCGCCGCTCGACCATTGGAGACTCACACACTGTAGTGGAAAGGAATCAACACGTTCTTAGAAGTGAAAAACCGAATGGAGAAAAGAAATGAACTAGTTGGTGTTTTTTACCTTGAAAAGGATTTTTGTATGGTTATCATGTTTTATACATTTTCCAAGAAAAAGAAGTTTTAGTTTTAAATGCAACTATGCAAAATGGGAAAAAACACCTAAGGGAGACTAACCTATCTCTAATCTAGTGTTATCATACAATGATGGCCCTACGTCAAGGATAGAAAGGGAAATTTCTACCTTATGTTAGCATGCATGGGTAATTATCCTAATGTCTAGATCGAAATCTACCCTAATCGATCGATCCCAAGGGAACATGGCAAAGATCGAAGTCGTTATCTCAAACCTAATTGAGTGACATCATCGATCATCGACAAAGGAAAATGAAAACCCTAAGGGGATCATGAAAAGATCGAAGTCGCTATCTCAATTCTAATTGAGTTACATCATCGATCATCAACAAAGGAAAATGAAAATCCTAAGAGGAGCATGCAAATATCGAAGTCGTTATCTCAATTCTAGTTGAGTGACATCATCGATCGTCAACAAAGGAAAATGAAAATCCTAAGGGGAGAATGCAAAGATCAAAGTCGTTATCTCAATTGTAATTGAGTGACATCATCGGTCATTAACCCATGAAAACAAACATAAACACAATTAGCAAACAAGCGTGGAATGCCTGCTACAGTTCTTTAAACAGCGACTTCAAGTGCACGCTCTTTATTATCCTACTTCTCATGATATCTAGAAAGCAATATAATGCTAAAAGATAATTTGAAATTAGTATAATACCAAACAAACAATAATGACTGCAAAAAGCACAATCTAAGCAAAGAAACCCGAAATACTTCGCGCGAACTAGCATCAACAAATAAACAGTCAGAGATGCTTGAAATAAGTGTCAACACATCATCAATGTGAAAATAAATCACAATTGAAAACTCAAGCATATCCGCATATCACACATTAAACCTGCATAAGACTCAAATCTCAACAAGCAAAAATGAATCATAAGTCTCAAGTAATCAGATGATCATGAGTTAATTCCTAAAATCAAATAAAAAATCTAACAATTTTTTTATTGATTTTATCATTTTTATCATGGAAAGATATAATAAAATTAAAAGAAAAACATAAATTCTATATATTTTTTGTCGTTTCATCACATGTATCTTTTTTACTATTTTTTATTAAGAAAATTGGAAGAAAATTAAACTAAAAGCAAAAATTGATCAAAAAGGAATTAGAAGATCGAAGGGTGGTGTGGAAAACTAATTTAGGGGGGGGGGGGGGGGTATATCGTAGTAAAAAAAACTTCAGGTGCTAAGCCTAAGCTTTAAAGCCCACAATATATTTTTGTTATTATCAAAAAAGGCTTAAAAAAGGCATGATGGGCTAGGGGGTGCAAGCCAGGATCCTGGAGTATTGTGCATAAATTGGCATAAGGCCCAGCCAGATAGAGTCCAACACTTTTTGTTTTAATTTCTTCAGGCTTGCACCAAAACAAGTTGTGATGGGCTTATAGGACAAGAAGTTCGGTCCAAACCATCATAGCCTCCAATTCACATTTTTTATTTCTCAACACTCATATTCAACACTTGTTATTGAAACAAAATCGTTGAAATCAACTAAGCATAAGAGTCTGAACGAAACGACTGAGTTTAGATTCCTTTTAGGGTTCAATATAATGTGACGATTTGACTTCCCATGAAACTGTTGGAATAATATAGTGTGATGCGGTGGGAGAACTGACTTGAGGTTTTGCGTTTGTGTTCGTAAATGTTTCGGTTTAGCAAGAGTCGCCACCGACTTTTATTTTATCCAAAAGGAAAGGTAAAAAAGCACAGGAAAGACCTTTGAGATTGTTTTTGGGTTCGGGGGGTAGATTATGAAAAGGGAAGGTGCTAGCACCCTTTTCATCCATGGTTTTCCATGGGCTCTTAGTTACTTGTTTTAGATCACTTGCTTTTGCTTTTCAATTGTTTGAAATGGTGCTTTGTGTGGTTTTGAAAGTATTTTGAAAAGAGGCCATCATTTTGGCAACCTTTGTAATGATTCTTGTTTGAATTTATACAAAGGTGTTTGTCTTTTGAAAAATGTTTCAATGTTTGAAAGTTTGTTTGGAAAATGTTTTGAAATTGTGTGTGTTTATTTGAAAATAGCAAGGATGGTTTGCAAGTTTGATCAAGTAACTAGGAGTTGTCTACCCTACTCAAAAGTCTTTCCTACACATTTTTATTCCTTTGATGTTGTTGTTTTACCATTGCATTTGGTAAACAACCTTATCTTTGGATGTTAAACGGGACGGGCGTGGGTCATCGTATGACCATGATAGCAACAGTGCCAAGTATCTTAGCAAGTTTTTGAGGGACTAAATCATTTTTGTTTAGGAAACCAAGATAGCGTCATTGAGGGACTATGATCTTTTTGTTTTGCTTTGATTTTGCCAAGATACCTAACATGCATACCATGGCCATTTTAAGGCAACAAAGTGGATGAAACCCTAGGGGTGCTTGTGTGCAATGTGTTGTTATTTTTCATACATTTTTGTCTTGCATTTAGGTCATGCTATTTGTTTGATTTTTGGTCTTTGCATACAAACCATAGTTTTTACTATCATGGTATATGAAAGCAATAAATGCGTAAAGTAAATCTAAACTATTACAACATTATTATAGGGAGGGGGATACAAGTTTTGAATAGGGGGTATTTGCACAAAATAAAACCCTAAAACTATTACAACCAAATTGAATTTATTTGTACAAATAAATAAACAAGCAAATATATAAATATGAAATAAAATATAAATATGCAAGAAATGTTTTTGTATTAATTTTTATGTATGTAAAAATAAATTTATTTAAGTTCTAAAATAAGAAAAATGATTATTTTTGAAAGGGTGAAAACCCTAATTTTGGTTTAAAAGAAAATATATTCTATTATTATTTATTTCATTTATGTACAATAAAAATAATAACAATATATACAAAATGTTAAAAAATTAAAATATGCATAAAAATAATATTTTAAGTGTATGAATGATAAAAATAAAATATATAATATTTTTATATTATTTACAATTTTTATTATAGAAAATAAAGTATATTAACCTAATAATTTATTCATTATGCAAAAAATAAAATAAAAAATATGACAAAATGCAAAAAATAAAGAAAATAATTTTTGTGATTTTTTAATGTTTATAAAAAATAAATAAATTCAGAAAATTTAAAAGAAATGAAAAATAAAATAAAATAAAGCAAATGGGCCAAGGGGGTGCAAAAAGCAAAAGGGGGGTGCAGAAAGAAACAAGCCCAAGCGCGCCAGGCCCACTTCACTTCATCCCTGTCCTCTGAGCAGAGCCAAACGCGCGCACCCTGTGTTCAAAACCTGTTCTCTCTATTACTTGTATGAAATCAAAAATTTACAACATGCAAGTTATAGCATTTTCAATCACGATTCCAACCATATAAAAAATTTGACCTAACTCTCAAAGATCAGAGAGAATTTTGTCACCCCTAATTTCTGACCTAAAAATTTCAGCATGTTCATCATCCAAATTCTCCTAGCTCAGTTAATATAAATAAGAACTATGCATATGTAAAGTTCAAGCAACTTAAAGACTACATTTTTGCTTCACAAACCTAAGCCTAATGATGCCTAAACAAGGAGATATAACTTTGAAAATTACCTTGTTCAGTTGAGTTTGGTTATGGCAATGTAGCAACTTTGAATGAGGCCTGAAGTACTTGTGAGCTTACTCGAAGTTCCCTCAACCTTTCCCAATGCTCAGCTTGCTTTGATATGGCTTGAATCTCCTTGTAGAAGTCAACCTGCAAACTCAGAAATTGAAAATGGTGAAGCTTGAAAATGAGGTTACAGTTGCTGAACAATGGCTTGGATAGTTTAGGTGTGTTGTAGGGAATGTGTTTGAAGTGGTTCCAAGCAAAACGCAAGAGCCAATTTGGTTTTGGAAATGGTTCTGCAGATGATGCCCTGTTTGGGAAGGAACTTGTGATTTTTATGTTTTAGGGTGTTTGAGAGCTTAGCAAATCGTGTTTCTGGATTGAGACAATATGTTGAGGTTGTTTCAAATGATAGCAAGACTTGGTTTTAACAGATACTCAAGTTATGGACTTTTTGCAAGTTTACTTGCTCTTGAAGCAAAAGTGAGATGACAATGCTCAAGGCCTGTACAGGCTAGCTCAAGGCCTGCTGAGAGTTGGTACCAATTTCCTGATATTCATGGATCTTGTTTACAACCAAAGATCAGGTTCAATGCTCAAGATAAACAAAATTTCATAAAGTGTGCTTTATCAAAATAGCAATGTAACCTTTTTGCCATTTTTGGATTAAACCCTTGTACAAAGCTTCAAAGATCAAAACAATGCCATTAACCAATGTATTTGCATTCAATTTTGGAGTGTAAAAAGGATTAGGGCCTGTAATTCAAGTACAAACATGATTCAAACTGATTTGCAAGTTGTAACATGGTGCAAAATGCCTTGGACAAAAGTGTGAATTTGCCATTTTCATTCCTTTGATTCTCCCTAACCATAAATGATCTTGGAGATTTATTGGACATTTTGGAAAGCTTGTAACATTCTCTACAATCCATATTTGAAATTAATTTTGAGATTCCACTTGTAACTAGGTGAAAAGTTGCCATGAAGTTAGGTCAAAAATATGCCTAAACTAGGGCAAAATTTCACTAAGTTAAAAAGTTTTTGGACCCCTATTCACAAAATCATAACTTGAGATCCAAGCATCTTTTGGGAAAACTTTGTGAATAAAAGTTGTATATTTTGTGGAGGACTACAACTTTCATGGTTGAAGTTTTCTTTGAATCTAATTTCATCATGGTGAAAAAGTTGAGAAAAGTTGGGAAAAAATAAGAAATTTTCATAACTTAGAAAAATTCCAAGTTATGAAATTTTCCAAACTTAAACCCTAATTTTCAAAATTAGGTTTCTTGGTGAACAAGTTTCAAGTTTTGACACATATTGATGAAAAATGACCCTTGGCACTTAATTTTGACCAAAAAGTCAAAGTTTGACTTTTCAGTGTACAATTGATTTTTGATCAGTTGACTGGAAAATTCATCTGTCAATCCAATGCATTTGAGATCTTTTGAACCTTGTGATTAGATCAAGATGATTCCATTGAGTCCTTGAAACCATGCTTGAACCCAATTTGCCATTGGCTAGGTGAAAAATCAGAAATTGCCCTTCTACAGTCAAAACCCTAATTTTGACCATTTTGCCCTTTTGATGATCTGATCAAATTTCTTGAGGAGTTGTGGTCCAAACTTGACCAAATGGTTCATATGAGTCGATAATGTTGACGTGGATAAAAAATTATGAGGTTTGACTGTAAATTGGCCACAATTGACTTTTTCTCGAATACAGTTGATTTTTAGGTCAACTGACCAATTGACTGGGCAAAAATGTGATTTAAGGCTTGAAACTTGGTATGAGAAATCTTAGAGGTCCAAAATGAAGTATGAAAGTCACATGAGGCATTGGAAGTCCAAAAATCCCTGTGCAAACTCAAACCCTAATTTCAAGTCATCAGTGCAAGGAGAGGTCTTGAGCTGAGCAAACCCTAATCTGGTCTTGAGTCCAAGAAGTCTTGTGAGGAGAATCTTGATAAAATGAGAGGAAAAATTTTGGGGTACAAAAGCTTCCCCTGTTCAATCTTCTTGAACCTGAAGAGTTAGATTGGCGAGTTTGTCGTTCGTGACTCGAAGGTAAAAGATGATTGGACATTAGAGTGCCCGTAAATTTGCACTCGTCAAAATGTTGTTGAGGAAATCGGCTTAAAGATGCCATTTGGAGATATGATAGAATCTTGTTGGAGATGGGCTTAAATATGCCATCCAAGAATGTTTGTTGAATTGCAAGTTTCAAGTCAAAAGAATGAGTATCAGAATGGTATCCGTATCTGGAACGTATCTGAACTGTATCTGGAGACTGAGTCTGTATGAGCAATGGAATGGAGTCCGTGTCTGGAGCGTATCCGAGATGTAACTGTATTTGATTCTTTAATGAATAACAGAATGACTTCCGTGTCTGGAGCGTATCTGTATTGTATCTGAATAGGCGACATAATGACTTTCGTGTCTGGAGTGTATCTGTATTGGGGAAAAAGTCAGAATAAGTGACAGAATGGCAACCGTATCTGGAGCGTATCTGGACTGTATCTTGAATAGGTGATAGAATTACTTCCATGTTTGAAGTGTATCTGAGCTGGGGAAAATCAGAATAAGTGACAGAATGGAAACCGTGTTTGGAGCGTATTTGGACTATATCTTGAATATTGAAGTCTGAATGAGTATCAGAATGGCAACCGTGTCTGGAGCGTATCTAGAGTGTATCTTGACTTTGAATTCTGAATGAGTAACATAATGACTTCCATGTATGGAGTGTATCCATATTGTATCTGAATAAGAGATTTGAATGAGTAACAGAATAACTTCCGTGTCTGGAGTTTATCCGTACTGTATTTGAAATCTTTGAGTATTTGTTAAAGATAGTTGTTAATCTTATCCTGAAAAGGGTAAAATGTTAGCTGAAACACAAATTTATGTTTCAAGAAATGTATGATGCAATAAAATGTGTTTTATCAATGTTTATGATATATGAGTGTAATGCATGCGCATGTAAGCTGATTTGCTGTATTGCTGAGGAAAATAAATCCTTGACGGTTGGAGATAATAAAACCCTTGACTGCTGCCGGGGAAAATAAATCCTTGACCGCTGGTGGAGATTAAAATCTTTGACAACTTCTTTGGGGATGTGAGAATCCTTCATGTCTTGAAGTTTGAGTGTTGACAAAATCTGTTGTGAGAGTAATGTAAAACTACTTGAGAAACCTGCTTGGAAAATCCGGAGAACTTTGAAAACTTCTATTGGGGGTTGAATAATGGGAATCCTTACTCGACTGGGGAATAGGGAAAACTCTGATGATTTCTGCGGGGAACTAAGAATGAGAATCTTCAATCTCCCAGGGAATTTGAGTCCTTGGGGACTTCAAGCTGGGGAGTCCAGAATGAGAATCTTTGATCTGCAGGGGATTAAAAATTCTGACAAATTCATGCTGGGGAGTAATGAAGACTCTGGTAACTTCACTGGGGAATCAAAAATGAGAATCTTCATTCTGTTGGGGAGTAAAAACTCTGTGGGGAAGAAGGCTTCCTGCTGGAGAGAAAGTTCAGGACTCTGGGGGAAAAAGCTTATTCATGTTTGGAAAAAGCTCAGGAGTTGGGGTTGTATGCCACTTTACTGGGGAGTTATCCTAGGTTGGGGATAAAAGTTAACTGTTATCTGGTTGATTCTCAGACTTTAAGACAACTTGTTGGGGAAATTGGGGAAAAATTGAATGGTTCCCGCTGGGGATTGATAGTTGGAGATTTGATTCGACCGAGAAAGAAGGTTTCATCTCCGCTGAGGGTCTGTAGTTCAAAGTTTCTGCTCCGCTGGGGATTGGGAGTTTGAAGACTTAACTCTGATGGGAATTAAGGGTTGGAAATCATAACTCCGCTGGGGATATGTATTTCAAGGTTTTAGCTCCGCTGAGGATCTAGATGGTGTATTGCAGGGGATTTCTACTGGAATAGCCTAAAGACGTTTTCCTATACTTTCAACCTGTCAGTAATTATTCTTTCCCATTTCGTTTATTTGTAAACAGTGATTATATTCAAATGCATATGCTCATTTAATAAATCATTGGACGTTTTCAAATAAAACACAAGTGTAAAAAAGAATAAAAGGCAAATAGTTTTATGCACTTTGAAGTATCTTTGTATTAACTTTGTGTAAGTATTTTGTATAAAGGAGACAAACATCCTAGTAAGAGAACGTTGTCATAAAAAATGAGAAAAATTTATACAAAGAAAGATGGCTATGTGTAAAAAAAATCCATGGGGCTCCCATTTTGCTATAGCCTTCGTAACTCTGAATATCTTGTCCATTCGTTGCTTCGTCCGAAGATGATTGAATTGATCAGAAGCCCGAAGCTTGTTTGTGAAGAGATTGTCCTTAAAGTGGTCTGACGAGACATAGTCATACGCTTTAATTCCCTAACTTTTTCCTGGACCTCCCTTTCGGGTTTTCGATCCACCGGGAAACCCTTTTTTGCCCAAGTCGCCCTTTCGGGTTTTCAACTTGCCAGGTGTACAGATTTTTTGTTTATCCCTAACTTTTGCCTGAACCTCCTGTTGTACCCCAAAATTTGCCCTCCCATTTTTCACAAGAAATCACAACCCTAGGGTTTTCTCAGATTTTCAAGATTGGCTCAGGAATCGATCATACAGACTTTTCTTTGGCAGTAGATCAAGAATTAGGGTTTCTCTCGCATTTCTCAGAAGAAACTGAATTCTCAGAAATTCAATTAACTGGCACATGTTTTCATGCTTTTTTAAGTTTACTGAAAGGTTATTAGTTGTTCTCAAGGCCTGATTATTTGGGACAAGAAGTGGGAGCTGAGACTGTCATTTGGAATATTCAGGTTTTGACTGATCTAGGTTAACCAGATAATGTGCGTCTGTTAAGACAATTGCTTGTTAATGGAATGAAACGTTTGCTTGTTTATTGGAATACACAGTGTGTATTTTGATTGAAATACTGTTGCAAGGTTATGAGATTACAAAACTTTTTGGATTACTTAAAGTTTAAGTTATTTGTATTGGAAATATTGGAATGCAATTTCAGTTATTTTAATCAGGAATCTTAAAG
The DNA here is from genome assembly GCA_948472305.1 of Vicia faba. Classification (NCBI taxonomy): domain Eukaryota; kingdom Viridiplantae; phylum Streptophyta; class Magnoliopsida; order Fabales; family Fabaceae; genus Vicia; species Vicia faba. Next base: position 1,044,127,079 of record OX451739.1, read on the forward strand.
AATCAATGAAGACTTGAGGAGAGAATTGCAAGTTATTGACAGTAGAAGATTTTATTGGATATCAGATTGTCTCACAAAGATCTTTCATTTATTTCAGATGTTGATACAAAAATAATTTATTCAAATGCTGTAGGTTTTACAGCTTATAGTATTTGAAAAAATAAATTATTACAATTAATGGAAAATCTATCTAAGTTAAAAATCTAAGCCTAAGCTTCCATTGCTCCCACGCTCGCCACAAAGTCTCCTGCTTCCTCTGCTTTGTCATCACCCAATTTATGCTCACATGAAAGAAAGACAAATAAAAAGGGATTAGTACAATTAGTTGTATATGAAAAGAATTTTAAAACAAAAAAAAAAGAAGAAAGAAAAATTTTTCATCATTAAAGTTTGCCGTTTGGAATTAGAGTGCTATTTTTCATCACGTTTTTATTTTCCTCTTTTCAAATAAAAAGAAGATTTCTCTTCTTGGTTCACAAAGAGAAAAATAAAAAATGCAAAAGAAGAATGCAAAAGCAAAAATTATTCAAATGCAAAGCACAAGGAAAACTGAGACATGCTGTCCAAACAGCACAAGCAAGGCCAAACTGTCAAGCAAACTGCATTACAAAACAAGGCCAAACTGTCAAGCAAACTAAACATTGCAACAAGGCCAAACTGTCAAGCAAACTGAACAATGCAGTAGGACAAGTATGATGCAGCACAAGTAAAGCTAGAAAGTACAATGCAGCAGGCAAAAAGTGCAGAGGGTAATCCAAATAACAAGCAAAAGGCTTGTCATAGCCTATCATCATTTTCCAAGAAATAAGGCAAACTTTTCATAAAAAGTAGAAAAGCAAACTGCTTTATCATTGAGAGAGAAAGATAGAAAAGATATCACCTATTGGAATGGTACAGTTTGGATACCAAGGCTAATCTGTCACAAGTCACAAAGATATAATACCATCAAACAACAAGAAGGAAAAGGGGGGTCAGTTTGGTCAAACAAAAAAGATTGGCAACTCTCTTCAAAAAGGTCAAAACTGCATAACAGTTTCAAAGAGACGGGCCTGAAGTTGCAAGACACGACTCTCCCAAAACCTGTAAAAACTGCATAACAGTTTCAAAGAGACAGGCCTGAAGCTGCAAGACACAACTCTCCCAAAACCTGTAAAAACTGCATAATAGTTTCAAGGAGACAGGCCTGAAGCTGCAAGACACAACTCTCCCAAAACCTGTAAAACAATATAACAGTTTCAAGCAACAAGCCTGAGGCTGCAAGACTCCAAACCTGCAAAACTGTAAAGCCTACCCACAACAGTTTCAAGCAATAAAACCACAACTTCAAGCAATAAAACTGCAGTTTCCAAAAGCCTGTTAACAACAACAAGACAACAATCTCCAAAAACCTTTAACAGTTTCAAGCAACAAAACCTGCACAAAACTCCCAAACCCTATGAACCAACAAACAACACAACCTGCATAATACCCCAAACCTGTTAATAGCCCAAACTGCAGAACACAGTCAAAACCTGCATAGCAGTTCAAACAAACTGTAACAAATACTGCCTAACAGTTCCCAAGCTTGCCAAACTGTAAACCTTTGAACCAAAAACATTCACAACTGTACCCAAAACCCAAAATTGTATGACAGTTTCAAATCTCAAAAACCTGTCATAAAAAACCAGAAAAAAAGCCACAAATGTAATAACAGAGCCAAACTACAAAATCAAAGTTTCAGTTTCAATAATCATCACCAAACCTTCAACAACAACTCATCAAAACCTGTATCTCATCCCTAACCCAGTTCAACAAATCTAAAACATACCAACAAAGTTTTAGACATAGCATCAATAATCATCATCAACTACCAAAACAGAGTCTCAGGATAATCATCATCATTATCCATCATTAACTAACAAGTCAGAAGCATTCAGCAAGCATCATCATTCAAGCTCAAGAGAGAGGAAAAGAAATATCAAAGTTTCAGAAACCATCATCAACAGCCAAACAAAGTCAAAGCCAGCAAGCATCGTCATTCAAGTTCAAATCAGAAGAAGAAAATCATACCAACAATCAAAAGTTTCAAAGATTATCATCAATCATCATCAACAAAAAATACGAACATCAAAAGTTTCAGAACAATCATCATCAACAAAAAAATACCAACAATCAATATCCAACAAACTTACAAATATCAAAGTTTCAGAGATCACCATCATCATTCAAGTTCAAGAGAGAGAACCAAGTCAGAAGCATTCAACGCTATCATCATTCAAGGTTTAAGAACAAAGGAAAGAAGTTACCAAAAAGCGCACTTGGCCATCATCTTCTCCTCGCACCTCTGGCCACAAAGGAGCACCCAACTCAAATCTCCTTCCTCTCCATTTTCCAAAAAAAAACGCCCAAGATACATCTCTCTTCAAATCCTTTCCTACATCTCATGAGGCAATTAAATTGATCAATAACAAGATAAGAACCAGATTAAACAAAAAGAAAACAGAAAACATTCAGATTTCAAAACCCAGAGCATCACCTTTTTTAGGAAAGAATCGCTTGAGCATGGTTAGGAAGAGAGTGAGGGTTGCTCTGGCGGCTTGAGGGGAGGGGAAGATCAGTGAGGACGAACGATTGAGTGAGAGAGAGATGAAGAGAAAACGAAGGGTACATCACCGCTGTGAGCTCAGGTTCACAAACCCTGATTTTTCCAAACCCTAATCAAAACGTTGCAAACTCAGGGCAATTGGGTCAATTCTGGCCCCAAATCAAAGCCCGCACGAATTGCTAACGTACCCCCCCCCCCCCCCAATGTCTGGCTTTGACCTTTTAGTTAGGCCTTTAAACTTTCAGCATCTTAAGCCCATCTTTTAATTCAATTTGTTTTCTTTTCTTTTCTTTTGTTTAATAGATACTAATGTTTTTTAATTAATTCATTTTTTTAAATTTGTTTTAGATTTTTTAAGATAATTAATTTTCTTCTACCATTTTCTCTCTTTTATATAACCTTTTATTAGTTTGTAGCATTTAATAAAATACCAAAAGATTTAGTTTAATTAATTTTCTCTTTTCTTAATTTATCTTTTTTTTTATTATTTCTTTTGTTAATAATAACACTAATAATATATTAAAACTTTATTTTGGCAAATTACTTTAATTTTCTTAAATTAGTTTTATTTTCTTCTTTTATTAATTAATCTTGTTTCATTTGATAAAATACAAAAAAACATTTAATTTGATTTAATTAATTTTGCTTTCTTTAAACTTTTTTATTGATTAATAAAAGTACAAAATAATAGAGATTTGTTTAATTAAATTTTCTTTCTTTAAAGCTTTTTCCTTTTAAAATTAATAAAATACAAAATAAAGAATAATAATAATAATTCTTATTTTTTTTAGAATAGAGTTTATTTATCTCTTTTTAATAAATACATGCATTCCATAATTTATTGATTTTCTTTATTTCATAATTTGTTATAACTTTGTATTGAATCGCGACAATTCGATTTGGTTGTAATATTTGGACTTTACTATTCTTATGAGATTCATCCCCATTTGTAATAATTGTACCCCCATTCCCGGATACTTTTGTAATAACTTAGACTTTTAATTCCCGCAATTTATTGCTTTCAATATATTGTGTAGTAATTAGGCGTGTATGGCAAGATTCAAAAATCAATCGTTAGATGACCTAATCCAAGAATAAATAACTTGAAATCAACACACTTTGCACACATGCACCCCTAGGGTTTTATCCACTTGTTGCCTTTAAAATGGCCATGGTATGGATGTTGAGTATCTTGGAAAAACAAAAACAAAACAAAAGATCATAGTCCCTCAATGACGCTATCTTGGTTGCCTATACAAAATGATCTAGTCCCTTAAAAAATTGCTAAAGATACTTAGCACAATTGCTATCATGGTCAATACGATGACCCGCGTCTGTCCCGTTTAACATCCAAATACAAGGTTGTTTACCAAATGCAATGGTAAAACAACACTGTCAAAAGGGTTAAAAATGTGTAGGAAAAATCTTTGAGTAAAATAGGGTAGACAAGTCTTAGTTACTTGATCAAAACTTGCAAAACATCCTTGCTATTTTCAAACACACTTCACAACACAATTTCAAAACATTTCCTAAAACAAACTTTCAAACATTGAAACATCTTTTCAAAAGACAATACACCTTTGTATACATTCAAATAAGAATCATTACAAAGGTTGCCACAACGATGACCTCTTTTCAAAACATTTTCAAAACCACACACAAAGCACCATTTCAAACAATTGAAAAGTAAAAGCAAGTGATCTAAACAAGTAACTAAGAGCCCATGGATAACCATGGATGAAAAGGGTTCTTGCACCTTCCCTTTTCATAATCTACCCCCCGAACCCAAGAAAACATCTCAAAGGTCTTTCCTGTGCTTTTTGACCTTTCCTTTGGATAAAATAAAAAGTCGGTGGCGACTCTTGCTAAACCAAAACATTTGCGAACATAAACGCAAAACCTCAAGTCAGTTCTCCCACCGCATCACACCGCCCTTTCGGGTTTTCGATTCACCGGGATGCCCTTTTTTTGCCTAGGTGTGTCAACCTAGCGGGTCATTTATGCGTAGTATCTTTTGACTATGTCTGTGTTCGCAGGGTGCGGCAGGTCGTCGCCGTCCATGGTGGTTAAGATCATTGCCCCACCAGAAAAGATGTTTTTGATCACAAATGCTCCGTCGTAGGTAGGAGTCCACTTTCCCATGGGATAACTTTGCAGCAAGATGATGCGCTTGATTACCAGATCCCCGACTTGATATGTCTGGCGTCTGACTTTCTTGTTGAAAGCTTTGATCATCCGTTTTTGATACGTCTGACTGTGGCAAACAACAGTAAGTCGCTTCCCATCAATCAAGTTAAGTTGATCAAGCCGGGTCTGAATCCAATCGTATTCACTCAAATCAGGATCCTTCATGATTCTCAAGGAGGGAATCTGAACCTCAATAGGCAAAACAACTTCCATGCCGTATACCAAAGAATAGGGTGTTACCCCAGTTGATGTGTGTGCCGTGGTACGGTACCCGTGAATAGCAAACGGTAGCATTTCATGCCAGTCCTTGTAGGTGACTGTCATCTTTTGTATGATCTTCTTGATATTTTTGTTCGCAGCTTCGACATCACCGTTCATCTTTGGCTGATAGGGAGATGAATTGTGATGTTGAATCTGGGACTGCTCGCACAAGGCAGTGATTATAGTATTGTTAAGGTTTGTACTATTGTCAGTGATGATCCTTTCGGGGATACCATACCGACAAATGAGGTTCTGCTTGATGAAGCGGGCAACAACATTCTTTGTAACAGATGCGAAAGACGCTTCTTCGACCCACTTGGTGAAGTAGTCAACGGCCACCAGGATGAAACAGTGTCCATTGGATGTTGTAGGCTTGTTCTCTCCAATCATGTCGATCCCCCACATAGAAAACGGCCAAGGAGCTGTTAAGACATTGAGAGGAACTGGAGGTATATGTACCTTGTCCGCATAGATTTGACATTTGTGACAAGTACGGGAATGTTGATAGCAGTCAACTTCCATGGTAGACCAGTAATAGCCTGCCCGTAGAATCTTCTTAGCCATCGTATGCCCGCTAGAGTGAGTGCCAAAGGTAACATTGTGCAGTTCAGCCATGATCTGTTCAGCTTCAATCTTGTCCACACAACGGAGCAAAATGCAATCATGATTGCGCTTGTACAGGATACCATTGCTCAAGAAGAACTTAGCTGAGAATCTCCTTAAGAACTTTTTGTCATTGACTGAAGCTCCTTCAGGGTATTCTTGCGACTCGAGATACCTTTTGACTTCATGAAACCAAGGTCGGTCCACTACTTCTTCGATATTAATCTCGTGACAATGTGCAGGTTCGTCCATCCGTTCAATGGTGATTTGGGGAGCCTCATTATCCCAGTTAAGTTTAAACATGGTTGACATTGTAGCTAGAGCATCTGCGAGCTGATTTTCTTCTCGCGGGAAGTGCTCGAAGGTAATCTGCTCGAAATGTGGTAACAATGTTAAGACATGTTCTTTGTAAGGGATGGGGTTCAGATGTTTAGTATCCCACTCTCCTTTGATCTGACTAATGACCAAAGCTGAGTCCCCAAACACAATCAAGGATTTGATTCCTAAGTCAATAGCAGCCTTGAGTCCAAAGATACAAGCTTCATACTCTGCCATGTTGTCGGTGCAGTTAAAGCAAAGCCTGGCTATGAAAGGTGTATGGCAACCTTCTGGAGAGATAAGTACCGCACTGATACCGTTGCCAAGTGCATTGGAGGCGCCATCAAAGTACAGGATCCATTGGGATACTTGTTCAGGTCCGTCATATGGTCTGAAATCTTTAACGTTGTCCAATGTCATAATATCCTCGTCGGGGAAGTCGAATCTCATAGATTGGTAATCTTCGACAGCTTGATGGGCCAGATGATCGGCTAGCACACTCCCCTTTATAGCTTTTTGGGTCGTGTACTGTATTTCGTATTCCGTTAGGATCATCTGCCATCTAGAAATCCTTCCAGACAAAGCAGGCTTCTCAAAGATGTACTTGATCAGATTCATCTTAGATATCAGCAAAGTGGTATGAGTCAACATGTACTTCCTTAGCCGGCGAGCAGCCCATACCAAAGCGCATCAAGTTTTTTCGAGCAGTGAGTATTAGGTCTCACAGTCGGTAAACTTTTTGCTAAGGTAATAAATGGCATGCTCTTTTCGGTGAGACTCGTTATGTTGGCCCAGTACGCACCCTATTGAATTCTCTAGGACAGTCAGATACATGATTAGCGGTCTTCCTTCGACGGGTGGCATCAAGATAAGAGGTTCTAGCAAATACTCCTTGATTTTATCGAAAGCAATTTGACAGTCATCATTCCATTTAACCACCTGATGTTTCTTCAACAGCTAGAAGATTGGCTCACAGGTAGATGTTAGGTGAGAAATGAACCTTGCAATGTAGTTTAGGTGTCCCAAGAAACCTCTAACCTCCTTCTTAGTGTGTGGAGCAGGAATTTATTGTATGGCTTTGACTTTGGCAGGACCAACCTCGATGCCTTTGTTGCTGACAATGAAACCCAAGAGTTTACCGGATCTGACTCCGAAAGTGCACTTGTTAGGGTTCAGTCTGAGCTTGTATTCTTTCAACCTGACAAACAACTTTTGCAGATGGTCGAGGTGTTCCTCTTCAGTTTGTGAACGGGCTATCATGTCATCTACGTAGACCTCTATCTCATGATGTATCATATCATGAAACAAAGCTACCATGGCACGTTGATAGGTTACCCCGACATTCTTCAATCCGAATGGCATCACTTTGTAGTAGAATGTACCCCATTGGGTAACAAAAGTAGTTTTCTCCATGTCTTCAGGTGCCATTTTGATCTGGTTGTAACCTGAAAATCTGTCCACGAAAGAAAATACCTTGTGATGAGCTGTGTTGTCAACCAAGATGCCAATGTGCGGAAGTGGAAAGTCATCTTTAGGGCTGGCCCTGTTTAAGTCTCTGTAATCCACGCACATCCTCACTTGACCGTCCTTCTTAGGCACGGGCACAATGTTAGCAACCCATTATGGGTAGGAAGTAACAACAAGAAATCCAGCATTGAACTGCTTCATAACTTCGGCTTTGATCTTTTCAGACATGTCGGGCCTCATGCGGCAGACTTTTTATTTAATTGGTGGACAGTCTTCTCTTGTGGGTAGACGATGAACTACAATATATGTATCAAGTCTCGGTATGTCTTCGTATGACCAGGCGAAGATCTCAACATATTCATTCAACAGCTGAATTAAGCGCTCCTTGACACTTGGCTCTAGGTTGGCACCCACTCTAACTTCTTTTATGTCTTCCTCTGTACCCAAGTTAATTGTCTCTAACAACTCCTCGTGAGGTAGAATAGCCCTTTCTTCCTGTTCTAGCAGTCTAGCCAATTCTCTCGACACTTCACAGTCTTCCTCACCTTCGTATTCGGCATGGTAGACCAGATCTTCAGAGTCACTGAAGGTCATAGCAGAATTGTTACCCATGGAATCCAGAATGGAAGGGTACATGCATTTGCGAGTGTGGGTGTGTGTAAGGGATAACCACCTTTAAACAAATAAAATGTAAAAAGAAAGACAATGAACACAAAAGTTTATATGTGAAAACGTCCATGATTCATTAAAATGGCATATGAAGATGAAAAAATCAAACCCTTACAAATGGACCTATGTGCCTCGGGTAAGGCACAAGGTTAAAAGTGTATGAATTGTTTGAGAATTATTACAAACCAATAGAAATGTTTGAAAGATAAATTACTGATTTATGAAAGTAATGTGAACAAAGTCTTTTGCCTCCTAATTGCACAGTCCTCCGTCAACAGTAGGGAAAATCTAGTCTTCCAGGTTGCTCTCCTCTTCACTATCCTCCAAAGTGTTGACTCCATGATGGGTGATCTTCACTGGTGGCCCTCCAACACGGGAGTGACGCACAGCCTTCTGACTAGCCGAAGTGAAACCCAAGCCGAATTTATCAGATTTAAAAGGAAAATCGGGAAGCTGCCCCCAGATTGTACTTCCTCCTTCTTCAATCACAACCTTTGCATCTTTGAGAGACGACATCCGAGGCAGAGGTCTGTAATCATGGGTACAGAAGACACTGTCTTGGTTGCTGCAATCTCCTGAGCTACCTCTTCAAAATGCTGAAAAGGGGTTTCGATGAATTCACTATCCAATTCTACATAACAGATACAATTTAGATGGCTTATCATGTATTCCTCTTCGCCGTGAATAGTTACAATTTCCCCCTGGACAAAGTACTTGAGCTTTTGATGCAGAGTAGAAATGACGGCTCCAGCATGGTGAATCCAGGGTCTTCCCAACAAGCAAGAATAGGAAGGACGGATGTCCATTATGTAGAATATGGAGTTGAAGGTTTCAATTCCCACTTTAATCAGGATGTCCACTTCCCCGTGGACCATCCTTTTAGAATCATCAAAGGCTATGACAATGATGTTGTTGGGCTTCAAAGTTAGGCCTTCACAATCCAGCCTATCCAATACTTTCTTTGGCAAGACGTTCAACGAAGAACCGGTGTCTACCAGTACGTGTGCTAGAGTAGTCCCTCTGCATTCCACCGAGACATGCAAAGTGTCATTATGTTTTCTCCCTTTGATCGTTAAATCGGCATCGGAGAATCCTAGACCATTATCATCCGTTAAGATAGCTACACATTCCTGGAACTGATCCGCGAAGGTTTCCTCAGGCACATGGGCCGTCTTCAAAAATCTGATCAAAGCTTTAGCATGAGCTTCTGAACAAAGCAGCAAGGCCAACATAGAGATCTTTGAGGGGGTTTACCCCAGTTGTTCCACAACATTATAATCTCTTTTCTTGATTATTTTCAAAATCTCTTCCATTTCTTTTTGGGAGGTCTCAGGGATGACCAATGGCTGAGCCCTCGTCCTGACGGGATCTTCTTGGATCCCCTTCCCTCTATCATCAGCAACAGCAGAGGGGACAACCACAAGAGTTACAACTTCTTCAATAATCGGATTTCTTGCAGATATGTTTACCGGCACATGGGTAACTTTAGGAGCAGCTGAGGGTCCGAAGATTGCCTTTGGAGGGGCAATCTCCAGAGAGAAAATTCTTCCACTGCGGGTGATTTTACTCATTCCAACAATGTTTCCAATATCGGAAGTCTCTTCATCAGAACTCTTTTCAGTTGATTCAATTTGCTTAATACTGTGGTAATAGATCTCTCCACCATAGTTCCACGATATTGATTTGTTGGACTTGTACGGGACGGGCCCCAGCATGGTTATCTTCAAAGGTGCAATCTTCGAATCAGATGTAATCTTAACAGGTCTTTTGGAGACCTTGGAAAGATTGGAAGATATGGTAATTATTGAAATATCATTGACAGGAGTCGGTGTAACAGGAGTCTTCTCAAAAAGGATTTCTTGGTTATCCATTAGGTGTTGGATGCCTAACTTCAATAATGGGCAGTCGGTTGGTAAGGATGAACAAAGGCAGCAATCTTCTTCACAACCTTGGAAAATGCCAGCCTTCAGCAAATTCAACTTGATTATCGGTAGCGGAGTCATCAAATCATCAACAGTAGCAACTAAAAGATCTTCTTCAACAGCATGGGCATTATGGCCATGCCTTGGCATTGGAGCAGAGATCACATTCGGCTTTTCAGTGGTGTCTAATTCAACTTCTTTAGCATCTATCAAATCCTGAATCTTATTTTTGAGGGCCCAACAATTATTGGTGTCGTGCCCCAGGCTGTCTGAATGATAAGCACACTTGGCATTCGCATGGTAGAACGGAGAAGTAGTATTCAGATTCTTCGGTGCCTCTTTCAAACTTGCAAGGTTTAACTTCAAGAGATGGGGTAGAACCTGAGCGGGAGTTATGTTGGTCTGGGTGTATTGCTGTGCAGGCCTTTCCACTCTTGCTTGCTTGGTTCTGGGTTGATTGTTTCTAGGCTGATCAGCTGCAGACTTCTGAATCATTACGGCCCCCACCGCTGGCCGGAACTCAACTCTTACTTGACCTCTTTGGGAGTAGACAATTGAGACTTCTTTCTTTGCTGGAAAAGTCTTTTTGATGGCAGCGGAAGCAGATGTATCTTTTTGAATTTTCCCGCTCTTTATGCCAGCTTCAACTCTCTCACCAGTTAGAATCAACTCGGTGAACCCCGCAGACGAACTTCCAATCAGGTGATTGAAAAAGGGACCTGATAGTGTTCCCAAGAACATATCTACTAGCTCCCTCTCAGATAGAGGTGGTTGCACTCGTACCGTCAAGTCTCTCCATTTCTGGGCATACTCTTTGAAACCTTTATTTGAGACCATGCCCATACTCTGTAATTGAGTACGGGTTGGTGCTAAGTCCACATTATATTGATATTATTTGTAGAAGGCGGCCGCCAAATCTTCCCAATTATGCACATCAGACCTCTCCAACTGGTAAAACCAATCCAGCTGCGTCCCCGATAAACTGTCCTAGAAGAAATGTACCCACAGGTCTTTGTCAGAAGAATGTGGTTGAATTTTTCTGACGTAAGATCGTAGGTGCATCTTGGGACAAGATAACCCATCATATTTAGCAAAAAGGGGCACCTTGAATTTAGGAGGGATTACAATCTCAGATACCAACCCCAGTTCCTCAAAATCCAGCCCAGGCACTCTCTGTACCTCCATAGCTGCCAGACGTTCTTCCAGATTCTTGTATTTGTCATCTACATGAGGGTATTGCTGTTTAGAATAGTCTTTATCCTCTTCTTCTTCTTCTTCCTCAGAGTCAGATGGCACTGCAGTCTCTTTACCCTTTCTTACCCCTTCATCAGATGTGGAGGGGAAATCCAGGACCCTTCTAGCTTGACCTTCAAATCTTCTACCCATGGTAGCCACATCATCCCTCTTCTTTTTCTTTTTCTCCTTTTCCTTTTCCAGTAGAGTTTTGAGCTCCTCCTGCCCCTTTGCCAAGGTCAGAAGTAGCTGTTGAAACTGTGAATTCTGTGCTTGTAAGTCTTTGATCGTCTTCTCAATATCCATCTTGCTGAAATAAACAGCAGAGAGATAAGGAAACCTGGTGTGAAGACCTGCTTATACATATGATGAATGATATGTATTCATGTAATGCATTCAAGGATTCATAAATTCAAATTTGTTTTAAACAAAAAGAACACACGTCATATTAATAAGATAAAATTTGTTAGTACATCAATTCCCCATGGGCAAAATAATACAAAATTCTAAGTTAAAAAGACGTTGCGCATCCTCTTTGGTGCAATGTGGGTGTTAAGAGTCTGCTCTTCATGAAGTTGACGAGTAAGTTCTAAAACCTTCTTCTTGCTGGCGTAGAATTGGGCTTCGAAAGTATCGCGTTCTCCCTTGAGCTGTATCCAACTCCTTTGTAAATCTTCTAGTGATGTTGGCATGTCAGGATGTAGGAGGGTGTATGGAACCTCTCCTTCCTTAACAGGCTCTTTAATCACAGAGATAATGTAGGGGTAAGGCATCATAAGACTTTGGGCGCGGGTTCGTACCCACTTGAGGTAAGGCTCAAGGGGGATGGAATTCTTGTGTCCCAAGGTCTTACTCTCCACCTTGTTGGGCATCCTCCAAGCTCGGATAAACCTTTGTAGAAGTCCTTGATCGTCGTTGTCGAATTCAAAAACCAAGTCTGGAATCAGCATGTCATGAGGGCCATCCCTTCGGGCATACCCAAACTGTCTCAGAGCCAAACAAGGGTTGTAGGTAATGCCTCCCCTAATGCCAAGTAGAGGGACATTAGGAAATTCCACATTACGATCAATGATGATAACATTTTCTCGGGATCGAGAACACCAATGAACATCTGAATATGTAAGAGTCATCAATCGTTGTGACCACCTCAAACCTTGCTCATTCTTCAAGACTGATTGGGGAAGATGAGAAATAAACCATCTTTCCAGTAGAGGAGTGCAACACATGAGAACACCTCTTTTCCTCATTGTTCGAGTGTGAAAAGAGTGGAGGATATCCCCAAGCAATGTAGGCACCGGGTTGCGATCCATGAAAATTTTGACAGCATTCACATCTATAAGCTGGTCAGGGTTAGGGAACAAAACCAACCCATAGATGAGAAGAGCTACAATCTCCTCAAAAGCTTGTAAGTCCAATGAATTCCAGCAGCTTTGGGCCTTCTCAAACAGAAACTTTGACAAGAAACCTTTGACACCACTTCTAGTTTCCCAATGGCCTATGATATCAGATGGTTGCAAGTGTAAGGCTTGAGCAACATCTTCAGGCTTTGGATATCTTTACGTATTGTTGTAGGGTAGTTGGTTAAGAATAAGAATCCTCAAGAGTTGAGAAAATTCTTCCAAAGCAGGCACAAGTTGGTAGTCAGGAAATGTAAAGCAATGATGCAAAGGGTCAAAGAACTCGAAGAGAACTTTCAGCCTATCCTCCTAAGTGTTGACAGTGACTAAGTTGAGAAGACGACCATGCCTCTCGGTGAATGGAGAATTCTCAGGAATCCTTGAAGCTAGCTCCTTGAGTTGATGAGGAATTCTTACATGGTTGACTTGGACGGTTTTCCTGCGAAGTGAATCCATTACCTACAAAACAGGAACAAAGATGAAGATCCAAATCCTTGAAATGGTTAGTAGATGCATATGATGCTTCATGATGTCCATGATGTTATGCACAAGTATATATGTACAAAAAAATCACACAAGTTCCTGGTTTCAGGCTTGCATGGGGTTTCATAGGTAAGTACCCTCTTGAAGTTTAGTTGGCTCAACCTATCCTATAAATAGTAACCGGGTTCTAAGGAGCTCAATATCACTGGATTATTTTCTGTGTTCATTGTTTCAGTTTAGCCACTTTACTGGAGACCGAAATATTCCAAGAAAACAACCCTCAATGAGTGTAGTATCGAGTATCTACCAACTTCGGACTGCACCAAAGCCTGTTATCTCACTACTCCTAAAAAGGCCAAGTTGGTCAAGTAAAGGTTCTAAAAGTCCATTAGTGCTTCATGACATCACTCAGCGGCCCCGTATTCTCTTTGATTAACTCAAAGGCTACCGGTACCCACAAATATGTCGAACTAATATAGTTATTGCTTCAACCATGTCAGTATACCCCACACAGTTTCCACAATGTATTGCTATTTACCTATGAATGTTTCCCAAATCCAGGTAGAGGATTCAAACCAAAACAATAGAACCAAATGTAAAGCAATCAAGGCAAACAAGATAAGCATGTAAAGGTGATCTAAAACCCTAACGTAACCCCACTTTTATAAAAATTCCCCAGCAGAGTCGCCGGTTCTATGATACGGTGGGAGAACTGACTTGTGGTATTGCGTTTGTGTTCGCAAATGTTTCGGTTTAGCAAGAGTCGCCACCAACTTTTATTTTATCCAACAGGAAAGGTAAAAAAGCACAGGAAAGACCTTTGAGATTGTTTTTGGGTTCAGGGGGTAGATTATGAAAAGGGAAGGTGCTAGCACCCTTTTCATCCATGGTTTTCCATGGGCTCTTAGTTACTTGTTTTAGATCACTTGCTTTTGCTTTTCAATTGTTTGAAATGGTGCTTTTGTGTGTGGTTTTTGAAAGTATTTTGAAAAGAGGCCTTTGTTTAGGAAACCTTTGTAATGATTCTTGTTTGAATGTATACAAAAGTGTTTGTCTTTTAAAAAATGTTTCAATGTTTGAAAGTTTGTTTGGAAATGTTTTGAAATTGTAAACTAATTGTAAACCAATTTTCAAAATTAGGTTTCCATTTTAAACCCTAATTTTCAAAATTAGGTTTCTTGGTGAACAAGTTTCATTTTTGACACATCTTGATGAAAAATGATCTTTGGCACTTGATTTTGACCAAAAAGTCAAAGTTTGACTTTTCAGTGTATAGTTGATTTTTGATCAGTTGACTGGAAAATTCATCTGTCAATCCAATGCTTTTGAGATCTTTTGAACCTTGTGATTAGGTCATGATGATGCCATTGAAAATTAGGGTTTAAAATTGGTTTACAATTTCAAAACATTTCCCAACAAACTTTCAAACATTGAAACATTTTTCAAAAGACAAACATCTTTGTATACATTCAAACAAGAATCATTACAAAGGTTGCCTAGACAAAGGCCTCTTTTCAAAATACTTTCAAAACCACACACAAAAGCACAATTTCAAACAATTGAAAAGCAAAAGCAAGTGATCTAAAACAAGTAACTAAGAGCCCATGGAAAATCATGGATGAAAAGGGTGCTAGCACCTTCCCTTTTCATAATCTACCCCCCGAACCCAAAAACAATCTCAAAGGTCTTTCCTGTGCTTTTTTACCTTTCCTTTTGGATAAAATAAAAGTCGGTGGCGACTCTTGATAAACCGAAACATTTGCGAACACAAACGCAAAACCTCAAGTCAGTTCTCCCACCGCATCACAGAAATGGCCACTCTGCTGGGGAAAATTATAAAAGTGGGGTTACCTTAGGGTTTTAGATCACCTTTTACATGCTTATCTTGTTTGCCTTGATTGCTTTACATTTGGTTCTATTGTTTTGGTTTGAATCCTCTACCTGGATTTGGGAAAAATTCATAGGTAAATAGCAATACATTGTGGAAACTGTGCGGGGTATACCGACATGGTTGAAGCAATAGCTATATTAGTGCGACATATTTGTGGGTACCGGTAGCCTTTGAGTTAATCAAAGAGAATACGGGGCCGCTGAGTGATGTCATGAAGAACTAATGGACTTTTAGAACCTTTACTTTACCATCTTGGCCTTTTTAGGGGTAGTGAGATGACCGACTTTGGTGCAGTCCGAAGTTGGTAGATACTCGATACTACACTCATTGAGGGTTGTTTTCTTGGAATATTTCGGTCTCCAGTAAAGTGGCTAAACTGAAACAATGAACATAGAAAATAATCCAGTGATATTGAGCTCCTTAGAACCCGGTTACTATTTATAGGACAGGTTGAGCCAACTAAAATTCAAGAGGGTACTTACCTATGAAACCCAATGCAAGCCTGAAACTAGGATCTTGTGTGATTTGTTTGTACATATATATTTCTGCATAACATTATGGACATCATGAAGCATCATATGCATCTACTAACCATTTCAAGGATTTGGATCTTCATCTTTGTTCCTGTTTTGTAGGTAATGGATTCACTTCGCAGGAAAACTATCCAAGTCAACCTTGTGAGAATTACTCCTCAACTCAAGGAGCTTGCTTCTAGGATTCCTGAGAATTCTCCGTTCACCGAGAGGAATGGTCGTCTTCTCAACTTAGTAAACACCAACACTAAGGAAGACATGGTGAAAGTTCTCTTCCAGTTCTTTGACCCCCTACACCACTGCTTCACATTTCCTGATTACTAGCTAGTGCCTACTTTGGAGGAATTTTCTCAACTCCTGAGGATTCCTATTCTCAATCAACTACCCTACAACGATACAGAAAGAGATCCAAAGCCTGAAGGTGTTGCTCAAGCCTTACACTTGCAACCATCTGATATCATAGGCCATTGGGAAACTAGAAGTGGTGTCAAAGGTTTCTTGTCAAAGTTTCTGTTTGAGAAGGCTCAAAGCTGCTGGAATTCATTGGACTTACAAGCTTTTGAGAAGATTGTGGCTCTTCTCATCTATGGGTTGGTCTTGTTCCCTAACCCTGACCAGCTTATAGATGTCAGTGCTGTTAAAATCTTCATGGCTCGCAACCCGGTGCCTATATTGCTTGGGGATATCCTTCACTCATTTCACACCCGAACAATGAGGAAAAGGGGTGTTCTCATGTGCTATACTCCTCTTCTAGCAAGATGCTCATAGGTTTTCTCGATCCAGAGAAAATGTTATCATCATTGATCGTTATGGGGAATTACCTAATGTCCCACTACTTGGCATTAGGGGAGGCATCACCTACAACCCCTGCTTGGCTCTGAGACAGTTTGGGTATGCCCGGAGGAATGACCCTCATGACATGCTGATTCCAGACTTGGTTTTTGACTTTGACAACAACGATCAAGGACTTCGACAAAGGTTCATCCGAGCTTGGAGGATGCCCAACAAAGTGGACAGTAAGACCTTGGGACACAAGAATTCCATTCCCCTTGAGCCTTACCTCAAGTGGGTACAAACCCGCGCCCAAAGTCTTATGATGCCTTACCCCTACATTCTCCCTGTGATCAAAGAACCTGTTATGGAAGGAGAGGTTCCATACACCCTCCTACATCCTGACATGCCAACATCAGTTGAAGATTTGCAAAGGAGTTGGATACAGCTCAAGGGAGAATGCGATACTTTTGAAGCCCAATTCTAGACTAGTGAGAAGAAGGTTTTGGAACTTACTCTCCAACTTCATGAAGAGCGGACTCTGAACACCTACATTGCACCAAAGAGGATGCGCAACGTCTTTTTACATTAGAATTTTGTATTATTTTTCCCATGGGGCATTTATGTACTAACAAATTCTTCTTATTAATATGACGTGTGTTCCTTTTTGTTTAAAAAATTTATGAATTTATGAATCCTTGAATGCATTACATGAATACACATCATTCATCATATGCATAAACAAGTCTTTACACCAGGTTTCCTTATCTCTCTGCTGTTTATTTCAGCAAGATGGATATAGAGCAGACGATCAAAGACTTACAAGCGCAGAATTCACAGTTCCAACAGCTACTAATGACCTTGGCAAAGGGTCAGGAGGAGCTCAAAACTCTACTGAAAAAGAAAAAGAGAAAAAGAAAAAGAAGAGGGTTGGTGTGGCTACCATGGGTAGAAGATTTGAAGGTCAAGCTAGAAGGGTCCTGGATTTACCCTCAACATCTGATGAAGGGGTAGGAAAAGGTAAAGGAACTGCAGTGCAATCTGAGTCTGAGGAAGAAGAAGAAGAAGAGGATGAAGACTATTCTGAACAGTAGTACCCTCCTGCAGACGACAAATACAAGAATCTGGAAGAGCGTTTGGCAGCTATGGAGGTGAAAAGAGTGCCTGGGCTGGACTTCGAAGAGTTTGGGTTGGTTGCTGGGATTGTCATTACCCCTAAGTTTGAGGTGCCTCTTTTTGATAAATACGACGGTTTGTCTTGTCCAAAGATGCATCTACGGTCTTACGTCAGAAAAATTCAACCGCATTCTTTTGATAAAGACCTATGGGTTCATTTCTTCTAGGACAGTCTTTCGGGGACGCAGTTAGATTGGTTCTATCAACTAGAGAGGTATGATGTTCACAATTGGGAGGATTTGGCTTCCGCATTTTACAGACAGTATCAATATAATGCGGAATTAGCACCAACCCGTACTCAATTGCAGAGTATGGGCATGGTATCAAATGAAGGTTTCAAAGAGTATGCCCAGAAATGGAGAGACTTGGTGGGACGAGTACAACCACCTCTATGTGAGAGGGAGATGGTAGATATGTTCTTGGGTACACTGTCAGGCCCCTTTTTTCAATCACCTGATTGGAAGTTCGTCTGCGGGGTTCACTGAGTTAATTCTAACTGGTGAGAGAGTATAAGCCGGAATCAAGAGCGGAAAAATTCAAAAGGATGCATCTGCTTCCGCTGCCATCAAAAAGACATTTCCAGCAAAGAAAGAAGTCTCAGCTGTCTACTCCCAAAGAAGTCAAGGAAGAGTTGGGCGCCGACCAGCGGTGGGGGCTGTAATGATTCAGAAGTCTGCAACTGATCAGCCTAGAAACAATCAACCCAGAACCAACCAAGCCAGGGTGGAAAGGCCTGCATGGCAATTCATCCGGATCAATATGACACCTGCTCAGGTTCTCCCTCATCTCTTGAAGTTAAGCCTTGCAAGTTTGAAAGAGGCGCCCAAAATTCCGAATACATCTTTTCCTTACTACCATGCAAATGCGAAGTGTGCTTATCATTCATATAGCTTGGGGAATGACACCAACAATTGTTGGGCCCTCAAAAATAAGATTCAAGATTTAATAGATGCTAAAGAAGTTGAGTTTGACGCCCCTGAAAAGCCAAATGTAATCTCTGCTCCAATGCCAAAGCATGGCCACAATGCCCATGCTGTTGAAGAAGACCTTTTTGTTGCTACTGTTGATGATTTGATGACTCCGCTACCGATAATCAAGTTGAATTTGCTGAAGGCTTGGATTTTCCCAGGTTGTGAAGAAGATTGTTGCCTTTGTTCATCCTTACCAACCGACTGTCCATTGTTGAAATTAGGCATCCAGCGCCTAATGGATAACCAAGAGATACTTTTTGAAAAGAATCCTGTTACACCGACTTTTGTCAATGATATTTCGATAATTACCATATCCACCAATCTTTCCAAGGTCTCCAAAAGACCTGTTAAGATTACACCGATCCGAAGATTGTACCTTTGAAGATAACCATGCCGGGGCCTATCCCGTACAAGTCCAATAAATCGATACCATGGAACTATGGGGGAGAGATTTTCTACCACGGTATTAAACAAATTGAATTAACTGAAGAGAGTTCTGATGAAGAGACTTCCGACATTGGAAACATTGCCGGAACGAGTAAAATCACCCGCATTGGAAGAATTTTCTCTCCGGAGATTGCTCCTCCAAGGGCAATCTCCGGACCCTCAACTGCTCATAAAGTTACCCCTGTACCGATCAATATATCTGCGAGAACTCCAGTTATTGAAGAAGTTGTAACTCATGTGGTTGTTCCCTCTGCTGCTGCTGATGATAGAGGGAAAGGGGTCCAAGAAGAGCCCGTCAGGAAGAGGGCTCAGCCGTTGATCATCCCTGAAACCTCTCAAAAAGAAATGGAAGAGATTTTGAAAATAATCAAGAGAAGCGATTATAATGTTGTTGAACAACTGGGGAAAACCCCCTTAAAAATCTCTATATTGGCTTTGCTGCTTTGTTCAGAAGCTCATGCCAAAGCTCTGATCAAATTCTTGAAGACGGCCCATGTGCCCCGGGAAACCTCCGCGGACCAGTTCCAGGAATGTGTAGCTAGCCTAACAGCTGACAATAGTTTAGGATTCTCCGATGCTGATCTAACAATCAAAGGGAGAAAACATAATGACGCTCTGCATGTCTCAGTGGAATACAAAGGGACTACTCTAGCACATGTTCTGGTAGACACTGGTTCATCGCTGAACGTCTTGCCAAAGAAAGCATTGGATAGGCTAGATTGTGAAGGTTTAACCTTGAAGCCCAGCAACATCATTGTCAGAGACTTTGATGGTTCTAAAAGGATGGTCCACAGGGAGGTGGACATCCCGATTAAAGTGGGAACTAAAACCTTCAATTCCACATTCTATGTCATGGACATCCGTCCCTCCTATTCTTTCTTGTTGGGAAGACCCTGGATTCATCATGCTGGAGCTGTCACTTCATCTCTGCATCAGAAGCTCAAGTCCCCTGTCCAGGGGAAAATTGTGACAGTTCACGGTGAGGAGGAATACATGATAAACCATCTTAATTCTTTCCGCTATGTAGAATTAGATGGTGAATTCATCGAAACCCCCTTTCAGCATTTTGAAGAGGTAGCTCAGGAGATTGCGGAAACCAAGACAGTGCCTTCTGTACCCATGATTACCCAACCTCCGCCTCGGATGTCATCACTCAAAGACGTAAAGGCTGTGATTAAAGAAGGAGGAAGCATAATCTGGGGGCAGCTTCTCGATTTTCCTTTCAAATATGATAAGTTCGGCTTGGGTTTCACTGCTTCTGCTCAAAAGGCTGTGCGCCGCTCCCTGGCAGGAGGCCACCAGTAAAGATCACTCATCATGGAGTCAATGCTTTGGAGGATGGTGAAGAGGAGAGAAATATGGAAGAATGGATTTTCCCTACCGTTGAAGGAGGATTGTGCAATTGGGAGGCAAAGGACTTTGTTCCCATTACTTTCATCAATCAGTAATTTATCTTTCAAACATTTCTGTTGGTTTGTAATAATTCTTAAACAATTCGTACACTTTTAACCTTGTGCCTTACCTGAGGTACATAGGTCCATTTGTAAGGGTTTGATTTTTCATCTTCATATGCCATTTTAATGAATCATGGATGTTTTCACATATAAACTTTTGTGTTCATTTTCTTTCCTTTTACATTTTATTTGTTTAAAGGTGGCTATCCCTTACACACACCCACACTCACAAATGCAGGTACCCATCCATTTCGGATTCCATGGGTAACAATTCTGCTATGACCTTCAGCGACTCTGAAGATCTGGTCTACCATGCCGAATACGAAGGTGATGAAGACTGTGAAGTGCCTGGAGAATTGGCTAGACTGCTACAACAGGAAGAAAGGGCTATTCTACCTCACGAGGAGTTGTTAGAGACAATCAACTTGGGTACAGAGGAAGACAAAAAAGAAGTTAGAGTGGGTGCCAACCTAGAGCCAAGTGTCAAGGAGCGCTTAGTTCAGCTGTTGAATGAATATGTTGAGATCTTCGCCTGGTCTTACGAAGACATGCCGGGACTTGATACAGATATTGTGGTTCACCGTCTCCCTACAAGAGAAGACTGTCCACCAGTTAAACAGAAAGTTCGCCGCATGAGGCCCGACATGTCTGAAAAGATTAAAGTTGAAGTTATGAAGCAGTTCAATGCTGGATTTCTTGCTGTTACTTCCTATCCACAATGGGTTGCTAACATTGTGCCCGTGCCTAAGAAGGACAACAAAGTAAAAATGTGCGTGGATTGCAGAGACTTAAACAGGGCTAGCCCTAAAGATGACTTTCCACTACCGCACATTGACATCTTCGTTGACAATACAGCTCAGCACAAGGTATTTTCTTTCATGGATGGATTTTCAGGGTACAACCAGATCAAAATGGCCCCTAAAGACATGAAGAAAACTAATTTCGTTACACTGTGGGGTACGTTCTGTTATAAAGTGATGTCATTCGGACTAAAGAATGCCGGGGCAACCTATCAGCGCGCCATGGTAGCTTTGTTTCATGATATGATACATCATGAGATAGAAGTCTATGTAGACAACATGATAGCCCGTTCACAAACTGAATAAGAACACCTCGACCATCTACAAAAGCTATTTGTCAGGTTGAAATAGTACAAGCTCAGACTGAACCCTAACAAGTGCACTTTCGGAGTCCGGTCCCGTAAACTCTTGGGTTTCATTGTCAGCAACAAAGGCATCGAGGTTGATCCTGCCAAAGTCAAAGCTATACAAGAAATGCCTGCCCCTCGCACTGAGAAGGAGGTCAGAGGTTTCTTGGGACACCTAAACTACTTTGCAAGGTTCATTTCTCACCTAACATCTACATGTGAACCAATCTTCAAGCTGTTGAAGAAAGATCAGGTGGTTAAATGGAATGATGACTGTCAAGTTGATTTCGATAAAATCAAGGAGTATTTGCTAGAACCTCCTATCTTGATGCCACTCGTCGAAGGAAGGCTGCTAATCATGTATCTGACCATCCTGGAGAATTCAATGGGGTGCGTACTGGGCCAACACGACGAGTCTGGCCGAAAAGAGCATGCCATTTATTACCTTAGCAAAAAGTTTACCGACTGTGAGACCCGATACTCACTGCTCGAGAAAACTTGCTGCACTTTGGTATAGGCTGCTCACCGGCTAAGGCAGTATATGTTGACTCATACCACTTTGCTGATCTCTAAGATGGATCCGATCAAGTACATCTTTGAGAAGCCTGCTATATCTGAAAGAATCGCTAGATGACAGATGATCCTAACGGAATACGATATACAATACACAACCCAAAAAGCTATAAAGGGGAGTGTACTAGCCGATCAAGCTGTCAAAGATTACCAATCCATGAGGTTCGACTTCCCCGACGAGGATATCATGACTTTGGACAACATTGAAGAGAACAGACCGCATGACGGACCTGAACAAGGATCCCGATGGACCCTGTACTTCGGTGGTGCCTCCAACGCACTTGGAAACGGTATCTACGCAGTACTTATCTCTCCAGAAGGTTGCCATAAACCTTTCACTGCCAGACTCTGTTTCAGCTGCACCAACAACATGGCCGAGTATGAAGCTTGTATCTTTGGTCTCAAGGCTGCCATAGACTTGGGAATCAAATCTTTGATTATATTTGGGGACTCCGCTTTGGTCATCAGTCAGATCAAAGGAGAGTGGGATACTAAACATCCAAACCTCGTCCCTTACAAAGAACATGTCCTGACATTGTTACCATATTTCGAGCAGATTACCTTCGAGCACTTCCCGCGAGAAGAAAATCAGCTAGCAGATGCGCTAGCTACAATGTCATCCATGTTTAAACTTAACTGGGATGATGAGGCTCCCAAAATCACCATTGAACGGATGGACGAACCTGCACATTGTCACGAGATTAATACCGAAGAAGTAGTGGACCGACCTTGGTTTCATTGTCAAAAGGTATCTCGAAGCACAAGAATATCCTGAAGGAGCTTCAGTCAACGACAAAAAGTTTTTAAGGAGGTTCTCAGCTAAGTTCTTCCTAAGCAATGGTATCCTATACAAGCGCAATCATGATTGCATTCTGCTCCGCTGTGTGGACAAGGTTGAAGCTGAATAGATTATGGCTGAATTGCACAATGGTACCTTTGGCACTCACTCAAGCGGACATACGATGGCTAAGAAGATTCTACGGGCAGGCTATTACTGGTCTACCATGGAAGCTGACTGCGATCAATATTCCCGTACTTGTCACAAATGTCAAATCTATGCAGACAAGGTACATATACCTCCAGTTCCTCTCAATGTCTTAACAACTCCTTGGCCATTCGCTATGTGGGGAATCGACATGATTGGAGAGATCAAGCCTACAACATCCAATGGACACCGCTTCATCCTGGTGGCCATTGATTACTTCACCAAGTGGGTCGAAGCAGCTTCCTTCACATCCGTCACAAAGAATGTTGTTGCCCGCTTCATCAAGCAGAACCTCATTTGTTGGTATGGCATCCCCAAAAGGATCAACACTGATAACGGTACAAACCTGAACAACACTATGATCACCGCCTTGTGTGAGCAGTTACAGATTCAACATCACAATTCATCTCCCTAACGACCAAAGATGAACGGTGATGTCGAAGCTGCGAATAAAAATATCAAGAAGATCATACAAAAGATGAAAATCACCTACAAGGACTGGCATGAGATGTTATCGTTTGCTCTGCACGGGTACCGTACCACGGCACGTACATCAATTAGGGCAACACCCTATTCTTTGGTATACGGCATGGAAGCTGTTTTACCTATCGAGGTTCAGATTCCCTCCTTGAGAATCATGAAAGATGCTGGTTTGAGTGAAGACGATTGGATTCAGACCCGGCTTGATCAACTTAACTTGATTGACGAAAAGCGACTTACTGCTGTTTGCCATGGTCAGGCGTATCAAAAACGAATGATCAAGGCTTTCAATAAGAAAGTCAGAAGCCAGGTATATCAAGTCGGGGACCTTGTAATCAAGCGGATCATCTTGCCGCAAAGTGATCCCAGGGGTAAATGGACTCCTACTTACGAAGGACCATTTGTAATCAAAAACATCTTTTTTGGTGGGGAAATGATCCTAACCACCATGGACGGTGACGACCCCCCGCATCCTGCGAATGCAGACATAGTCAAAAGATACTACGCATAAACGACCCGACAAGTTGAAAACCCGAAAGGGCGACTTGGGCAAAAATGGGCATCCCGGTGAATCAAAAACCCGAAAGGGAGGTTCAGGAAAAAATTAGGGATAAATAAAAAAAATCTGTACACCCGGCAAGTTGAAAACCCAAAAGGGCGACTTGGGCAAAAAAGGGTTTCCCGGTGGGCTGAAAACCCGAAAGGGCGGTCCAGGAAAAAGTTAGGGAATTAAAGCGTATGACTATGTCTCGTCGGATAACTTTAAGGACAATCTCTTTGCAGTCAAGCTCCGGGCTTCTGATCAATTCAATCATCTTCGGATGAAGCAACAAATGGACAAGATATTCAGAGTTACGAAGGCTATAGTAGAATGGGAACCCCATGGAATTTTTTACACATAGCCATCTTTCTTTGTATAAATTTTTTCTCATTTTTTATGACAACATTCTCTTACTAGGATGTCTGTCTCCTTTGTACAAAATACTTACACAAAGTTAATACAAAGATACTTCAAAGTGCAGAAAACTATTTTCCTTTTCTTTTTCTTTACACTTGTGTTTTATTTGAAAACGTCCAATGGTTTATTAAATGAGCATATGCATTTGAGTATAATCACTGTTTACAAATAAACGAAATGTGAAAGAATAATTACTGACAGGTTGGAAGTATAGGAAAACGTCTTTAGGCTATCCCCTGCAGCACATCATCTAGATCCCCAGTGGAGCTACAACCTTGAAATACATATCCCCAGTGGAAGTTAAATTTCAAAATCCTCGCCAGAGTCCAAACTTCAAACTCCCAATCCCCAATGGAGTTATATTTCAAACCCTTAATCCACCATCAGATTTAAGTTTTCAAACTCCCAATCCTCAGCGGAGCAAAAATTTGAAATACAGACCCTTAGAGGAGATGGAACATTCTTCCCCAATGGAGTCAAAATTCCAACTATCAATCTACAACGGAAACCATTCAATTTTCCCCAGATTCCCCAACAAGTTGTCTTAAAATCTGAGAATCAACTAGATAACAGTTAACTTTTATCCCCAACCTCCGGATAATTCCCCAATAGATTGGCATACAACCCAAATTCCTGAACTTTTTCCAAACAGGAATAAGCTTTTTCCCCAGAGAGTCTTGAACTTACTTTCCAGCAGGATAGCTACTCCCCAACAGTATTAGCTATTCCCCACAGAGTTTTTACTCCCCAACAGAATGAAGATTCTCATTCTTAACTCCACAGCTTGAAGTCCCCAAGGATTCAAATTCCCCTAGCAGATTGAAGATTCTCACTCCAGATTCCCCAGTGAAGTTGTCAGAGTTTTCATTACTTCTCAGCATGAATTTGTCAGAATTTTTAATCCCCTACGGATCGAAGATTCTCATTCTCATTTCTCCAGTGAAGCCCCCAAGGGTTCATTTCCCCAGGAGATCAAAGTTTCTCATTATTAATTCTCTGCAGAAGCCATCAGAGTTTTCCTTATTCTCCAGCAGATCAAGGTTTTTCTTTTGTCTGATCCCTAGTAGAAATCGTCAGAGTTTTTCTTATTCCCCAGCCGAGTAAGGATTCCCATTGGTGTAATCTCCAGCCATAGTCATCAAAGTTCTCGGGATTCCCCAAGCAGGTTTCTCAAACGACACTTGACATTATTCTCACAACAGAATGTTTAGCATATTCCAACTCCAAAGAATTGAAGGGTCCTTATCCCCAGGAAAGCCGTGAAGGATTCTCACATCCCCACAGAAGCTGTCAAAGTTTTTGATAATCCCCGCGAGTTGCCAAAGATTTTCTATCCCCAACAGTGGTCCAAGGATTTCTCATCCTCAACAATCAAAGATTTTAAACCTCTAACAGCGGTCATGGATTTATTTTCCCCGGCATCAGTCAAAGGATTTCATTATCTCTAGCTATCAAGGATTTATTTTCCTTAGCAAGACAGCTAATCAGCTTACATGCGCATACATTACATTCATATATCATAAACAATGATAAAGCACGTTTATTGCATAATACATGTCATGAAACATAACTTTGTGTTTCAGATAACATTTTACCCTTTTCAGGATAAGATCAAAAGCTATCTTTAACAAATATTCAAAGATTTCAGATACAGTACGGATACACTCCAGACACGGAAGTCATTCTGCTACTCATTCAAATCTCTTATTCAGATACAATATGGATACACCCCAGACACGAAGGTCATTCTATTACTCATTCAGAATTTCAAAGTTCAGATACAATATGGATACACCCCAGACACGAAGGTCATTCTACTACTCATTCAGAATTTCAAAGTCAAGATACAATACAGATACGCTCCAGACACGGATGCCATTCTGTCACTCATTCAGACTTCAACCATCAGATACAGATTAGATATGCTCCAGACACGGAAGCCATTCTATTTCTCATTCAGATTCAACTATTAGTTTCAAGTCCAGATACACTCCAGACACGGAAGTCATTCTGCCACTTTTTCAGATCCCAGTTACAGTACGGATACACTCCAGACACGGAAGTCATTCTACTACTCATACAGATCTTAACGTCAGATACAATCCATATACGCTCCAGACACGGTATCCATTATGTCACTCATTCAGACCTTTTCCCCATCCCAGAGATGCTCCAGACACAAATGTCATTCTATCGCTTATTCAGATTTCAGATTCAGATACAATTAAGATACACTCCAGACACGGCAATCATTCTTTTATTCATTCAGATTCAAATACAGTTACAGCTCGGATATTCTCCAGACATGGACGCCATTCCATTGCTCATACAAACTCAGTCTCCAGATACAGTTCAAATGCATTCCAGACACAAATACCATTTCAAAACTCATTCTTTTGAATTACAACGTACAGTTCAACAAACATTCTTGGATGGCATCTTTAAGACCATCTCCAACAAGATTCTACCATCTCCACATGGCATCTTTAAGCCCATTTCCTCAACTACATTTTGACGAGTGCAAATTTACGGACACTCTAGTGTCCAGTCATCTTTTACCTTCGAGTCACGAACGAAAAACTCGCCAATTTAACTCTTCAGGTTCAAGAAGATTGAACAGGGCAAGCTGTTGTACCCCAAAATTTTCCCTCTCATTTTATCAAGATTTTCTCCACAAGACTCTTTGGACTCCATACAGGATTAAGGTTTGCTCTACTCAAGACATCTCCTTGCACCGTTGACCTAAAATTAGGGTTTGAGATTGCACAGGGATTTTTAGACTTTCAATGCCTCATGTGACTTTCATACTTCATGTTGGACTTATAAGATTGCCCATACCAAGTTTCAAGCTTTGAATCAAATTTTTACCTAGTCAATTGGACAATTGACCTAAAAATCAGCTATATTGAGGAAAAAGTCAACTGTGGATAATTTACAGTCAAACCTCATAATTTTTGATCCACAACAACATTATAGACTAATATGAACCATTTGATCAAGTTTGGACCACAACTCCTCAAGAAATTTGATCAGATCATCAAAATGGCAAAATGGTCATTTTTAGGGTTTTGATTGCAAAAGGGCAATTTCTGATTTTTCACCTAGCCAATGGCAAATTGGGTTCAATAATGGATTCAAGGACTCAATGACATCATATTGACCTAATCACAAGGTTCAAAAGATCTCAAAAGCATTGGATTGACAGATGAATTTTCCAGTCAACTGATCAAAAATCAACTATACACTGAAAAGTCAAATTTGACTTTTTGGTCAAAATCAAGTGCCAAAGGTCATTTTTCATCAAGATGTGTCAAAACATGAAACTTGTTCACCAAGAAACCTAATTTTGAAAATTAGGGTTTAAAATGGAAAATTTTCATAACTTAGAAATTTTCCAAGTTATGAAAATTTCTTATTTTTTCCATACTTTTCCCAACTTTTTCACCATGATGTAATTGGATTCAAACAAAACTTCCAACATGAAAGTTGTATTCCTCCACAAAATCTACAACTTTGATTCACAAAGTTTTCCCAAAAGATGCTTGGATCTCAAGTTATGATTTTGTGAACAAGGGTCCATGAAACTTTTAACTTAGTGAAATTTTGCCCAAGTTTAGGCAGGATTTTGACCTATCTTCATAGCAATTTTTCACATAGTTCCAAGTGGAATATAAAAATTAATTTCAAAGATGGATTGTAGAGGATTTTACAAGCTTTCCAAAATGTCAAAGAACTCTCCAAGATCATTCATGGTTAGGGAGAATCGAAAGTTTGAAATTGGCAAATCATCACTTTTGTCCAAGGCATTTTACACCATGCTACAACTTGCAATTCTGTCCAAACCATGCTTGTACATGGTTTACAAGTCCTTAAACCTTTCCACACTCATAAATTAAATGCAAACACATTGGATTAAGGCTTTGCTCTGATCTATGAAGCATTATACAAAGGTTTAATCCATTTTTGGCAAAAAGTTAACAATGCCATTTACATAAAGCATGCCTTATGTCAAATTGTATTCCTTGAGCCATGGACCAAAGTTCTTGCAGAAAACAAAGTTCACTAATATCAGGAAAAGTATACCAACCATGTTCAGGCTTTGAGCTAGCAAGTACAACATTTGGCATTGTCAACTCACCTTTTACTTCAAAAACAAGAAAGCTTGCAAAAGTGAGATAACTTTGTAATCTGATATAACCAAGCTTTGTACACACTTCAAACAAGTTCAGCATAATATACCAAGTCCAAAACACGAGCTCTAAGCCTCTCAAACACTCTTAAGAACAAAATCACAAGTTCTTGCAAAAATAGGGCAAGTTCTGCAGATTCAACTCCAAAACAAAATCCACCCGTGCGTTTTGCTTGAAATCAGTTCCAACACACTCCATACAACATACCTAAACTATCCCAACCATTCTCAAACCACTGTAACTCCATTTTCACACTTCACCATTTTTGCTTTGAAGCTTTGCAGGTTGAGTTCTACAAGCATATTCAGGTCATTTCAAAGCAAGCCAAGCGTTGGGGAAGGTTAAGGGAACATCAAGCAAGCTCAAAAGAACCTCAGGCCTCACTGAAAGTTGCTGCATTGCCATACTTGAGCTTGACTGAAACAGGTAAATTTCAAACTTCTATCTCCTTATTTAGGAATCATCGGGCTTAGGTTTGTGAAGCAAAAATGTAGTCCTCATTGTCCTTGAACTGTACATATGCTTAGAATTCATTTATGTTAACTGAGCTAGGAATATTTGATAGTTGAACTTACTGAAAAAACTAGATCAAGATTTAGGGCCAATGAAATTCTCTCTGGTCTTTGAGAGTTAGATCATGTTTTTTACATGGTTAGAATAGTGTGATAAAGAGCTATAACTTTCATGTTGCAAGTTTTTGTTTTTGAGCACGTATGTAGGAGTTCCAGATTTGAACAGGGCGCGCGTTTTTTTTTGTTTCTGGAGGACAGAGATGAAGTGGAAATGGGCTGGGCTTGGCTTGTCTCTACTTTTTGCACCCCCTAGCTTGCTTTCTGCACCCCCTTGGCCCATTTGATTACTTTTGTATATTTTTTTATTTCTTTTACATTTCTGACCTTTTATTTATTTTTCTAAATATTTAAAATCACAAAAAATATTCTCTTTATTTTTCACTTTTTATTTTATTATTTTTATTAATAATAATATACTTTTAGTTTCTTAAATAAAAACTTGTAAATATTATAAAAATATTATATATTTTTATTTTTATTATTTATACACTTAAATAATATTTTCTCACACATTTTTATTTTTTTAACACTTTTGTATATGTTTTATTTATTTTTTTGTACATAAATAAATAATATAATATATATATATTTTCTTAAAACAAAAACTAGGGTTTCCACCCTTTCAAAAAATAATCATTAGTATTTTTTCTTATTTTTGAGACATAAATAATTTATTTTACATACATAAAATAAATACAAAAAACATTTTTTGCATATTCATATTTAATTGCTTATTTAAATAATTGTCTTATTTATTTATTTGTACAAATAAATTCAATATGGTTGTAATAGTTTTAAGGTTTTATTTTTGTGCAAATATCCCCTTATTCAAACTTGTATCCCCCTCCCCATAATCATGTTGTAATAGTCTTAGATTTACTTTTACGCATTTTATCGCTTTCAAATGCCATGATAGTAAATTAAGGTTTGTATGATAACCAAAAATCAAAACAAATAGCATGACTAAACACAAGACAAAAATGCATGAAAAATGACAACACAATACACACAAGCACCCCTAGGGTTTCATCCACTTGTTGCCTTAAAAATGGCCATGGTATACATGCTAGGTATCTTGGAAAAACAAAAACAAAACAAAAAGATCATAGTCCCTCGATGACGCTATCTTGGTTGCCTATACAAAAATGATCTAGTCCCTAAAAAACTTGCTAAGATACTTAGCACAATTGCTATCATGGTCATACGATGACCCACGCCCGTCCCGTTTAACATCCAAACATAAGGTTGTTTACCAAATACAATGGTAAAACAACAATGTCAAAGGGTTAAAAATGTGTAGGAAAGATCTTTAAGTAGGGTAGACAACTCCTAGTTACTTGATCAAACTTGCAAACATCCTTGCTAATTTAAAAAAAAACATATCACAACACAATTTTAAAACATTTCCCAACAAACTTTCAAACATTGAAACATTTTTCAAAAGACAAACACCTTTGTATACATTCAAACAAGAATCATTACAAAGGTTGCCTAGACAAAGGCCTCTTTTCAAAATACTTTCAAAACCACACACAAAAGCACCATTTCAAACAATTGAAAAGCAAAAGCAAGTGATCTAAAACAAGTAACTAAGAGCCCATGGAAAACCATGGATGAAAAGGGTGCTAGCACCTTCCCTTTTCATAATCTACCCCCCGAACCCAAAAACAATCTCAAAGGTCTTTCCTGTGGTTTTTTACCTTTCCTTTTGGATAAAATAAAAGTCGGTGGCGACTCTTGCTAAACCGAAATATTTGCAAACACAAACGCAAAACCTCAAGTCAGTTCTCCCACCGCATCACAATATGCACAAATGTTTTTGTAGTTATTTTATGTCCTAAGATAAGAAAAAATAAAGTGATTATTTTTGAAAGGGTGAAGAAACCCTAATTTTTGATTTAATAGAAAATAGTCTATTCTATTATTATTTATTTATTCATTTTTATGTACAAGAAAATAAATAAATAAAATATATACAAAAATGTTTAAAAAATAAAATATGTGAGAAAATATTATTTTATATGTATAATATAATAAAATAAAATATGTAAGTATTTTAAAATTGTTTACAATTTTATTTAGAAAAATAAGTCATATTAACCTAATAAACTAATTTTATGCCATAAAAAAAAAATAAAAAAAATAAAATAAAATGCCAAAAATAAGAAAATATTTTTTTGGTTTTTTAATGTTTATAAAAAATAAATAAAGTCAGAAAATATAAATATACAAGAAAATATAAAAAATAAAAGAAATGGACCAATGGGGTGCAAATAACAGAATGAGGGGTGTCAAAAGTAAGACAAAACAGGCCCACGCCCAAGTTGCGCTTCATCCTTATCCTCTGGCCAAAACGCGCGCTTCTGCAACGTCAAATCAGTTCTCTCTATTCTTTGCTTGAAATCAAAAATCACAACATAAAAGTTATAACATTTTCAATCACGATTCCAACCATATAAAAAACTTAATCTAACTCTAAGAAACCAGGGAGAATTTCAGTGCCCCTAATTTATGACCTAAAATTTTCAACAACTTCAACATCCAAATTCTCCTAGCTCAGTTAATATAATTATAAGCTATGCATATGTACAACTCAAGCACATTACAAACTACTTTTTTGCTTCACAAACCTAAGCCTAATGATGTCTAAATAAGGAGATAGAAAGTTGACAAATACCTGTTTCAGTTAAGTTTGGATATGGCAATGTAGGAGTTGTGAGTGAGGCCTGAAGTTCTTTTGAGCTTGCTTAATGTTCCCTTGACCTTTCCCCCAATGCTTAGCTTGCTTTGAACTTGCCTGAATCTCCTTGTAGAACTCAACCTGCAAAGCTTAAAAATGAAAATGGTGAAGTGTAAAAATGGAGTTACAGTTGCTGGACAGGGACTTGGATAGCTCAGGTGTGTTGTATGGAATGTGTCTGAAGTGGTTCAAGACAAAACGCACGAGGCAATTTGGTTTTGGCTTGGTGTTTGCAAAGATGGCCCTGTTTTGGGCAAAAGTTGGTGTTTTGTGCTTAAGGGTGTTTGAGAGGCTTGGAAATCGTGTTTTAGGCTTGGTATAATGTGTTGAGCTTGTTTTAAATGGTCTCCAGTCTTGGTTTTAACAGATGCACAAGTTGTGGACCTTTTGCAAGGTTTCTTGTTTTTGAAGCAAAAGTGAGTTGACAAAGGCAAAGGCTTGTACAAGCTAGCTCAGGGTCTGCACATAGTTGGTACACTTTTCCTGATATTTGTGGAGTTGGTTTGCAGCAAAAGCTTTGGTCCATGGCTCAAGATAAACAAAGTTTGCATAAAGTGTGCTTTATCAAAGTAGTAATGTAACCTTTTTGCCATTTTTGGATTAAACTCTTGTACAAAGCTTCAAAGATCAAAACAATGCCTTTACCCAATGTATTTGCATTTATTTTTGAGTGTAGAAAGGATTAGAACCTATAAACCAAGTGTTTACAGTGATTTCTGGTAAACAACCAATAGTCCTCCAAACTATCAAATAATCTTAATGACTGTTATTTAATCTCTCTGGTAACTTGCAGGATCGACTAGATTGATCCTATGGGGTATTGGTCGTTTGGATAAATCTAATTGCAAAACTGAGATTCATAGTTAGGATTTGTGTTTAGATTGTTTTATAGATGTTCAATCCACTTCGATTACCATGTTAAAAGAATCTAATGACATGATCAAGTAAAGAAATACGAAACTGAATTGTATGAATAAAGATTCGATTGCAAAGAAATGTTTACATGCAGAAGTAAGTAAATGACTTTGAATGTGAAGACTTTAATGTAAAAGGCATGAATATAAAAGCATGAAATGTAAAAGAGTTTCTGAGATGTAAAGGATTCGAATAGAAGAAAATGTTTAAATGAAAGAAATAAGTAAATGACTTTGAATGTAAAGGTGTTTGAATGACATTGACATGAAAATGGAAGATAAACTGGAAAAGATAAAGAGTTTTACTAAATTATAAATGTTTGGTGTTATCATACGTACATTGTTCGAGCATTCGTTTCCCTATCCATGTGGTATTTTGAATGTTTACTGAATTTTGTACAATAGATATGACACACGAAATCCTAATACTAAGACTTCTATTTATACTACTTCGACCATAACGGTCTTGCCTATAAGATTCTGCCACGTTCAGAACATGCAGAGCACTGCTCCTCTCTAGCTTCCACGCGTCTTCGAACGCTCCAGCGCACATATATTTTAATTCCAACATCCCGCTCGCGTTTGAATTTCAAATGCTTTGGAAATCTTCGCTTCGAACTCATTTCTCAGACACAGTCTCGTTACCACTTTGAGGCTTCTTTTAAATATATCTTCACAACTGTCACTCGAAGCTCCGAGTTTTGACATGTCCGTTCGAAGAACTGCTTCTACCATTCCGAACTGTAACATTTTGCTTTATTCCAACGAAACATCCATATGGATTCATTTCGAACTGTATTATCAAAATCTTCAGCCAACAAAATGCCCCTTTAAAATATGTATTTCGTTCCTTTGAGAAACACTTATTTTAAATATATTTTCAAGATTTTGATGTGACTTTTGAGTAATCATAACATTTATTGTGTATGACTTCAATCACGTCAATCATGACGCCTATTGGATTTCTTAACCGTCTTGAATCAGTATTTCATAGCATGGTGCAGTTATAAAACCATGATTATTATTAATCACGCTTATTACCAATATCAGCTTTTACGCCACCTCCTCCTCAATCCAACCCACGACTCCCACGTATCCTAGTCTCACTTAGTGGATGTTTAAGCTTCCACACTATAAAAAATAATCAACCGAGTCTTTTATTCTTTTTCCACATTCTGAAACTTTTTCCTTCCTCTCCTCTTACTAAAACCCTAAAACTTCCAACAA
This sequence comes from Vicia faba, assembly GCA_948472305.1. Classification (NCBI taxonomy): domain Eukaryota; kingdom Viridiplantae; phylum Streptophyta; class Magnoliopsida; order Fabales; family Fabaceae; genus Vicia; species Vicia faba. Next base: position 1,044,161,232 of record OX451739.1, read on the forward strand.
TCTTCAACAATGTCTTCAAGAACATCATCCCAACTGAAGAAAACTTCCAAGAAGAAAAGCAAGAACACGGGAACAATTATGGAAAGCAAGGTTGGTACTTATCAAGGTCAATCTGTGCTTATCCCTCAAATGATCTCCAAGGAAAAGGAAATGCTCTACGCCTATCAGGTATTGATTCCAACTAACGCTGCTGGAAAGAGGTTCACTCTAATGGGTCCTCTTACAATTTTTGAAATCCTGAAAGATACTAGAAAAATCTTCCCTGTCTGTTACAACTTTAAGCCCAACCGTTCCCCCAAAAGATCCCTTTGTGTTAGACTACGTGAAGATCAACTTTAAACCATTCCGATCCTGCCCTACCTCTGACATAGCTTACCAAAACTGGCTTACCAAAGTAGAAGCCAAGAAATCCCAGCAATGGGAGGAATTAGGAATCTATAATCTGATTAAGTTATCGAAACCAGGCTTCACCTATAGTCATCCACTGTTATTTTCATCCTTATATTTCTGGGACAGCACCTATAACACCTTTCATCTCCCTGGGGGAATGATAACACCCACGTTTTTCGATATAGCAGCCATCACTGGTTTGTCACCAGTAGGAGAAACCTACATCCCTGATAATGAAGAACACTCCAGCATTATTGACTTTGATGTCAAATTAGCCAGTTTTTCCAAATTCATTAGCCATTACCACACTTAAGGAGATAGTGTGTCAAATGTGGAACATATTGCTTTTCTCACTTTATGGTTATCAAGATACGTATTCTGTAGTAGGTCCTTACATGTAGCAAGCAGGTTCATCCCTCTAGCTAGAGACTTACATGAGAATAGGAGGGTATGCTTGAGCGAACTGTTACTTGTTGATCTTTACGAAAGCTTAAGATCAACCGTTTCGAGTTTGAAATCCCATACTCCCAAAAACATCCTTCTAGCTGGCCCATTCTGGTTACTCCAATTATGGCTTAATGCCATGTTTGAACCCTCATTATCAACTGCTGACACCGTTGTTGAACAAGATCCGGAGATAGCGGATAGAATTATTGAAGGTACAAGGCTGCGAAAACTCACCCCGAATGATGATAAAGATGACTTCAAGGTCCTTTTCTCAAACTACATCATGATTTTTTCCAAAAGACACAAATTTAAAGAGACCATGGCACCCTTTGCTTCAAGGACTCATGGACCATCATGGTTCACCATATCCCTTTCAGAAGTAGTTAAAAGTAAAGAAATTCAAGATATTTGGAAAGCCTTTTTGCTTCCTAGATTAATTTCCTCACGAATCACTCCTTCCAAGAATCAAATCTTCCTCTTTGCCTATCAACCTAACTTTTTTTCCAGACAATTTGGCCTGTGCCAATTAATCCCTGAACCTCTGTTCCAAACAGAGAGTGCCATCACTTTTGGTCGAACCTTTAAAGCAAGAGAAGCCAAACTGCAACAGGAACAATATCAAGACTCCGCTCAATTCGAACTACTACCCTTTGAACCCACACACTTCACAGCGAAGGGTTTTCTGGAATGGTGGACTAAGTTCTACCAATCTTATATGTTTGATACCCTCTCCATTCAACAGAAACTAACTGATGTGTTTGATGTGCAGGTACACTCCAAGAAAGGTATGTTCACTCACGCCAAAGAGATTAGGGCTTTTCAAAATTATTTCGAAACCACTTATGATCCCACACACTTGGAAACCACTGTGCATCAAGCGGCTGAGACCTTGAAGGAAAAATTTAAAGAAAAAATTTCTAAGCTCAAACTTCCTTCAGGGTTGTCACCTGAGGATAGGTATAGGTTGGCACTCGAAATGCATCCACCTAAATTCCCTAGGTTGCCTACCTCAGAACTGGCTCTGGCTTGGTTTCCTCCATACCCTTGGTGGTTCACTTGCAAAGAAATGTTCAAATACCTTTAAAAGAAACCAAAGCCATCTGAGACTGTGACATGGGCTCGTCATTGGCTCCATGATTTCCCAAGACATATCCGCCATGACCTTTCTGCCATGTCGATTATATCTAATCAAAACGCAGGTGCGAATGCTTGGGAAAGTCCCAAATGTTTCTTACTTTCTTCGTTTTTAACATTTACCTTAATTGTTTCGATTTTCAGCCATCAGGATAAAGTCCATTGCTTCGAAGTCTAAAGAAGGAAGTACCTCCCAACAATCTGTCGAAACCACTGATGATGTGACCTTAGCCATACCAACAACAACTACTACAACAACAACCAAACCAGTAATAACAACTGTTCCAACTCCACAGGTAATCAATTAGCCCCGATGTTTCGAATAAACTGAAATTCATGATTTAGATCTAACTCATGTTTAAATCTTTTCAGACTAACAAACTCCCACCAACCACTCCGAAGAAAAGGAAAACAAGCACTACTAGGAAGAATCCCAATGCTGGAGGGAATTCACCAACCGCTTCGAAGAAGAAGCAGAAGAAAGAAGTTTCCAAAAGCGCTGAACCAACTGGCATTTCTGGACTCGATTCCAGAGATGCTGCTCCCTCAACAAAATCCAAAAATCCACCTTCGACCTCCAACATAATGTTGGAACATATAGATAGTAACCTTTCCTCTGAGAATCCACAGGTAAATTGAACTCGAATCTTTAACAAAAACAGTTATTCATTACCTTGGGGCATGCTCTTAATATTCTTTGTCTCTGTAGGACCTTTCGAACCCAACTCCTATTACTTCGACTTCTCCAACAAAGACTGCTGCTCCCATCAACTCTTCTCCTTATGGGGACTCCAGTAATCTGGTGCAAAACAAAGGATCCTCCAACATGGCGGTTCCGACTGGGGCTTCAGAGCAACAAGATGACCAAAGCACTTCTCCTCCTTTGAAAGAAACGAACGAAGCAACACTTCATGAATCTGCAGAGATTTTACCAGAAACTTCTCTTCCAAAGTATCCTCTCGAAACCCTTCAAGAGAACCCAAAGGACATTCATGCTGAAGAGGAGAAGGCTGATTCTGATCAAGAGAACGAAGAATCTGCAGAGGAAGGATCTGAGGAAGAAGATGACCAGAATGGTTCGATTGATGGAGCAGAGTCAGATGTCAATAGCAGTGAGAACAATGATATCGAAGTGGTGGATCTGGTTGATAATGAAGAAGGCAATGAGCAAGAAAAAAGTGAAGGTGATGGTGACCAGACCAATGAGCCTATGGAAGTCGAGATGGATGTGACTCCCTTGCGTATGGAACTTCCTCAATTGTCTCACTCTCAAATGACTGAAGAGGAGCTAGCTCTCCTAAGACGAAATGACCCAATTGGGTATATGAAGGCTAAACTAGCTCAAAGGGACATTCCTCTTGCTAGGGCTGGTACTAGTTCGACTAACAATCCATTTCCCTCAGATGATAGAGTTGTACTCCTTAACAAAATTAGGAGAACAATCCTTGATGTGGACTTGTTCGAAGTGCTCAAGAAGGATAGTACAGCTTGCTATACCATGAATGAGCTACTTACGCAAGTTAACCTCGCCACCCGCTCTTTGCCAGTCAGCACCATATTATTCGATCTTCAAGCTTTGTTAGATAACGTGACTGGGTTTCTTCTTCAAGACGAATTTGCTACTAAAAGGTCCAGGAGAAACGAACTGCCATGGACGCTGCTTATGAGCATGCTTCGAAGCTCTCTAAAGAAGCTGAAGACCAAGCCATGCATATAAAGCAAGCCAAAACTGACTATGAAGCTCGAGCTCAGTCTATTCTTCTTTGGGAAAAGCAAATTCAAGAGCTCCAACAAAAGGTTAAGGAGGCTCAACAACAACAATTGGCATATGAAACCAATACTGCTGGCAATCAGTTCGAAGAGCTCCTCAACAAAGGACTTGCAGAAATGGAAGCAGCAAAGCAACTTAAGGGAGAAGTAGCTACCCTGGAAGGAGCAAGGCGTTTCACTCAACAAAGGCTTGAGTCCTTTCGGAGTACTTTTAATAGATTGAGGAACAATGCCTATTTTTAAATCTCAGTTTATTTAATTAGTTTTGAATCTTGGTTGAATTTTGGTCTGTAATATCCAAACAACGCCATTTTGGTAATCTATATTACCATTTTGGCATTCCTTTATGATGTTTTGATTATGTTGTTATTATTCGAATCTCCTACAGGCGTGGCTTATATTTCTTTAAATATTTCCCATTAACCTTTAGGATTCGCTTATCATCAGCCAACTCTTCGATTTCATATGCATTGTTTGAAAATATCTTTATTATTCGAAAAGGTCCTTCCCAATGAGGTGACCATTTACCTAATGTTTTATTTTTCTTGTCCATGGGAAATATGACTTTCCAGACTAAGTCATTAATAGTGAACGCTTTTCCTTTCACCCTTTTGTTATATGCCCTGGCTACCCTTTCCTTTTGTCTCATTAGAATTTCCAATGCATGCAATCTAACTTCATCTAACTCAACTAACTCATTCATCATCATCTCCCAATATAATACATATGGGATCTCGTTTTGTCTTTGAATTCGAACTGATTGTAAATGAATTTCTAATGGTAGAACTGCATTTTGACCAAATGTTAGTTAGAAAGGCGTGGTGTTAGTAGCTTCTTTAGGAGATGTTCTATAGGCCCATAGTATTTGGTCCAAAGTCTTGTGCCAGTTCCTTGGCTTTTTACCAACATGTTTCTTAATTAACCCTATTATCACTTTATTGGCTGCTTCGACCTGACCATTTGCTTGAGCATAATATGGTGTTGATGTTAGTAATCTAAACCCCATCTCTTGAGAAAAGTCTTGCATCTTCCTACCAGTAAACACATAACCTTGGTCTGTGGTTATGCTCTCTGGCAATCCGAACCTATAGATAATTTGTTTCTGTATGAACTCAATAATAGCCTCTTGATCGGCAACTATTAATGGTATTGCTTCGATCCACTTGGTAAAATAATCTATTCCTACCAAGATATATTTTTGTCCTTTAGACGAAGCAGGATTAATTTCTCCTATTAAATCTAATGCCCATCCTCTAAAGGTCCATGGTTTAATGATCGAATGTAACTCACTTGCAGGAGCATGTTGAATTCCTGCATGTTTCTGGCATTCTTCACACCCTTTAGCAAAGTCTATACAATCTTTGAGCATACTGGGCCAATACATGCCATATCGAAATAGCAACCATTTCATTTTATGACCTGCTTGATGTGCCCCACATGCCCCATTGTGGACTTCTTACAATGCTAAGTATGCCTCACTTTCTCCTAGGCATTTCAGTAATACGCCTTCCTGGGTCTTTTTGAACAATTCATTTCCCATGAGGACATATGATAATGCTCTATATTTTATCTTCCTATCGACATTCAATGTTGGATTTGTTAAATAACTCACAAGTGGACTTCACCAATCCGCATCTGATAAGGTGTCTATGGCCAGTACTTCGAATCCCTGTTTATCAGCATAACCTAATTTTATATTCTCTAGATCTGATGGTATGAATCTAGTAGCCATAACCCTACCTCTTTCTTTGACCAAATCCTCAAAGTTCTTGGTAGAAACTTTATAACCTGAAGCCAACTGCGCTAAGTCATTTGCTTCTTGGTTTTCTATCCTTGGTATATGTTGAATATCCATGTATTCGAATTTTCTAAGTAGCCTGTTAACTATGACGAAGTATGTCATCAGATTTTCCTTTATGCATTTGTACTCCTTTGTTATTTGCTTGACCACTAACACTGAGTCTCCTTTAATTTCGACTCTAGTTGCCCCCAATTCCAACAAAGCTTCAAGTCCAACAATAAGCGCTTCGTACTCAGCTTCGTTGTTCGAGCAACGAGGACCATCTAACTTATACTTGAATTTTGTTGGAATTCCTTCAGGAGAAATTATAAGAACTCCAACACCACTACCATCCCTATGGGTCGAACCATCAATGTATAATTTCCAAGGTTGCATTTCAACGTAACCCATGACAGTCTTTTCGACCAGTGAATGGTCCACAGTGAAATCAGAAATCACTTGACCTTTCACAGCTCTTAAAGGCATGAAAGTCAAAGAATATTCTGTTAAGGCTAAAGCCCATTTACCAACTCTGCTATGCATTATTGGTTTCGAAAGCATGTGTTTGATAACATCGAAATGAGATGAAACATAAACATCAACAAGCTTTATATAATACTTAAGTTTCATACAAGAAAAGTACAAACAGAGACATAACTTTTCTATATTTTTATATCTAGTCTCTACATCATTCAATACCCTACTTAAATAGTATATGGCTCTTTTGATTCCATTGTTATCTTCTTGTGCTAACATACTACCTATACTAACTTCAGAGGCGGATATGTACAATCTCATGGGCTTTCCCCATGAAGGTGGAGACAAGTTGGGAGGCTGAGAGAGATATCTTTTTATCTTGTCAAATGCCTCCTGATGGGCTTCGTTCCACTCGAAGGCTTGGCATTGCTTCAAACGAAGCAACAGAGAGAAAGCTTGGGTTCTTCCACTTAGATTCGAAATGAACCTTCTGAGAAAGTTAATCTTCCCTAGCAAAGATTGCAGCTCCCTTTTTGATGTAGGTGCTTTCATATCCATTATGGCTTTGGTCTTATTCTGGTTGATCTCGATTCCTTTTTTATGAACCACAAAGCCAAGGAAATCTCCAGCCTGCACAAAAAATGCACACTTAAGGGGGTTCATTTTTAAGCCATGTTTTCTCATTCGTTCGAATGATTGGTTCAAATGATGCAAAAGGGTTTCTGCAGATATAGATTTGATGACTATATCATTAATATACACCTGCATAAAGGTTTCAATGAAATCATGGAAAATCGAATTCATTGCCCTTTGGTAAGTTGCCCCAGCATTTTTTAAACCAAAAGGCATCACTACCCATTCGTAGGTGCCTAAGGCTCCTGGGCAACGAAATGCTGTCTTGGCAACATCTTCTTCAGCAATAAAAATCTGATTGTACCCAGAGTATCCATCTAACATACTTAAATATTCGAATCTTGCAGCAGAGTCTACTAACATTTCTGCCACAGGCATGGAGTACTCATCTTTAGGGGTTGCAGTATTTAAATCCCTAAAATCTAAGCAAATTCTCAGAGAGCCATTTTTCTTAATAACAGGCACTATATTTGCTAACCATTCGACATACCTTGTGGTTCTGATGAATCTGCAGCACAACAACCTTTCGATCTCAGCTTTGATCTTTGTGAGAACCGCTGGTGTGAATCTTCTAGGAGTTTGCTTGATGGGCTTCTTGCCATCCTTGATTGGAAGTCTATGCTCCACTAACTCCCTCTTTAAACCAGGCATTTCATCATAGTCCCACGCAAAGCAATCTTTGTTTCTCTTGAGGACTTCGATCACTTCCTGCTTGAGGCTTGGATTAAGTTTTGCGCTTATGTAGGTTATTCTTTTCGTGTTCTCATCCCCCAGATTCACTTCTTCGAGCGGATCCTGCGCCAACATTTTGGCACCTGAGTTTATGGGGTCCTTCTCGAAGCCTAAGGGTTCTTTATGATAGATGGCATCTAGCCTTTGATCTATTTCGTGTTCTTCAAAGGGTGAGCCTTTCGAACCATCCCCATTTATTTCGTTCACTTCTACAGCCAATTTATCTATTTCAGTCTTTAAGGCCGCTTTCCATTCATTCTCAGCCATATAGGCCGAAATCCTTTCGAAGAAGGAGGACTCAATCATGAGCAAGGTTGTCGAACTCCCAGCCTGCTGGCCGTCTTTGCGTAGTACCTTCGACTCCTTCATCTTCACTGACTATTCTTCTATCCCAATACATGCCATCATGGCGAAGGGTCATATAATAGTGTGCTTTCCTGGTTTCGTTGATTTCGTCGTTAGGGGCACAAGGAGCAATCTTGGCCAAGTGTTTGTCATAATTTCTCTTGTCAACTAAGTTGATTGCTGTCATGAAGTAACTCTGGTCCGCTTCGATGTTCTCCATAATCCCATCTTCTCTCCATAAAACCAACCTCTGATGCATTGACGAAGGAACTGCTCCTACGCCATGGATCCACTCTCTTCCCAACAACAAGTTGTAGTTGGCTTCGACTTCGATCACCATGAACATGGTGGGCCTGCAGCTCGATCCTACCATCCAGTGCAGTTGAACTACCCCCAATGTTTGACCTACTTTCCCTTCATAGTTGGATAGGACCATGTTGTGTGGTTTGATGTCACCCTCGTGTATTTCTAACTTTTTCAGCATGAAATGGGGTATTAAGTTAACTGCAGCGCCTCCATCCACTAAGACCTTATTTACGCCATGGGTACCAATTTTGGCTCGAATGAATAATGGCTTCATATGATTTTTCATAGCTGGCTCTGGGCGCTCGAAGAAAGCATTCTGCTCCTCGACAGCTCCGTTATCCATTACGTAGTAACACACTGGCCTATGCTTCATCAGATCTATTGTATCATCCTCCTCATACTCTTCGATTTCAGTTTCCTGTCCAAACTCATAAGGTAGTACAAATACCACGTTGCAATTGATATTGAGTGAAGACTCCCTCTCTGATTTGAAGTTGTCCGTTAGCGTATCCTCGTCTTCTTCTGGACCTGGTGTGTACTCCTTCGATTCATTTGGTTGTGTTTCAGAGAAGAGTCTCCTACTAACTGGGGGTTTGTCCTCAGGTTGATTGTTTGGTGTAGGTTTGTTGGTGCTTGATTCTCCTTGGTTTTTGATCGAAGTTGCTCCTTTATCTGCCATAGCTTCCCTTTCTGCCTTTCGAATTCTCTGTTGCCTTCGCCATTGTGATCTTGACATAGGGTTTCTTCCTTTGTAGTTTTCTAACCTCACTTCTTCCCTCTTCGCCATGTTGAACTGCCTTCTATATGTCATGGCGTGGCGTGCGTTTCGTTCATTGTTTCTCCATTTGTCTTTGCCCTTGTCAGTTCTGACTTGCAGCCATTTGTCTGTTGGTATTTCAGCAGGAATTTTGAATGTTACCCTTCGAGCGCCTTTGGGATGAGGACTATCAGGCCTTCGTTGATTGTATTTGCTCTCGAAACATTGGCTCGTCTGACCAGTCTCTTTGTGGTTCCAGCATGGGGCGAAAGGAATTTTTTCGAAGGCTCCGGCCATATTTTGATCGTACACTGCAAAACACCTTGGGCATACTAGGCATTTGGTTGCCCCTTTGTAACAGCGAACCAAAAACTCCAACAAACTTTCTCCAGCTTTAGGGTAACATCTGAATAACTGGTTATCCTGGCGCCAGTTGATGCCAGTTCGTGCCCTTTGTTTCCTCTCGAAGTTTGCAGCAATTCTCTGGTTGCAGATGATGCTGCATCTAGGGCATAGTATCATTTCGGCATCTCCTTTGTGGCACAACATTAGGTATTCTTTAAGACTGGCATCCCTAGCATAGTTATCCTCCATTTTGTATTTTTCTTTTTCTAAGTATCTCTCCATCTCCTCCATTTCAGAACGAGGTCTCTCCATATCCACCATGTTGACATCTACATCCCCCCCCCTTTATGTCATCATCTCCCCATCCTGTAGGTTTGACATCTTCGATTTGGATTTTTGAACTTTCTGGGGCAGAATACTTCACCAAGTAGTCAAGCTTTCCACTGGGCTCTCCCAAAGTATCCCATATTTCTTTCTGAGGGGAGGCTGGCTTTGTGATCTGGACTTTCTCCAGTTTTAGCCTCAGGACTTCAGTAACCTGTGTCAATTCTTGCTTTTGGTTCTCCTAGCCTTTAGTAGCCTGGATCTCTTTCGAAACAGCCAAAGGTACTGCTTTGATCGAAGCCTCTAGTTTCTTGTGGACGTCCTCAGTGACCCCCTTGTTGACTTCGACTAACACCCAGTTTTCATTCTCAGTGCTTTTTTCTCCTAATGGAGTGTCATCTTGATCTACTTCCACCATATTGATTTCTCCAATGCATGCAGGCTCGGAGTAATTGGTGTCCACAACATCCAAAGGGTCTTCATCTACTTTCATTTTTGGTTTGTCAGCGAATTTCAATCTGCCATCCTTAATTGCATTTTGAATCAGATCCCTGAAAAGAAAACACTGTGAGGTTTTGTGGCCTAGGAAACTATGATATTTACAAAATCCTCTTTTCTTTCTTTGATCTAAAGGAGGTATTTTGACATTCGATGGCACAATTAGTTGGCCATCTTTGACAAGCAAATCAAAAATCTCGTCACACTTTGTCACATCAAAAGTATACACCTTCTTTGGGAATTTGTCACTTTTTCTCATTTTCAATAATTTCTTTCCCTTTTGTGGGAACTAGTAATTTGCAGGAATAAGGTGGAGCCTGTTTCAATTCAGCGAGATCAATTTCGACCTCTTCGAATTCAGGGCAATCTTCTGCTTCCTCAGCTCCAACATAGGAGACCCTTTCTTTCTTGTTATTTTTAAAAACTCTGGCCTTTTCGGCCTTTAGCCTTTCGACTTGTCGAACCCTATCGGCTAATTGAGCCATGTCCCTCAAGTATTGTGTGTCTAATTTCTTTCGAATAGAGTAATCCAGGCCGCCAGCAGCCATTGTGACTAACTCATGTTCAGGAACTACTGTGAAGCATCTAGATTTCAAGAGTCTGAACCTATTCAGATAATCATCTATGGGTTCAGTAAATTTCCTCTTAACACTGACTAGTTCCTTCAGACTTATTTTAGATTGTCCCATGTAGAAATGTTCATGGAATAATCTCTCTAAGAGGGTCCAAGTATCTATGGATCCAGGAGGCAATGTGGTGAACCATGTAAAAGCGTTCTTAGTGAGGGAACTTGGGAAATATTTAATCCTAAGGTTCTCATTATTTGCTATGTCTCCTGCTTCAGTCAGATACCTGGCTATGTGTTCGACTGTTGATTCATTGGTATCTCCAGCAAACTTTGTAAACTTAGGGACCTTATATCCCCTTGGTAAATCAATATGAATTATGTAATCTAATATAGGAGAGGCATAATTTGGCCTTCTAATTCCTGTATTGAGGCCATTTTGGGCCATAATCCTCTCTATCATGGTGGTTAAATTATTTTCTGCCAAGATGTTATCGTTTCGAATTCTGTGAACGACTGCATCAGCATCTTGATTTCGACCCACCATGACAACTCCTCTAGGTTGTTCTTCTCGAAACTCTGGGACTTCTAACCTTTCGACCCTTGCCCCTGGTTCAATAATTTCCCTTTGTGGGTCTTGAATCACTGGGGCTTCTAACCTTTGTGCCCTTGCCCCCAAGTTAACCCCCTCTCTGGATGGTCTATAGGGTGGGTCATCAGTAATTTGTTCTATGATAGGTATGTTTGCTCGAACCCCCACCTGATTCTGCCTACGCCTTTCTGGCGGAGCGAAAAAATCTGTTATTCGACTCATGTTGTCCGCGTTTTCTCTGTTGGTTACAGTTACGTTTTGTACTATTGGGGCAAAGATCTCTTGCATAGTTTGTGCTAACACTCCTATCATATTATGGTTACTATCATCCATTAATTACCTAAAAGCCATCTGATTTTTTGTGGTTAAGATAGGCAATGCACTATAACCTACTGACCCTTGGTTATTTGTCATAAATTGATTAGCCCCAGATCCAGACCCTAATTGTGGTGAGGTATTCGATGTCGAAGTGTGCAGACCCTCCATAAAAGATGTTGGCATCCCATAAGAGGGATTTCTGTGTCTGTTACCATCGAAACCGGGTGGTCTAGTTAGTGGGGTGACGAAATGGGTTTGTGTCCCTGATGGTGGGACGAATCCCCCAGGATAACCAGTGGTTCCTGTATTTCCTAGGATCGAACTGTTAGTCGACATGCCACTTGTTCCATTCGTGGCTACACTACTGGTAGAGGATGCAACAGACTGTGCGCTCGAAGGGGTCGCATTAGACGTTCCCGTCGAAGCAGACATATTAGTGCCTGTTCCATGTGGGGAATTTTGTTCCCCTTGTTGATTGTTTGGATTAGACATCTTGTTATTACGTTTTCTTCTGGGTAAGGGTTGGTTGCTATTGGTTATTGTACCACTTCTAAGGTTCATATAACAACGAACTTATCACTCAGAAAGAACTTTTACAATGATTATATCCTAACAATCTTTACTTTGTTTTAAATTTCATAACGACCAATGACTGCCCCACCGGGCGTGCCAATTTGTTTACAGTGATTTCTGGTAAACAACCACTAGTCCTCCAAACTATCAAATAATCTTAATGACTGTTATTTAATCTCTCTGGTAACTTGCAGGATCGACTAGATTGATCCTATGGGGTATTGGTCATTTGGATAAATCTAATTGCAAAACTGAGATTCATAGTTAGGATTTGTGTTTAGAATGTTTTATAGACGTTCAATCCACTTCGATTACCATGTTAAAAGAATCTAATGACATGATCAAGTAAAAAAATACGAAACTGAATTGTATGAATAAAGATTCGATTGCAAAGAAATGTTTACATGCAGAAGTAAGTAAATGACTTTGAATGTGAAGACTTTAATGTAAAAGGCATGAATATAAAAGCATGAAATGTAAAAGAGTTTCTGAGATGTAAAGGATTCAAATAGAAGAAAACGTTTAAATGCAAGAAATAAGTAAATGACTTTGAATGTAAAGGTGTTTGAATGACATTGACATGAAAATGGAAGATAAACTGGAAAAGATAAAGAGTTTTACTGAATTATAAATGTTTGGTGTTATCATACGTACATTGTTCGAGCATTCGTTTCCCTATCCATGTGGTATTTTGAATGTTTAGTGAATTTTGTACAATAAATATGACACACGAAATCCTAATACTAAGACTTATATTTATACTACTTGGACCATAACGGTCTTGCCTATAAGATTCTTCCACGTTCAGAACATGCAGAGCACTGCTCCTCTCTAGCTTCCACGCGTCTTCGAACGCTCTAGCGCACATATATTTGAATTCCAACATCCCACTCGCATTTGAATTTCAAATTCTTTGGCAATCTTCGCTTCGAACTCATTTCTCAGACACAGTCTCGTTACCACTTCGAGGCTTCTTTTAAATATATCTTCACAACTGTCACTCGAAGCTCCGAGTTTTGACATGTCCGTTCGAAGAACTGCTTCTACCATTTCGAACTGTAACATTTTGCTTTATTCCAACGAAACATCCATATGGCTTCATTTCGAACTGTATCATCAAAACCTTCAGCCAACACCAAGTACAAGCATGATCCAAACTGATTTGCAACTTGTATCAATGTAAAAAATGCCATGGACAAAAGTGAGAAATGGCCATTTTCTTTTCTTCGATTCTCCCTAACCATAAATGAGTTTGGAGAGTTCTTTGACATTTTGGAAATCTTGTAACATGCTCTACAATCCATATTTGAAATGAATTTTGATATTCTACTTGGAACTATGTGAAAATTTGCCATGAAGATAGGTCAAAATCCTGCCTAAACTAGGGCAAAATTTCACTAAGTTAAAAGTTTCATGGACCCTTATTCACAAAATCATAACTTGAGATCCAAGCATATTTTGGGAAAACTTTGTGAATAAAAGTTGTAGATTTTGTGGAGGACTACAACTTTCATGTTAGAAGTTCTGTTTGAATCCAATTGCATCATGGTGAAAAAGTTGAGAAAAGTTGGGAAAAAATAAGAAATTTCCATAACTTAGAAAATTTCTAAGTTATGAAAATTTTCAATCTTAAACCCTAATTTCCAAAATTAGGTTTCTTGGTGAACAAGTTTCATGTTTTGACACATCTTGATGAAAAATGACCCTTGGAACTTGATTTTGACCAAAAAGTCAAAGTTTGACTTTTTAGTGTACAGTTGATTTTTGATCAGTTGACTGGAAAATTCATTTGTAAATCCAATGCTTTTGAGATCTTCTGAACCTTGTGATTAGGTAAAGATGATGCCATTGAGTCCTTGAAACCATGCTTGAACCCAATTTTCCATTGGCTAGGTTAAAAATCAGAAATTGCTCTTCTACAGTCAAAACCTAAAAATGACTATTTTGCCCTTTTAATGATCTGGTCAAATTTCTTGAGGAGTTATGGTCCAAACTTGATCAAATGGTTCATATGAGTCTATAATGTTGATGTGGATAAAAAATTATGAGGTTTGACTGTAAATTGGCCACAGTTGACTTTTTCCCTAATACAGCTAATTTTTAGGTCAACTGTCCAATTGACTGGGCAAAAATTTGATTCAAAGCTTAAAACTTGGTATGAGAAATCTTAGAGGTCCAACATGAAGTATGAAAGTCACATGAGGCATTGAAAATTCAAAAATCCTTGTGCAAACTCAAACCCTAATTTAAGGTCAACAGTGCAAGGAAATGTCTTGAGCAGAGCAAACCCTAATTCTGGTCCTGAGTCCAAAGAGTCTAGTGAGGAAAATCTTGATAAAATGAGAGGGAAAATTTTTGGGTACAACACATACCATGGCCATTTTAAGGCAACAAAATGGATGAAACCCTAGGGGTGCTTGTGTGCAATGTGTTGTCATTTTTCATGCATTTTTGTCTTGAATTTAGGTCATGCTATTTGTTTGATTTTTGGTCTTTGCATACAAACCCTAGTTTTTACTATCATGGTATATGAAAGCAATAAATGCGTAAAGTAAATCTAAACTATTACAACATTATTATGGAGAGGGGGATACAAGTTTTGAATAGGGGGTATTTGCATAAAATAAAACCCTAAAACGATTACAACCAAATTGAATTTATTTGTACAAATAAATAAACAAGCAAATATATAAATATGCAATAAAATATAAATATGCAAGAAATGTTTTTGTATTAATTTTTATGTATGTAAAATAAATTTATTTAAGTTCTAAAATAATAAAAATGATTATTTTTGAAAGGGTGCAAACCCTGATTTTGGTTTAAAAGAAAATATATTCTATTATTATTTATTTCATTTATGTACAAGAAAAATAATAACAATATATACAAAATGTTAAAAAATTAAAATATGCATAAAAATAATATTTTAAGTGTATGAATGATAAAAATAAAATATATAATATTTTTATTTTATTTACAATTTTTATTATAGAAAATAAAGTATATTAACCTAATAATTTATTCATTATGCAAAAAATAAAATACAAAATATGAAAAAATGCAAAAAATAAAGAAAATAATTTTTGTGATTTTTTAATGTTTAGAAAAAATAAATAAAGTCAGAAAATATAAAAGAAAGGAAAAATAAAATAAAATAAAGCAAATGGGCCAAGGGGGTGCAAAAAGCAAAAGGGGGGTACAGAAAGAAACAAGCCCAAGCGCGCCAGGCCCACTTCACTTCATCCTTGTCCTTTGAATAGAGCCAAACGCGCGCGCCCTGTGTTCAAAACCTGTTCTCTCTATTGCTTGCATGAAATCAAAAATTTACAACATGAAAGTTATAGCATTTTCAATCACGATTCCAACCATATAAAAAACATGACCTAACTCTCAAAGATCAGAGAGAATTTTGTCACCCCTAATTTCTGACCTAAAAATTTCAGCATGTTCATCATCCAAATTCTCCTAGCTCAGTTAATATAAATAAGAACTATGCATATGTACAGTTCAAGCAACTTAAAGACTACATTTTTGCTTCACAAACCTAAGCCTAATGATGCCTAAACAAGGAGATAGAACTTTGAAAATTACCTTGTTCAGTTGAGTTTGGTTATGGCAATGTAGCAACTCTGAATGAGGCCTGAAGTACTTGTGAGCTTACTTGAAGTTCCCTCAACCTTTCCCAATGCTCAGCTTGCTTTGAAATGGCTTGAATCTCCTTGTAGAAGTCAACCCGCAAACTCAGAAATTGAAAATGGTGAAGCTTGAAAATGAGGTTACAGTTGCTGAAGAATAACTTGGATAGTTTAGGTGTGTTGTAGGGAATGTGTTTGAAGTGGTTCCAAGCAAAACGCACGAGCCAATTTGGTTTTGGAAATGGTTCTGCAGATGATGCCTTGTTTGGGCAGGAACTTGTGATTTTTATGTTTTAGGGTGTTTGAGAGCTTAGCAAATCGTGTTTCTGGCTTGATACAATATGTTGAGGTTGTTTCAAATGATAGTAAGACTTGGTTTTAACAGATACTCAAGTTATGGACTTTTTGCAAGTTTACTTGCTTTTGAAGTAAAAGTGAGATGACAATGCTCAAGGCCTGTACAGGCTAGCTCAAGGTCTGCTGAGAGTTGGTACCAATTTCCTGATATTCATGGATCTTGTTTACAACCAAAGATCAGGTTCAATACTCAAGATAAATAGAATTGCATAAAGTGTGCTTTATCAAAATAACAATGTAACCTTTTTGCCATTTTTGGATTAAACCCTTGTACAAAGCTTCAAAGATCAAGACAATGCCATTAACCAATGTATTTGCATTCAATTTTGGAGTGTAAAAAGGATTAGGGCCTGTAATGCAAGTACAAACATGATTCAAACTGATTTGCAAGTTGTAACATGGTGCAAAATGCCTTGGACAAAAGTGAGAATTTTCCATTTTCATTCCTTCGATTCTCCCTAACCATAAATGATCTTGGAGAGTTCTTGGACATTTTGGAAAGCTTGTAACATGATCTACAATCCATCTTTGAAATTCATTTTTATATTCCACTTAGAACTAGGTGAAAAGTTTCCATGAAGTTAGGTCAAAAATCTTCCTAAACTAGGGCAAAATTTCACTAAGTTAAAATGTTTTTGGACCCCTATTCACAAAATCATAACTTGAGATCCAAGCATCTTTTGGGAAAACTTTGTGAATCAAAGTTGTATATTTTGTGGAGGACTACAAATTTCATGTTTGAAGTTTTCTTTGAATCTAATTGCATCATGGTGAAAAAGTTGGGAAAAGTTGGGAAAAAATAAGAAATTTTCATAACTTAGAAAAATTCTAAGTTATGAAATTTTTCAAACTTACCCTAATTTTCAAAATTAGGTTTCTTGGTGAACAAGTTTCATTTTTTGACACATCTTGATGAAAAATGACCCTTGGCACTTGATTTTGACCAAAAAGTCAAAGTTTGACTTTTCAGTGTACAATTGATTTTTGATCAGTTGACTAGAAAATTCATCTGTCAATCCAATGCATTTGAGATCTTTTGAACCTTGTGATTAGGTCAATATGATGCCATTGAGTCCTTGAAACCATGATTGAACCCAATTTGCCATTGGCTAGGTGAAAAATCAGAAATTTCCCTTCTACAGTCAAAACCCTAATTTTGACCATTTTGCCCTTTTGATGATCTGATCAAATTTCTTGAGGAGTTGTGGTCCAAACTTGATCAAATGGTTCATATGAGTCTATAATGTTGATGTGGATCAAAAATTATGAGGTTTGACTGTAAATGGGCCACAATTGACTTTTTCCCCAATACAGTTGATTTTTAGGTCAACTGTCCAATTGACTGGGCAAAAATGTGATTTAAGGCTTGAAACTTGGTATGAGAAATCTTAGAGGTCCAACATGAAGTATGAAAGTCACATGAGGCATTGGAAGTCCAAAAATCCCTGTGTAAACTCAAACCCTAATTTCAGGTCATCAGTGCAAGGAGATGTCTTGAGCTGAGCAAACCCTAATCTGGTCTTGAGTCCAAGAAGTCTTGTGAGGAGAATCTTGATAAAATGAGAGGGAAAATTTTGGGGTACACCATATAGAAAGTGAGAGTAAGTGGGGAAATATTCCACATTAGATAGGAATGTGGAGACTTAAGCATATATAAGTGGGAGAACCCACTCACCTATCACCTTAAGGTTTTAGGTGGAGAAGTGGTGTGTCTCTCTCAAAGGTGCTTGTTCCTACACTATGCATCAATGCTCCTAATAATCTCCCCCAACATGGTATCAGAGCCTTTGGTTCGAGAAAGGGACCTGAAGGAACTTGTATCGAAATTCGCCCAAGAAGTGGTGCGGTACAAGTGGTAGAGCATTATGGACTCACACTTGAGGGGGAGTGTTGGAATAATATAGCAAGTGCGAGTAAGTGGGGAAATAGTCCCACATTGGATATGAATGTGGAGACTTAAGCATATATAAGTGGGAGAATCCACTCACCTATCACCTTAAGGTTTTAGGTGGAGAAGTGGTGTGTCTCTCTCAAAGGTGCTTGTTCCTATACTATGCATCAATGCTCCTAATAATCTCCCCCCAACAGAAACCCGATCTTCTTCCTCTCGACTCACCGCCGGTGCCGCAACTGATCTTCTTCATTTCCAGTTAGATTCCAAACGCCACAACTTCTTCTTCTTCATCTCTCCGATCCAAATCTGCGATGGCTCAACCCTTCATCTCATTGTACGCTCATTTACGTTCTCTCTCCTCAACAAATCTCTGATTCATGCCTTCTCTTATCTCCAACCATGGTTCACGATTCGAGTTCCAACTCAAACCTTGCACCCATAAAATATAGTAGAAACGTTGAAAGAAGGATGAAGAGATGCTTACGGACTAGAGAATTCCAGTGACTCTTCAATAACAGCGAAGACGAGAAATCCAGAGAAAAATATATTCAGGTATGCACTTTCGCTTTGATCCTCCTTCTTCTCTCCTTCTTCTGATTTGGTATATTCTTTTTCTTTAGCTGAATCACTGCATTTTTATTGTGGTAATGATGTGGTGTTGATGCCTATGCTGAAACGTATTGTTATGTGATGTTCTTTGTTAAAGCAAAATCTTGGTGCTGATATCAATTTATTGGTGTTGAATCAGTCGTAGCTGCGGACACGCTTGCGATGATGAAGCATAGATTGCTGCGGTGATGATGATGTTGATTGGAGTAATATGAAGCAGGTTCAATGTCATGAAGATGTTTTGTAGGGAAGAGGATTGAAGACGATGAAAGTGCAGAGATTTTCATAGGGAGAGAAGAGTGATTGCAGAGGAAATTTTCTGGTGAAGATTGATAGTGAAGATGAAAATTGAGGGAGAAGAGTGGAAGAAGATGAGGAGGAAAATATGGGAAATGGTGAGTGTCAATGGTGTGCGTGATTTAGCAGAGAGATTCCTGGTGAGTTTTTTTGTCATTTTTCTGTGATCGTGAAAATGAAAATCCTCCCCCTCTCCATGAACTCTCCATATATTAATATGAATTGCTCTATGAATTCAGTTATAACCCAATCCCCTCAGGCCATTAGATTGTCAGAATCATTTAAGAGATGAAGAACCTAGATTGATTCAGTTAGGAGTTAGTTTTTTAGTTAGTGTTTCTGTTAGAAATTCTGTTAGTTGTTAGTTAGGATTGTTAACTTCTGTTAGCTCTATTAATAACCTCCAATGGGATTTCTATTAGGAAAAACTAAGGGTTGAGATTGAAAGATGTCTCATATGAAATTCTATTATGCTTGCTGAAATGTAACTTTCTCCTATGAACTGTTAATTGTGTGTTGAAATTTTGATTTTATTTTTCTGCCTTGATTTTATCCTTTTTTAGTGGTTTGCATGCAGTCATTCCAACTATAGGGGAGGTTGAATCACTGAATTCCTCATACTTTGAGCAAGTATAACATGTTCCTTCAGGGACACTGCAAGTGCATAATTTGATTTCACAGTAGATAAGCAAGCAAATAATTTGGTGCCACCCAATGATTCTTTCTAATGATGTACTCCAGTAGGCCGCATCTTTCTTTCATTCTCTTCAAATACAAAAGAAATCTCTACAAGGGAGGCTGCATTAGAGCTTGGTCGACTTAACAGTGTGGTACCATCTGTTTTTTAAAACTGCTTTTTCTCATGAATCCGTGTAGCTCTTGAAATGTGATGTCATTTATTTTGTCTTGTACGGTGACTGCTGGGAGTGTTAGGCCTGCAGTAGGGCTCTATTTTGACATGCTTTGATACTGTAGATCTGGTGATGCCTTGACACGGCTTCAATGGTGTTGTTTTGTGTCTGAACTGTTCGAGTTTCGGTGCAAGTCTGTAAGGTCAGTAGGAAGTTTTTTTGAAATGAATTTGATAACATTGTGTGGTTTTTTCTTGAGTTGTTTGTGAATAAACATCATGTATATGACTTGAATTTTATTTTGTAGTTTATAAGGTATTGAACTGATGAATGTATGTATCGCCACATTTTTAACGAACATGGGATGATATGTGCCTTGGCTTATGTATGTTTACACAGGGAAAATTGTGCGTAGTTGGTTGAAAGCTCGGTCGTGAAGAATTTGAAGAAATGGAATCATGATGCAACATAGTGAAGATTCAATATTATGAGATATAAGGAGAATTTCATAGTTTAGGCTTTAGGAACTTAAGTTTAGGACTTTTGTAGGTTTTCATGTATGGATTTTTTGCAATGGTCTTGTAATTATAATCCTTGGCACAATTATGAACATTTGCCTTGTTTCTTGAATTCCAGGTAGCTAGACTTGAATGAAATTATAGGTGTTTGGATTTTAATCTTCAATTGAATGAAATACTTGAATCTATGGCCTATGTTTGATACATCTAAAGTGACTTTGTAATGGAAGCATATTGGCACACCATACCGACATATAAGATTGTTCTTGATAAAGCACACTACCATCTGCTTGGTGATATTAACATAAGAAGCTGCTTCCACCTATTTGGTGAAGTAGTCAATTGCCACTAAGATGAAACGATGTCCATTCGACGCCTTGGGTTCAATCATCCCGATCATATCAATACCCCACATAGAGAAATATCATGGGGAAAAAATAACATTGAGAAGTGTCGGAGGCACAAGAATCTTGCCAGCATAAATCTGACACTTATGGCACTTCTTCGCAAATTTGTAACAGTCAGATTCCATTGTTAGCCAATAGTAACCTGCCCTAAGCATCTTCTTTGCCATCAAATGTCCATTGGCATAGGTACCAAAGGAACCTTCATGGATCTCATGCTTCAACATGTCTGATTCGTATCTATCCATGTATTTGAGCAATACCATGTCATAATTTATCTTGTATAACACATCCTCATTGAGGAAGAAGTACCCATCAACCTTCTCAATGTCTTCCTATCCTTGATGGACGCATCCAACGGGTATTCTTAAGTCTGAAGGAAATGCTTGATATCATAATACCATAGTTTATCATTCGATGTCACCTCTGTAGTAAACACATGCGCCGGTCTATCAAGACACCGAATTATGATCTGAGGTACATCATTATTGGCATTCACTTCATACATGGAAACCAACGTGGCTAAAGCATCTGCCATCTGATTCTCGCCTCGAGGAATATGATGGAATTCAACTTTATTGAAGAAAGGTAATAATCTTCTTGAGTAATCTTTATAGGGAATTAAGCCAATGTGACGAGTATCCCAATCTCATTTAATTTGGTTTATTACTAAAGTTGAATCACCATATACATCAAGGATTTTGATTATGAGATCCATAGCCGCTTTAAGACCCCATGATACATGCTTCATAACCCACCATATTATTGTTACAATCAAATGTCAACCTTGTAGTGAAAGGGATATGAGATCCATGGGGAGTGATAATCACAACACCAATTCCTTTTCCATAAGAATTCACGGCTCCGTCAAACACCATACCCCATCTAGACTTGGGATCAGGACCTTCCTCAGGTAAAGGATCATCACAATCTTTGACTTTCAGATACATCATATCCTCATCAGGGAAATAATACTTAACATATTGATAATCATCAACCGGTTGGTGAGCAAGGTATTTTGCCAACAAACTTCCTTTAAAAGCCTTATGAGTACGGTATTCAATATCGTATTCGGACAACAACATTTGCCAATGAGCAATTCTTCCGGTAAGAGCAGGCTTTTAAAAGATATACTTAATTGGATCCATTTTGGATATCAACCAAGTAATGTGATTTAACATATACTTACGCAGACGCTTTGCAGCCCAAGCCAATGCACAATATGTCTTTTCAAGTAGAGTGTACTGCGACTCACAGTCGGTGAACTTATTGCTGATATAATAAATGGCATATTCTTTTCATCCTGTTTCATCTTGCTATCCCAAAATACAGCCCATAGAATTATCTAACATAGTCAAATACATAATCAATGGCCTTCCTTCAACAGGAGGGAGCAAGACATGAGGCTCAAGCAGATACTCTTTAATGCTTTTAAATGCCCTTTGGAAATCATTAATCCATACACACCCCCGATCTTTCTTCAGAAGCTTGAATATTGGTTCACATGTCGAGGTCATATGGGAAATGAACCTGGAAATATAATTTAAACGCCTGAGGAAGCCACTAACCTGCTTTTCATTTCTTGGTGCAGGAATTTCTCGAATTGCCATGACTTTATCAGGATCAACTTCAATTCCTTTTTGGCTGACAATGAAACCTAAAAACTTTCCAGAATGAACATCGAAGGTACATTTATTCGGATTCAAACGGAGATGATACTTCCTCAAATGCTGAAATAACTTCGACAAGTGTTCCATATTCCCTTCCTCAATATGAGATTTGGCTATCGTATCATCAACATATACCTCAATTTCCTTATGCACCAGATCATGGAATAAGGTTAACATAGCCCTTTGGTATGTTGCACCAGCGTTCTTCAACCCAAAGGGCATCACTCTGTAACATAATGTTCCCCAGAGTGTGATAAATTTTGTTTTTTCCATGTCCTCATGAGCCATCTTAATTTGATTGTACCTGTAAAATTCGTCCATGAACAAGAACACTTTGAATTTTTCCGTGCTATGCACCAACATATCAATATGTGGTAATGGAAAATCATCCTTTGGACTTGCTCTATTTAGATCTCTACAATCGACACACATGCGGACTTTTCAGTCTTTTGTAGGCACCGAAATAATATTGGCAATCCACTAAGGGTACACTGATGTCACCAGGAAACTAACATCAATTTGTTTCAAGACCTCCTCTTTAATCTTCACTTCCATGTCAGGGTGAGTTCTTCTCAACTTCTGCTTGATTGGCGGGCATTCTGGCTTCAACGGCAGGTGGTGTTCAACAATATCAGTGTCCAACCCAGGTATGTCTTGGTAAGACCAAGCAAAAATATTAGCATATTCCTTCAATAACTCAATTAACTTTCTCTTCTCGTCAGGATGAAGCATTGCTCCAATCTTGACTTCTTTTGAATCTTCCTCCGATCCCAAGTTAATCATCTCCAATAACTCTTTATATGGCTGAATGGTATTTTTCTCGCGCTCAAGAAATCGTAAAACCTCTTCCAGTATTTCATCATATTCTTCTTCCTTATCAATATACACAGGATATTCGAAGTTGAGAGAGGGCGCATGGTCATTGTATTCAACTGTTTTCATAACTAATCTGCATATATTATTATGATTTATTTTAGAAACTGACAAATGTACGAGTAATTATGCAGATTTATTTACGGTTATCATTTATTTCAAAAGGTTTTTTTGGATTACCATTTTCCAAGAAAAAAGCAACAAATAAAACAAAATTGGAAAAAATACTACTTTTATTAATGATTTGAAAATCCAAAACAAAATACATGCCCATACAATATCATTTTCACCTTGGCAAAGTGAAAGAATTTTTGGAAAGATAAATAAAAGAGAAATTACTTAGAAATGTGAATGCAAGAAGGAACATCAACAGATCAAATTATAGAACCTCACTCCATGCGTCACGAAATTTGGTATCTCTTGCTCTGACTCATCCTCAAGGATAGCATTGATCTCCAGAGTAGTTGGATAAAGATATCCGGCACTGTGGAAGATGTATTGATTCTTGATGAAAGCAGACTTTGGTTTCAAATTTTCACCCTTATTATTCTTCACAGAGAAACCCAAACCAACTCTATTTTTATTCACAGGTGGATCAATAATTTTCCCCCACGCCATGCTAGGGCCATTCTGCACTACCTGTTGAGCATCTTCAAACGAAGCGATAGAATCCTCATTCTTCCTTATATTATCGATTGACAAAGCTTGGAACTGAGTTCCAATAATAGCCTCATCAGCTTCTACGATGCTGAAGGAAGATAAATGAGATATCAATAAAGCTTTCTCTCCATTCACGATAACCACCTTTCCTTCTCAGAAAAACTTCAACTTCTGATATAAAGTTTACGTAACTGCCCTTGCCTCGTGGATCCATGGTCGTCCCAATAGAAAACTATGAGCGGGAACAATATCCATCACCTAAAAAGTGACCTGGAACATGAGTGGACCTATGTGCATAGGTAAATCCACCTCTCCAATGACTGATTTTTTCGATCCATCAAAAGCCTTCAGTATGATGCCACTAAGGTGCATGTGAGTTTCCTGGTACTTAAGCTTCATGAGAGTGCTCCTTGGTATCATATTTAAAGTAGAGCCATTATCAATTAATACATTGGATAAAGATTCATTCTTGTAATTAATCGATATGTGTAGAGCCATGTTATGATTTCTTCCCTCATCGGGCAATTCCTCATCACAAAATCTCAAATTGTTACAAGAAGTGATGTTCCCCACAACATCGTTAAACTGTTCCATAGTGTTGCACCCCAAAATTTACCCTCTTGATTTCAGAATTTTATGCCTTATGTTTCATCACACACATTCATGCATTATGATGGGATCAAGGTATTCTTATCTTCCTGGTTTTCTTCAAGCTTTGGAATTTGGTTGTATTGGAAATCAATCCAAGAAGGATCTAATATCCTCATTCTTCTATTGGTTCAAGCTACTAAGGTTTCTCAGGCTTCGTGACGTCTCAATTTGATTCTTTGTTTTATCAGAGAATTGAAAATGGAAAGGGTTTGGTAGTGAATAACATTTTCTCCCATTTATTGGCTTTTATGCTATGGTTTTGATTAATGAAGTTATGACATCGTTCTTGTTAAAAATCTTGAAGCATTAGCATCTTGAGTTTCATCTCAGCACACGACTAAAGGAGAATTTTTATGTGGATTTTTCATTGGAAGGGATTATATTTGATTTCTAGAAATCAGTTGGATTTTGGTTTGTTTAATTGTTCCACTTTTGAGTCCAAGCAATAAAGTTGTGATACAAATTCAAGTAGATAGATCTGTTGTGCCCCAATTTTTGCCCCTAAGATTCCTCTATCATCTCATATCAAATCAATCACAACAAGATCACACTAGGGTTTGGTTCTTCTCCCCATCTTTAGGTTTTCTCATGAGGAATCACCAAGAACCTTGATTTATATATTTTGATCATCTATGTTTTGTATTGATTAACTTTTAATTAATAAATACAATGAATGCTTGCTCTAATGATGATATTATAGGTAAGGGCACAACACACTTCATCAGGTTGATTCATAGGTTCATGAGTTTATTTCCATGTCTTCTTCAACAAATCTTCATTGAAATTTAAGCATCATCATTGAGAGTTCTTTAAAGAAATTTCATGACAAGTTCAACTATGATTTATCATGCATAAATTTGTCAAATAAAATCAAAAGATGCAAGAGTTGATTGAAGAAGTTTGACCTAATTGGACAAATTCTTGATTTCTTGATCACAAGTGCATAAATCTCTCAATTTTTATTATTTGGAGGTGGTTTTTGTTGCTATGGTTTCTTATTATCATCCATAACAACTTCTATTCACATGGAAATAGTTATTGTGCGAGGAATATTTTCAAAATTGAAAGGGTTTTCCAAGTCATTTTGGTGCTCTAGGAGCTAAGGTTTTGAACTTCTAAGGGCTATATCTTGCTCATTTTTTTGGTATTTTTGAGTGATTTCAAAGACATGCTTCTCTTTAAAGAGTTATCAACCAATCAATTCAATAATTTCAAGAAAATGTTGTGTGGAAGATGCCTAATGATGAAGAAAGATTACAAGTCATCTAGATAGGCCATCAAATTCCCTTATGTGACTTCTAAAGATCATAACTCGGTCAATTTTTATCTCCTTGTGCCTATTTGTTTCCACAATATATTAAGGATGTGAACTTCAACTATTTTTTGTGTGTGCAAAGCTTGAAAATGGATGGGAGACGCCCTAATAATGCAAAAGGTTATAGGTCGTTTCATGGATTTTCACCAACTTCACAAAGTCATAACTTTCTCAATTCTTGGAGTTTTTAAGTGGTTCAAATCTCAAAATGTCATTTAATAGATCTACTTCATTCTATCTTTTTTGGTCAAAAGAAAATTTTGAGTGGAAGGCTATGTTTGGATGCAAAACATTATAGGTCACTTTTGAAGAAAAAACTTAGAATTTTTCTAAGTTTAAAAAGTCAGCATCTTTTTCTCAACTTTGACTCATCACAACTCCTAGGTCAAATATCCAATTAATTCCATTCTTTTCACATTGTAAATTTTGTTACATTATCTTTCAATTTCTTCAAGAATCATGCCCTAAGACTCCTTGAGTTATGAATACCATTTATTCAAAGTTGGCACCTTGAAACTGACTTTTTCCTCCAAGTCAGAATTTGAAGTGCACAATTCAGCTTCTAATCACTAATTTGTTACACGTTTTTACTTCTAATCATGTTTAACAATCTCCCAGAAGTGGTTAGCACCTTGAAGCGCAAGTTTTGACTGAATTTTGAACAAAATACGAGTCACACTTTTCATGCTTACAACTTCACACGGTTTCCCTTCAAACGCCACTAATTATTTCAATTCTCATTCCCATTAACTTCCCTATAAATAGAGGGACATATTGCATTCGTTTTATCAAGCTTGGAGAACCAAATACACCCTACCAAAGTTCATTCACAACTAAAAATTTTGAATTTCCATTTCACAGTTTCAAGCTCTCTCTTCACAATTTCTTTACATATTCATCATCTTCCATAAACACACAAGCTCTCCAACACTTAAACCAAGCAAATCGAGCCATATTTTGGTTTATAGAAGTTCACTTTGAGAGTTATTTTTGTGATCCTTGTTCAAGTAGTTTTCTTAATCAAATCGTTCTAAATAAAAGCCTCTTATACTCTACTCATCCTTCTGATTCTTGTGCTTCTTATAATTTTTAAAATTGTTGAGAATTGAGTGAGAAATCCTAACATAAAGTGCTCGCTATTATTTTTGGTTTTCTGCATTTTCTCTTTGCTCAGTTTATATACTTTTTTTGCGAGGATGAGGTTAGGATCGTCTGGAAGAGACGAATCCAATGATATTAGTCTGAGCTTCTAACATTTACGTTTGAAGAATCTCATAAAATCCCACATGCAGGGTGTCCGGAGGTTGAAGACGACCTATGTGTCGTTCTTCAACCAATGAATGTTGGACATTTGTTTTATTTTCATTGGTTGCTTGTTTTTTATTCAGCGTGTTTTGGCTGAGGGTCCATGATATGCACAGCACGTCAGGTCCTTTGGATCTGTTTACTAACGCGTTTTGACTTTTCATCTAATGGACCATATTTTTTCTTTTATTTTATTAAAATCTGATTTAATAATTAATTTGGTGTGATTTCCAATAGTGATTATATCATGCACAGCGTGTCAGGTCCCTTGGATCTGCTTACTAACAAGTTTTGACAATGATCCAGTGGTCCACATTTTTTTGGCTTTATTTTATTTTCTGATTTTTTTTTATATTTATTTGTTTTAAACTTCAAATAATCATAGAAAATCCATTTTTAACTCAAAAATCATGAAAATATTCATAAAAATATTTTCACTTATTTTTGGTTCTTTTTTCACTTATTTGAGTGATTTTAATTACTTTAAAAAATACTTTTCTGTTAAAAAATCACCAAAAAAATTATAAAAATATTTGAGGTCATTTCTGATTTTTCTATGATCTTTTTAAATTTTTCTTAGATACTTTGAATATAGTTTGCTATTTTACCTTTTATTTTCATTTTAAAAACAATTTAAAAGTCATTTTTCCTTTTATTTTTAAATATAATTTATGTTTTTAATATATTCTGGCTATATGATTGTTGATCATAAACTTCTTTAACATCATTGGATCTTGAGTGTTGAGTTTCACTCCACTAAAATAGATGAAAGATTTTAATGATAGTTTTGATTAAATTTTGGATTTAAATATATCCCCTCCCTCTTCATCTTATCCTCTTCTCTTTTGTGCTACATGTTGTTAGAGGATGATCTAAATATCATCACTCCAAACATATGGCACATAGATTTCTATTGACCGACCTCAAAATAGACGCGACTTCTACATAAGTCCACTTACGATTGCTTAACATAGCGCTAAACTTTGTCCCGATTCGAGAAATGATCATTCGTGGCCCAAACCTATATTTGCAAGCCCATGTATGTTTAACTTGAAACCTTTGATCTAATAACCTTGAGGTTCATTGTTAGGAGGATTTTATCTTATCAATCTTCTAATAAATCATCCTAAATTTTGGACTAAGTGAATCATTTAAACATCGTTGATCATTTGTTGTTGCCTTGAGATTTTGAAATGAATGATATGCTTGACAAAAAGCAAATGAAACTTGTTATTGAGAGGCTTCGATTTTATCAATCTTCTAATGAGTTTTCAAATGCAAGTTTCAAGATGGTCATTCAACTAACTTCTAATTTCTAACTCATTAATAATTGACTTTTATTTTTATGCTTTTACTTTAAGAACCATTTATTTTAGCATTTACATTTCATGTTATTTTCATCTTTGCTCACTTGAGCATTTATCTTTATGTCCTTTTATTTTTCTCACTTGAGCTTTCATTTTCTTTTGAAGATACCTAATAACCAACTTGAACAATAAAAAGCTTTAATGTTACTTGGACTATTTGGTTACTATCCTTGGCATGATGGAGTTATGGACTTCTTGGACTTAGGACTAGAGACCTTGACATAACTTGAGACCTTGTGATTTATATTGATATTTTATCTGGAGTTCTTGGGGTTCACCCCAAGACATTGGGTGGTTTGTTTCTTTGCTTGCATGTTATTTTGATTATATGCTTTGTCTGTAATTGGGAATTCATCTATATACAGCCGTTACTCTGCCTAATTTTTATGAAGACTTAATGCATTTGAAGTCTAGTATTCCTAAGAGGTTTATTATCTTTGCTTTTTTGATTTCAAATCCAAAGGATGAGAATTCTACATTGACTCATTATTTCAACTGTTGGCTTCTTGTTTGTTAGACGGTTCTTTTCCCTAGATTTTACCTTATGTTCTAGGATAGTCCCTTCATCTCCTCCCATCTTCTTTAATTTCAAAAATCTTTTCCCTCCTTTACAAAACTATTCTTGTTTTTCTAAACTTGAACCACTTTCATAATAAACTTGGACTTAGGTCCATGCATTCTCAAAAATGTTTTCTTAATCAAATTTTAATCAACTTAATCATACTTTAACATTTTTTGTGAGAAGACTAAAAGTCAATCAATCTCATTCCAACCATTTTGCCATTTTGGGTTTTTATCTTAAAATTTTCTCAAAAGATTAAACTCTTGTCAATCCTTTTAGTGATGCGAGCTTCTATACTTCTATGATATATAATGAAGCGAGATGTTTTCCACTTGGATGTTGAGCGAGGTTTTGTTGATTTTAAAATCCAAGCCATATCCTCCACTTTGAGATGACACAAATTCTTCTTTCTCATAATCGTGGGTAGTAATTACGTTCTTCCACTCAGATAAGACGATGATATCTCATCTCTTAAAATTAACCATCACATTTGTATTTTAAATTTTTTAAAGGTGAACTACGAGTACCCTGATCCCTTATTGCACTGAAGGTGGTATGTAGGCACTAAAGGTTCACAACTGCGGTGGGTGAAAAAATTGTAAAAAATATTTCTTTTCCCATCTCCACCATATATTTTTATACAACTTTTATAGCCAAAATACACATATTTTTAAAGAGGTTCCTGTGGAGTACCGTAGATGTTTAGGGTGCTAATACCTTTCCTTTGCATAACCAACTCCCGAACTTTGATTCTCTCCCCCTCTTTTGGGTTATTCGCTCTTTCCCATTCCTTTGTAAATAATAAAGCGGGATGAAGATTTTTATTTGATATGTGCGAGTTAAGTCAATCCAATGGCTTAGTCTCAACATTTCTACCGCTACAGAAAACAAATTGACCAATTGCTGGCCCATCCTATAGCGGTAGAAATGTTTAAGACTAAGCCATTGTATTGGCTTGACTTATACAGATCAAAATAAAAATCGCCACCAAGCTTTATTGTTTCCAAAGGAATGGGAAAAGAGAGAATAACCCAAAAAAGGGAGGAAAGATTCAAGGTAAGGGGGTTGGTTATGCAAAGGGAAGGTATTAGCACCCTAAACATCTAAGGTACTCTGCAGGAACCTCTTTGGAAAAATCTGTATATTTTGGCTATAAAAACGTTGTATGTAAAAATAGATGGTGGAGGTGGGAAAAGAAATATGTTTCTTATGATTTTTGCACCCTCCGCAGTTGCGAACCTTTAGTCCCTATGTACCACCTTTCGTGCAATAGGGGATCAGGGTACACGTAGTTCCTCTTTTAAAAAAAAATTGAAACACAAGTGTGTTGGTTAATTTTATGAGATAAGACGTCACAGTCTTTGTCCGTATGGAAAACATACCTACTATCCACAATCATGAGAAAAGAGAATTTGTATCATCTCAAAGTGGAGGATATGGCTTGGATTTTAAAATCAACAATGCCTCACTCGACACCCAAGTGGAAAATATCTCTCTTCACTACACATTGTAGAAGTATAGTTGTTTGCATCACTACAAAGATTGACAAGAGTCTAATCTTTTGAGAAAGGTTTAAAAATAGAAATCTAAAATGGCAAAATGGTTTGAAATGAGATTGGTTGATTTTTAGTCTTCTCACAAAAAAGGTCAAGGTATTATTAACTTGATTGAAGCTTATTTATGAAAAGGTTTTGAAAATGCATGGACATAAGTCCAAGTTTATTATGAAAGTGGTTCAAATTAAAGAAAAAGAAGAGTTTTCAAAAGGAGGAAGAAGATTTCTGAAGTTAAAGAAGATGGGAGGAGAATAAGAGACTATCCTAAAGCATAAGGTAAAAGCTAGGGATAAGAACCATCTAACCAACAAGAAGCCAATACTTGACATTATGAGCCAAGATAGAATTCTCATTCTTTGGATTAAAGTCAAGCAAGCAAAGATACTAGACCTCTTGTAAGAACCAAACTTCAAGTGTATTAAGTCTTCACAAAAATTGGACAGAGTAACGACTGTATACGGGTGAATTCCAGATTACAAACATAGAGTGTAATCAGAATAACCTGCACACAAAACAAACAAACAACCCAATGTCTTGAGGTAAACCTCAAGAGCTCCAGACAAAATATTAATTAATGTCACAAGGTCTCCAACATAGGCCAAGGTTTCTAATCCTAAGTCTAAGAAGTCCAATGCTCCATAATGCCAAGGGTAGTAACCAAATAGTCCAAGCTTCATTAAGGATTTTATGGTCCATATTGATTATTAAGTATCTTAAGAAAAGAAAAGAAAAGCTCAAGTGAGCAAAATAAAAATGACAAGAAAGTAAATGCTCAAATGAGCAAAGATGAAAATGGCATGAAGTGTAAATGCTAAAAGTAAATAGTGCATAAAAATAAAAGAGCATATAATAAAAATACAAGATAAAGTCAATTATTAATGATTAGTGGTTAGTTGAATGATCATATTGAAACTTGCATTTGGAACTTGTTAGAGGATTGGTAGAACCAAAGCCTCCACACAACAAGTTGCATTTACTTTTTGTCAATTATATCATCCATTTGGAATCCTCATAAGTACCAATTAATGATCAATGATGTTTAAGTGATCCACGTTGACCAAAGGTTTTGTAGATCCATTAGAGGATTGATAGAACCAAAGTCTCCACACAATGGATCTCAAGGTTATTGGATCAAAGAGATCAAATTAATATACTTGGGCTTGCAAACATAAGTTTGGGCCACGAATGATCATTTATTCAAATCAGGACAAAATTTAGCGCAATGTTAAGTAATCGTAAGTGGACTTATATAGAAGTCACACCTATTTTGAGGCCGGTCAATAGCAATCTATGCACCATTTGTTTTTAGACATAATATAGAGATCATGCTCCAATAACACTTAGTGCAATAAGAAAGGGGATGAGATGAAGTGGGGTGGGAGAGAAAATATAAAACACTTTTGAATTAAATTTAATCAAACTATTATTAAAATCATTCATCCATTTTTATGGAGTTAAACTCAACACCATGGATCAAATGATGTTAATAAAGCTCATGATAAAAAATTTAACCCAAGATCAACCAGAAAATAATGACAAAATAATATTGCATTTAATATATACATTAAAAAAAGGTTTAAAAATAGAAATAAAAAATAAAAAATATCAACTATGTTCCAATTAACCAGGAAATAAAAGTTAAGACCATAGAAAAATCAGAAAAAGGCTCAAATGATTTTATAAATTTTTTGGTAATTTTTTAAAGTCAGAAACTGTTTTTAAAATTAAAAGAAATGAGGTAAAATAAACCAAAAATGATAAAAAATAACAAAGTTAGAAACAAAAATAAAATAAGATCACCAATATTTGTCACAATATCATTGGATCATTCTATAATTTTTTAGAATTTAAAAATGCATAAAAGTATTTTTAAACATTTAAATCAATTCAAATAAAGTGAAAATTTATAAAATAAAATACCAAAACACAAAATTAAATTGTGAAAAAATAAAAATCAGAAAGAGAATAATCAAAAATATTTTCTATAATTTTTTCAGATTTTTTAGACTTAAAATGAATTTTCTATGATTCTTTGAAGTTTAAAACAATTAAATATAAAAAATCAGAAAAGAAAAAAAAGTAAAAAATATGTGGACCATTGGATGAGAGTCAAAACGCGTTAGTAATCAAATCCAAGGGATCTGGCGCGCTGGGCATATCATGGTCATTAGTGAATAAAGCACTGAATCAATTATTAAATCAGAATTCAAAAATAACAAGTGGCGTGCCATCATTGGTTGGAAAATGACACATTGCTCATCTTCAACCTCCAGCCAACGTAAATTGCAGGTCTCTCTAACTATAAAATCAGAAGCTCAGACCTATGTCATTCGCTTCGTCTCTTCAAGACGAAGATAACCACACCTTCGCGACAAATTTATATAAACTGTAGCTCAGGCAATTTGGAAGGAAAATTTTGAAAAGGGATTTGTTATTTCATGGTCAAAATGTGTTTCCAGTTGAAAGAAAGTGTTGCGACTAGAACCATGGCAATGAGAGCATCACAATGATATCAAAGTTTTGAGGAATTAATGAAGGAATCTACCTATTGAAGTTGAGTTGCAGAGCTCTGAAACTGGATTCTATGGAGCAATATAGAGCACGATTCTTGAATGTAATTATATGTTTAGCTTCGGGAAAGATCAAGGAAGGTGAATTGATGGAGAAATTAGATTGAAAAAGGCTTGGGAATAGATTTCGAAGTTGATGAATTCTGAGTTATGGAACAAGTTTGGCAGGGTTATTCTGGCTATCCAAGCTTGAGTAAATGAATGGGTAATGACCCTATATTTATAGGGATTCAAATGGAATTTCCAAGCGTGTAAAATGATAAAGTTTAGAGGGAAATCGTGTGAAGTTGCAAACAAGAAAAGTGTGACTTCCAATTTGATCAAAAACCATTCAAAACGCATGTTGTTCTATGCTAATCACTTCTGGAACTACATTAAACATGTTTAGAGGCATAAACGTGCAAGGATTTCAAACTTCAGACTTGGTGAAAAATTCAGTTTCAAAGTGCCAACTTCTGACAGATGGCATTCTCAGCTCAAGGGGTCTTAAGGCATGATTCTTGATGTTTCATAAAGATGAGGTTACAAGATTTGCAATGGAAAAAGAATGGAATAAAATGGATGCTTGAGCTGAAAGTTGTGTTTAGTCAAAGTTGGAGAAAAAATGTTGACTTTCTACACTTAGAAATATTTCAAATTGTTTCTTCAAAAGTGACCTATAATGTTTTGCATCCAAACATAACATTCCACTTGGGATTTGCTCTTGACCAAAAAAAAGGCATGAATTAGCTTGAATGACATTTTGGGACATGAACCATCCGAAATCTCCAAAAATTAAGAGAGTTATGAATTGTTGAAGTTGGCAAAAAATCATGAAATGACCTATAATCTTTTGCATCCTTAGGGAATCTTCCATCCATTTTCTCACTTTGCACATAAAAGAAGGAATAAAGTTCACATCCTAAAAATAATTTTGGAAAAAGAATGGGCTCAAGGTGATAAAAATTGACCAAGTTATGATCATTTGAAGTCACACATAGGAAAATGGGGGTTCATCTGGAGGACTTGTAATGTTTCTTCACCATCAAGTTTCTTCCACATGAAAAATCTTTGTAACTTTTAAAGTGATTTATTGATAACAATTTTAAGAGAAGTATGTTTTTGGAATAACTCAAAAATACCAAAAGATGATCAAGATATGCTTCTTTGAAGTTCAAAACCCTAGCTCCTAGATCAAGAAATTGCCTTGAGGAACCTTTACAATTTTGAACAACCTTCTTGTACCAACATTCTTGCTTTGTAAATAGAAGTTGTTGAGGATGATAATGAGAACTTATAGACATCAAAACCACTTCCATATATTGAGAATTGAGAGGAATATGCACTTGTGACCAATGGAAACAAAGCCATGTCCAAGCAAGCCAACTTCTCCAATCAACCCCTTGTATTTTTTAACCAAATTTGATAATCTTGAAATGTGGTGAACCAAAATAACCTTGCCATGCCATCTCCTCCAAAACAAATCCAATGGTGAGGTTTGAACTTCTCAAGCTTTAATGACTAGGGCATGGAAATAAACTCATGAACCCATGGAGCAATTTGCTGAATCTTATTGCCTTTACCTACATTATTAGTGAGACAAAACAACATTGCACTTTATTAATTAAAAGGAAAGTAAAAACAAAACATGAATAATCACAAAAGAAAAACAAGTCAAGGTGCTTGGTGATTCCTCAAAGAGTAAAGTTAAATATAGGGAGGGGAACCAAGAATCCTAATGTGATCTTGTTGTGATGGAATCAACATGGTGTGATGAAGGGGTCTTAGGGGGAAAAATTGGGGTGCAACACATGTCTAAGTGGGTTGAGCCTATCTTTGTCTATCTGTGTATGTGTTGTTATTTGTTGTATATTATATGTTATATATATGTTTGTCTGGATTTTCCTGGTTTTCAGGGTGCTTGGTGATTTCTCATAAGTCCTATACCTGGACTTGGGCAAACTTAAGATATGACAGGCGATATAGTCATTTTAACTTTAAGGGAGTAATCCCAAAAAGGAGGCATGAGAGCCCTCACTCAGTGGAGGCCCCTTTGACTGCAGTGTCGTTTATTGAGTAATCAGGAAGACGTGCTTCTTTCAACCTCAGAGCCTGCTAAAACTGAGGACCGTAGAACCTTTAATCCATCTTTGCCTTTTAGGTGTAGTACGGAAACTATGACACCGTAATCTGGAAATGGTTGTCACACGATACTACACTCAGACGAGTTTTTCCTGAGAATATTACTAATTACCGAGTCAATCGGGACATTGGTAATATCCAAAGGAAGGATGTAGACTCTAGGAACCTCTTAGAACCTTGTTCGGCAGGTGATAAACTATTAGTCCATACCTTGTAGGTAGTACCTTTTTCTTCATGCTCATGACGTAGAACCTATGAACAACCCATGTTTGTGATCTTGTGTGTGATTGTTGAATCATGCATTCCTGCACCCATGAGCATCCTGTAAAAAAATTTGGTTCAAGGGACTTAAAGTTGACTTTTTGCGAATATCTCAAGTACTTTTGACCATGGTTTCTGGAAAAAGAAATACTCGGAAGTACAGTTTCAAGAATCCTAAGATAGATGATTTGATGAGTCTGATTCCCGAGATTGAGAGCTCTACATATTTTTAGAGGAATTATGGGCCCATCGTGTCTCTTATGAAGTTCAGGATGAAGGAGGGTATTCTCTCGACTTTGGTCCAGTTCTATGGTCCGATGTATTTATGTTTTACTTTCTATAATTATCATTTGATGCCTACATTGGAGGAGTATTATTTACTACTGGGTTTATCTGTTACCGATCGTGTTCCTTTCACGGGTTTCGAGGGAGAGCCAAAGTCTCATGAGATTGTTGCTATGGTTCATTTAGGGAATTCTGATATTGAGGCCCACATGACTACTAAAGGAGGAATTAAGGGGTAAACCACTCAATTTTTATTGGATAAAGCTTGCTACTTTGCTAGGATGAAGAGTGTAGTTGCTTTTGAGGCTATCTTTGCTCTGCTTGCTTATGGGTTGTTCTTATTTCTGGACATCGACAACTTTGTAGATATCAATGCCATCAGGATCTTTTTGATAGGAAATCCAGTTCCTACATTATTAGGAGATGTTTATTACTCCATTCATCTTATGGATCCTTATCATGGAGGGATGATCATTTCTTGCAAGCCTTTGTTGTATCAGTGGTTTATTTCTCACTTACCTTGGTCTGATGCTTTCTGGGATGTCAAGAAGGAACCTCGTGGGGCTCCAAAGATTATGTCTCCCACTCATTCCGAAATTGTTTGGTATCATCAATCTTACTATGATATGGAGATTGTCGATAGTTATGGTAGTTTCTCCAATGTACCTCTTCTTGGTACAAAGGGAGGAATTAACTACAATCCTGTTCCTGCACGATGATAGCTTGGATATCAGATGAAAGATAAGCCAAATAGTATTCATTTAAGTGGTTTCTTTCTTAAAGAAGGAGAAGATCATAAGGAATCTAAAGAGTAGATTGCAAAGGCTTGGCGCCATATTCACAGGAAGAGTAGAAAGAACTTGGGACCTAGAGGAGCTGTTTCTTTAGAACTTTATCTCCGATGGGTACAGGCAAGGGAAATTCAGTTGAAGATGTCATATTCCCGTGAAGCACCTATGCCTGATATGTTTGTGAAGACCACTCCTCCCCTTTTAGATGATGTGGAAGAGCTTCATCTTGCCCTAGTTAGGATGCAGCAAGAGAAGGATGCTTAGAAGAACAAGTGTCAGACTTTAGAGATGTCTTACCGAGAGGACTTGAAGGAGAAGGATGGCCTGATTGAGATTCTTGAGAGTCGTGTTGTAAAGACGATGGAGAAACAAGAGGATTTATTTTCCTCTCGAGCTCTATCAGGACTTAATTATTCACTTCCCGACTCTGGTGACTGGAAAGGGGTTGCCGACAGGTATACAGAAGAGAACAAGAAGTTGAAGGCTCATATTGCAAGACTCACGGGAAAGATTCAGTGTGTGGAGTGATATTCATCAGCTTTGATTTATTAGAATTTTAGATTTTATCTTCTCTTGTACTTGGGATTGTTGAAACTTGTACTAAAAAGTTGTAATCCATTTTGAAGTTATTATAATGAGACTTTCAATATTTCAAAATGTGTCAGTACTTTAATATTTGCAAAATTGTCTATAATTCTTTGAGTACCTTGAAATATTAATAATAATAAAATAAATCATGTGCATTGAATATTATGCATCATCTTGTACATATTTCTTGCATTCCTATTCATACCCAGGTGTCTTACTGAATTTCTCTACTTCGTTCAGCAATCTGTCTCACCGGTACAATACTCGAGCTAATTCCAGGTAGAAAATGGAGAATCTTGAAGAAGAGAATCACGAGTTACACGAAAAAGTTATTGCTTTGAAGGCCGGTATGGCCAATCTGACTACTTTGATGGAATCATTGGTGTGTGCTCAGAATCAGCCACCACTTGCTCAGCCTCAACAAACAACAAAATGCTTCTGAAGGTCCATCAGTTCCTGTTTCTGTTACCCCAGTTACTACTGCACAAAATCGTATGCCTCAGGGTTACTCATGGGGAATGCCTGGAAACTTCATGCCAAAAGGGTTTAATCTTGATACTTAAGCTGCTCTAGTTGTGTAAGCTACTGCTACTCTCGCACCTCTTGTGGTGCATATTACCCCTGCTTCTAGAAATGAGATCCACTATGCTGCACCTCCTTCGGTGAATGCTATGCCATTTGTTAATGATGAAGTTTATCGTCCTATTCCTCCACCGAGTGAAAGTGTGGGTTTTTATGATTGGTTGGATGCATTTCAAGACCAGATCAATGAGATGCAGAAGGAAATAAAGGCCCTTCGAGTAAAAGAATTATTTGGACAGGACGTCAGTGAACTCTGCCTCATTCCCAATGTAAAAGTGCCAACCAAGTTTAAAGTTCCTGAATTTGAGAGGTACAAGGGAAACTCTTATCCTCGTAACCACCTCGTGATATACATATCAGGAAAATGTCTACCCACACTGATGATCAGCGTTTGCTCATTCACTTTTTCCAAGATAGTTTAACTGGTGCTGCTCTGAAGTGGTATATGAGTCTGGACAATAGTAGTATTTGTACCTTCAATGATCTGGGATAAGCCTTCATCAAACAGTTTAAGTACAATATGTTCATGGCGCCTGACTGTGACCAGTTGAAGGTAATGTCTCAGAGAGACAAGGAGTTGTTCAAAGAGTAT
Organism: Vicia faba; assembly: GCA_948472305.1. NCBI lineage: Eukaryota > Viridiplantae > Streptophyta > Magnoliopsida > Fabales > Fabaceae > Vicia > Vicia faba. The sequence continues at coordinate 1,044,199,535 of OX451739.1, forward strand.
GTGCAGAGATGGCGCGAGATAGCTACCCAGGTAGTGCCACCTATGGGAGAACAAGAAATGACCAAGGTCTTCCTGAAAACCCTTGGATCATTTTATTATGAAAGGATGTTCACCAGTGCGCCAAGTGATTTTACCGAAATGGTAAGCATGGGTGCTCGTTAGAAGAGGCTGTCAGAGAAGGGCGCTTGACAAAAGATGAAGGGACGAAGAAGTCGTCGTATGGGTTCTCTCGAAAGAAATAAAGTGAAATGAATGCTATTATTGGAGAAAGGAAGTTTAAACCAGCTAGAAGGCATCAACGGTACCAACAACATGTTACTTTTGTGACTCAAGTAGTCAATGTAGCTCTAACCATTATTACCTATCAGAGACCATCTCCTCAGGGAAACCAAGGGCAAAATCAGAAGAGATAAGATTTTGACTCTATTTCAATGAGCTATGCATAGTTGCTTCCGACTTTGATTAAGAAGAAGTTGGTTTAAACCAGACCGCCCCCTGCTATACCATCACATTTACTTTGGTATTATAAGGCAGACCATACGTGCTCTTTTCATCATGGAGCACCAGGGCACAACATTGAGAACTGTTATACTTTGAAATCTGAAGTACAAAAGATGGTGAGATCGGGCCTTTTATCCTTTAAAGATGTTGGCCTTAACGTGAAAGACAATCCTTTTCCAAAGCATAGAGGAGCAAATGCTGTAAACATGGTTGCTGGTTGTCCTGGAGACTTCCAGATTTTTGATATCAGCCTAGTTAGAGGGGATCTGGTGAAGATGCATACTTATCTCTACGAGTTTACTTACTATACGCATGATCATGCTGGTTGTGATATTTGCAGCATATATATCCAAGGATGTGATAAGATAAAAGCCGGTCTTTAGGAAATGATGGACGAAGGCCTCATTCATATAATCAGGCCTAGGGAAAAGTACAAGGAAGATGTGAATATGGTCTACGGATGTCCCGGTGAATTCCATATTTTTGACTTGAATCATATGAATGATGATTTGGTGCAATTTTACGCTACCTTCTGTCACATGGATAGTTAAGAAGAATACCATTACGGGTCTTGTCGTATATGCTACAGGGATTCTCGTAGTTGTTCCATAGTGAGAAAGGGTGTTAAATTGTTATTAGACAATGGTACTATCAAGATTTCAGGAAATAGAGATGATTATAATGGGATTAACGTGATTGAAGGTTACTCGACCGAAACTATGTCAGATGATGAGTATGCTTCTGCAGATGAATTATTTTCTGCTGATAAAGATTTGGTCTCCAACAATGATTTTGTGATGTCTAAGTATTCTAAAGAGGGGGTGAATGTTATTGTGCATTTTTTGGTGTTCCCACCCCTGTAGAGGTTGAGTACCATAGCAAGCCAGCTATTGCTCCAGTGGTGATTTGCTTACCGGGACCTATTTCTTACAAATCAGACAAAGCCGTGCCATACAAATACAATGCTATAATACTAGAGGATGGTATGGAGGTTCCCATCCAACCTTTGTCTAATGTCAAGAATATTGCTGAAGCCAGTCGAGTGACCTATAGTGGCCATGTTTTCGTACCTGTCATTCGAGGGAGTGTTAATGCTAATAAGAAGATTGTTGAAAATACTGAACCCAAGAAAGCAGTGGGGGAATCTAGCCGTACTACTCTGGAAAAAGATATGGACGATATATTGAAGATTATCAAGATGAGCGACTACATGATCGTAGATCAATTATTGCAGACTCCATCAAAGATATATATTTTAGCCTTGATAATGAACTCTTCTTCCCACAACGAATTGTTGATGAGAGTATTGGATCAAGATTCGTGGAAAGTGATATGCCTTTGGACCAATTCAGCAGTGTGGTAGGGAATATTACATCCTGTAATAACCTGAGTTTCTATGATGACAAATTTCCCGATGAAGGAAGGAATCATAATCTGGCTCTCTATATCTCCATAAACTGTAAGAACGATTCATTGTCTAATGTACTGATTGATAATGGATCCGCTTTAAATGTCATACCGACGAGCACACTCATGAAATTGAAGTACCAAGGAACTCCCATGCGCCCGAGTGGCATAATTGTGAAAGATTTTGATGGATCGAGGAAGTCTGTCATTGAGGAAGTAGAATTACCTATTCATATAGGCTCACACTTATTTCATATTACTTTCCAGGTTATGAATATTATTCTTGCTTACAGGTGTTTACTGGGATAACCATGGATACACGTGGCAGGGGCTGTCACTTCAACTTTGCACCAGAAGTTGAAGTTTGTTCAGGAAGGAAATATGGTTATCATAAACGGAGAACATGCTTTGTTAATATCTCATTTGTCCTCTTTCAGTGTTATGGAAGCGGATGAAGATGTTGTTAGAACTCAGTTCCAAGCTTTATCCATTGATGATGTGAGGGAAAATGAAAATTCTATAGCTTCATTTAAAGATGCTCAGTAGGTAGTGCGTAATGGCCCTAGTAAAGTATGGGGGCATATTATGGATCCACCTGTAAGTAAGAATAGAGATGGTTTAGGATTCTCTGTGAAGAATGGTAAATGTGAGATTCTGAAGCCGAAGTCCGCTTTGGGCGAATATTAGGACATCTTTCACAACAAAGGTTATCTTAATCCAATTGTTCCTAGGATCAATGTTATTCTGGAAGGTGAAGCAGAACAAGAGATAACTAACTACGTGGCACATGGAGTTAGAGTCCAAAATTGGATCACTATTGATGTTCCCTCTTGCATTCATGTCTCAAAGTAATTTGTTTTTTTTGTTAATCTTTTCAAAAAATCTTTCACTCTACCCAAGGTGAAAGTATTGATATTGTATGGGTTTATCTGTTGCTTTGATCTTTAAAATAAATAATAAAAGTTCTATTTGATTCCCAAATTATGTCTTTACTTTCTGATTTTTCTTGGAAAATGGTAATCAGAAAAAACATTTCAAAATAAATAATAACTGTAATTGAATTTGCATAATCACTTGTTGTATGTGTCAGTTTCTAAAAGCAATCATAAATAATATGTGCTGATTAATTAAAAAACCCGTTGAATACAATGACCCTGCACCCTCTCCCAACTTTGAATATCTTGCATATGTAGCCGAAGAAGAAAAATATGATGAAATCCCAGAAGAGGTTTCACGGTTGCTTGAGCGCAAGGAAATTTCCATTCATTCGTATAAAGAGTCGTTGGAGACAATCAATTTGGGTACAGAAGAAGGTCCGAAAGAAGTCAAGATTGGAGCATTGCTTCATCCCGACGTGAAGAGTAAGTTGATTGAATTGTTGAAAGAATATGTGGACATCTTTGCTTGGCCATACCAAGACATGCCTGGTTTGGATACTGATATTATGGAATATCATTTGCCGCTAAAGCCGGAATGCCCGCCAATCAAGCAGAAATTGCGAAGAACTCACCCTGATATGGCAGTGAAAATTAAAGAAGAAGTTTTAAAGCAGATTAATGCCAGTTTTCTTGTGACATCAGTGTACCCTCAGTGGATTTCTAATATTGTCCCAGTACCAAAAAAAGACGGAAAAGTTTGCATGTGCGTGGATTATAAAGATTTAAACAAAGCAAGTCCAAAAGATGACTTTCCATTGCCACATATTGATATGTTGGTTGACAGTACAACAAAATTCAAAATATTTTTATTCATGGACGGATTTTCCGGATACAATCAAGTCAGAACGGCTCCTGAGGACATGGAAAAAACAATGTTTATCACACCTCGGGGAACATTCTATTACAGAGTGATGCCCTTCGGGTTGAAAAACGCTGGTGCAATGTACCAGAAGGCTATGACAACCTGATTAAATGGTATGATGCACAACAAAATTGAGGTATATGTTGATGATATGATTGCTAAGTCCCAGACTGAAGAAGGGCATATAGAGGATTTGTTGAAATTGTGTCAGCATTTGAGGAAGTATCGTCTCCGCTTGAATCCAAATAAATGCACCTTTGGTGTCTGATCAGGGAAATTGTTAGGTTTCATTGTCATCCAAAAAGGGATTGAAGTTGACCCTGATAAAGTCAAATAAATTCAAGAAATGTTGGTGCCAAGAACTGAAAAGCAAGTTTGAGGCTTTCTCGGACGTTTGAATTACATTTCCAGATTTATCTCCCATATGACTGCAACATGTGAGCCGATCTTTAATTCGTTAAAGAAAGATCAAGGTTATGAGTGGACCGATGATTGCCAAAGGGAATTTGAAAGTATTAAAGAGTATCTGCTTGAACCTCTTATCTTGCTCCCTCCCGTTGAAGGAATACCATTGATTCTGTATATGACGGTGTTAGATAATTCTATGGGCTGTATTTTGGGACTACAAGATGAAACCGAGAGAAAGGAATATGACATTTATTATCTTAGTGAGAAGTTTACTGACCGTGAGTCGCGGTATTCCATGTTGGAAAAAACATGTTGTGCTCTGTCTTGGGAGGCAAAACGGTTGTGGCAATATATGTTGAATCATACTACTTGGTTGATTTCCAAAATGTATCCAATTAAGTATATTTTTGAAAAGCATGCTCTTACTGGGAGAATTTTCCGTTAGCAGATGCTGTTGTCTGAATATGATATAGAATATAGTACTCAGAAGGCTATAAAAAGCAGTGTGTTAGAGGATTATCTTGCTCACCAACCAGTTGACGATTATCAGTCTGTTAAATATGATTTCCTTGATGAGGATGTCATGTTTCTGGAAATAAAATATTGTGATGAACCATTGCCCGAGGAAGGCCCTGATCCTGAATCTCTATGGGGCATGGTGTTTGATGGAGTTGTGAATGCTTATGCAAAAGGAATTGGTGCGGTGATTATCACTCCCCATGGATCGCATATCCCATTTATTGCAATATTGGTGTTTGATTATACAAATAATATGGCGGAATATGAAGCTTGTATCATGGGTATCGAGGAGGCTATAGATGTCAGAATCAAAATTCTAGATGTGTATGGTGATTCAGCTTTGGTAATAAATCAAACTAAAGGAGAATGGGATACTCGTCACCCTGTATTGATTCCCTAAAAAGACTATGCTAGAAGATTATTACCTTTCTTTAATAAAGTTGAATTCCATCATATTCCCAGAGATGAAAATCAGATGGCGGATGCTTTAGCCACTCTGGCTTCTATGTATCAAGTGAATACTTGGAACGACGTGCCTCGTATCACAATGTGATGTTTGGATAGACCGGCTAATGTGTTTGCAGTAGAGGAAACGTCAGACGAAAAACCTTGGAATATGATATCAAGCATTTTCTCCAGACTCAAGAATACTCTATTGGTGCATCGAACAAAGATAGAAAGGCATTGAGAAGGTCGGCAGGTAGCTTTTTTCTCAATGAAGATGTGCTATACAAAAGAAATTATGATATGGTCTTGCTCAGATGCATGGATAGACACGAAGAATACATGTTGATGCATGGAATCCATGAAGGTTCCTTTGGTACTCATGCCAATGGACATTCGATGGAAAAGAAGATGCTTAGGGCAACTTATTATGGGTTGACAATGGAATCTGACTGTTACAAATTTGCAATGAAGTGTCATAAGTTCCAGATTTATGCTGACAAAATTCACGTGCCTCTGACGCTTCTCAATGTTATTTCTTCCCCATGGCCTTTCTCAATATGGGGTATTGACATGATTGGAATGACTGAACCTAAGGCGTCAAATGTACATTGTTTCATCCTGATGGCAATAGACTACTTCATCAGATGGGTGGAAGCAGCTTCATATGCTAATGTTACTAAGCAGGTGGTAGTGCGCTTTATCAAGAACAATCTTATATGTCAGTATGGTGTGCCAAGCATGATTATCACCGACAACAGCTTGAATCTGAATAACAAGATGATGACAGAACTTTGTAAAGAATTTAAGATTATCCATCACAATTCATCTCCTTACAGGCCAAAGATGAATGGGGTTGTTGAAGTTTCTAATAAAAACATTAAGAAGATCATCCAGAAAATGGTTGTTACTTATAAATATTGGCATGAGATGCTCCCTTTTGCTTTGCATGGGTATCGTACATCCGTTCTCACTTCAACAGGGGCAACACCTTTCTCTCTTGTGTATGGTATGGAAGCAGTGCTCCCCGTTGAGGTTGAGATTCCCTCCTTACGCGTAATAATTGAAACCAAGTTGTCAGAGGCTGAATGGGTCCAGAACAAGTTTCACCAGTTGAATTTGATTGAAGAAAAGAGAATGACAACCTTGTGTCATGGTTAGTTATACCAGAACAGAATGAAGAAAGATTTTGATAAGAAGGTCAAGCCTCGTGAATTCAGAGAAGGCGACCTCGTGCTCAGGAAGATCATGTCTTTTAACACTGATTCTATGGGCAACTGGACTCCCAATTTTTAAGCCCATATGTTGTCAAGAAAGCCTTCTCTGGAGGTGCATTGATTCTTGAAACTATGGATGGTGAGGCGTTTCCACGCCCTATGAATGTTGCTGCAGTCAAGAAATACTTTTCCTAAAGAAATAAAGGAACAGCTCGCTAAGTCGAAAACCTGAAAGATCTGCTTAGGCAAAAAAGAGCGTCTTGGTAGGCTGAAAACCCGAAAGGACGGTCCAGGAAAAAGTTAGAGACATAAACATAATAGATTCTTCCCACTAGGTTGAAAACCCACAAGGGCAACCTAGGAAAAATTTAGGGATTTCTTAGCAAGTAACTGCGTCAGATAAGACTTGATCATTGAAGCAACAATCTTCTTGGACTCTCACCATACTTTAACAGAAGTCGATGCTCAGGAATTCAAAGTTGTTAGGGAGAATAGTGGTCATTGTATTTCAATGTATCTTTTCCAATGTATTACCATTTTCCAAACTTTGTAATCATCTGTGGGGTCTCGCCATTCACATACTACCATTCTATTAATAAAGTTGAGCTTTTATCCAATTCTTTGCAATTCTAATTTTATTCTACTTACAAAGACTCCATTTATTATTGATAGTAATTTTCAAAAAAAAAAAGATTGAATAACAAAAATAGTGATTTCAAGGATGGACGAACTCTAAAATTTTTGGAAGTATATTTTCCCCAGGAAAGTTCTCTTAGGTTACTTCTTCTGGTCGCGCTTGATATCATTGTGTTTCTCAAATAGTTGGGAATGATACTGATTGATGTATGGTGCGGTGTTGGGTTTGTGATCCCATTTTCCCTAGTCAAGTCTTGGTTCAGTTTTTCTCCAGGTTGATAATTTTGATTTCGGGTTTGCATGGTCTGAAGCCTCTATCCTAGATTCCCTAGTAAGGTCTTTGCTCATACGACGAGAGTCTCTTCTCCCTTTGTGTGTTGAGGTAGAATCATTTGCAAAACATCGCCCTTTGCAGTGATGGCATTATTTTTGTTGTTTGTTTCCCAGGAAACTAGACAAGGGCAATATCTTTTCTAAGAAGTGTTGAAACAATTATCAACTTTTTGGGTTTTCTCCCGCCAAGTGCTGTGTTTGATTTAAAATCACCATAATTTTGATTTCTTGTTGTATTGTTTGACTTCTTATATCCCCAAGTAAAGCTAAGATAATGTTTCTCTCTAAAAGTTATTATCCCCATGTGATTTCATAATTTCTCCCCACGGAAGTTTTTGTAATCATCACTCTTGGTATTGAAGAATGAATTTTGGGCTCCACTTGATGATGTGGTGTCGTACTCCCCATTGATGTCAGCACATGATCCCTAGTTGAAGTCTTGACGATGTGGTTTTTAGCTTTCCTAATGAAGTTAGCATTATAATCTCTAGTGGAAGTCTAGATGTTGAGACATTAGTTTCGCCATTGAAGTCTATGTGATTTTCCCCGGTGAAGCCTGAAGGAGGATGTTATACCCCTGTATTTGTACTAATTTGCTATTTTGACTTGATTATTTTCGTATTGTGTTTCTTCCCAGTGAAGTTAATACGTGAAATAGGAATTTGTTTCCTCAGTTGGTGCTTACTTTCTTATAAAAAGTTTCCCCCTGGATGTGATTTAGCCGAGTGTTGACTCTACCCAAGCTGGCATTGTCAGGTTATTCCCAGTGTCGTATGTCTGTTTTGTCAGCATATACATAATAATATTCAAACATACATCATGCATAGCTGAATTAAAATTCATTACTCATTTGCATTTGTTATAATTTTTGTTGGCATATTACCCTATTTGTAGAGTTATAATACTCTCCAATAGATTGTCAACCTTAAGCAGAAAGTGTATGTTCTTTCGATTTCCCCACTAAGTTATCCCTTGTGGAAGAATTTTGCTTCATCCTTCCTATTCAGCTCATTTTCTGGTTAGATCCATTCTTCCCTTTTGAGTTTATTTCTCATTAGGTGCTATCTTGGTTTATTGTGTCACTTCGGTTTATTTCTGGTTTGAATCTGTGGTCCCCGGTAACATCTTTATTTTGATTTCTACATGCTTTGAGCCCTAGTTTGAGAATGTGCATTTATTTTGCACATGAAGATTTTATCTACTCAGCAAGAATATATTGGCATTTCCACAGGAAGTCATTATTACAACTCCTTCTCGTAACAGCAAGTGACAAGTCTCTTTATTTGAGAAATCTGTACTTCCCCAGTAAATCTGTTAGTTCCCAGAGAAGATTCATCATTTGATACTCCAATGAATGGTAGTCTCATCATTATGGGAGATAGTTCGTTGTTGAGATTTTGTTACTCCAATAAATGGTAGTCTTGTCATTATGGGAGATAGTTCATTGTTGAGGTTTGTTACTCCAATGGATGGTAGTCTCGTCATTATGGGAGATATATTGTTGTTGAGATTTTGTTACTCCAATGAATGGTAGTCTCGTCATTATGGAAGATAGTTCGTTGTTGAGATTTTGTCACTCCGATGAATGGTAATCTCGTCATCATGGGAGATAGTTCTTTGTTAAGATTTTGTGACTCCAATGAATGGTAGTCTCGTCATTATGGGAGATAGTTCGTTGTTGAGATTTTTGTTACTCCAATGGATGGTAGTCTCATCATTATGGGAGATAGTTCGTTGTTGATATTTTGTTACTCCAATCGATGGTAGTCTCGTCATTATGGGAGATAGTTCGTTGTTAAGATTTGTTACTCCAATGGATGGTAGTCTCGTAATTTGGGAGATAGTTCGTTGTTGAGATTTTGTTACTCCAATGAATGGTAGTCTAGTTTGTTTCCATTTATAAGTATTGATGTTGGTCATTTGTTACTTACCATAATATTGATGTTTGCTGATATTATCCTACCACTTCTTTCCCTCAGTGGGTCGACATTACCTTTTTTGCTATCTTCTTAGTGAGTGGATAGTTTGCAGTTATATGTTGATCACCGTTATCCTTTATTTTTCTCTCTCCTTATTGTTTGAGTTGATGTTACTTCGTCTCCTCCTTGGGCTTTACCCCAATAGAGTCGAGTCTTTTGTTCACCAGTGATTTATTTTCCTGGTCTAATTTTCTTTTGATCTTTTATTTTATGTTTCCCCGGTGGTGTCCCATGTCACCTTTGGATCTGTTTATTTACCTGCACAATCATAAGCATTGCATGGCCTCTTAGGGCCAACAATAGGGTTTGTTTTGTATTTAAGTATCTTCAATAGTATCGAAACGAGGATTTTCACCTTCGTATCTCCGAATAGAAGACACTTAAATAAGTGCAGCTGTTGTACCCCAATTTTCCCCCAAAGATTCCTCTATCATCTCATATCAAATCAATCACAACAAGATCACATTAGGGTTTGGTTCTTCTCCCCATCTTTAGGTTTTCTCATGAAGAATCACCAAGCACCTTGATTTATATATTATGATCATCTATGTTTTGTATTGATTAACTTTTAACTAATAAATACGATGAATGTTTTCTCTAATTGATGATATTATAGGTAAGGGCACAACACACTTCATCAGGTTGATTCATAGGTTCATGAGTTATTCCCATGCCTTCTTCATTAAATCTTCATTGAAATTTAAGCTTCATCATTGAGAGTGCTTTAAAGAAATGTCATGAAAAGGTCTACTATGACTTATCATGCCTCAATTTGTCAAATAAAATCAAAAGATGCAAGAGTTGATTGAAGAAGTTTGACCTAATTGGACAAGTTCTTGATTTCTTGATCACAAGTGCATAACTCTCTCAATTCTTAGTATTTGGAGGTGGTTTTTGTTGCTATGGGTTCTTATTATCACCCACAATAACTTATATTCACATGGAAAGAGTTATTCTGCAAGGAAGATTGTCCAAATTGAAAGGGTTTTCCAAGTCATTTTGGTGCTCTAGGAGCTAGGGTTTTTAACTTCTAAGGGCTATATCTTGATCATATTTTGGTATTTTGAAGTGATTCCAAAGACACGCTTCTCTTTAAAGAGTTCTCAACCAATCACTTCAAAAATTTCATGAAAGTTTTGTGTGGAAGATGCTTAATGATAAAGAAAGATTACAAGTCCTCTAGATAGGCCATCAAATTCCCTTATGTGACTTCAAAAGATCATAAGTATGTGAACTTCAACTCTTCTTTTCTGTGCAAAGCTTGAAAATGGATGGGAGATGCCCTAAGAATGCAAAAGGTTATAGGTCATTTCATGGATTTTCACCAACTTTACAAAGTCATAACTTTCTTAATTCTTGGAGTTTTTAAGTGGTTCAAATCTCAAAATGTCATTTAATAGATCTACTTCATGCCATCGTTTTTGGTCAAAAGCAAATTTTGAGTGGAAGGCCATGTTTGGATGCAAAACATTATAGGTCACTTTTGAAGAAAAAATTAGAAATTTTCTAAGTACAAAAAGTCCGCATCTTTTTCTCAACTTTGACTCATCACAACTCCTGGCTCAAGTATCCAATTGATTCCATTCTTTGCGCATTGAAAAATTTGTCACATTATATTTCAATTTCTTCAAGAATCCTGCACTAAGACTCCTTGAGTTGTGAATACCATTGATTCCAAGTTGGTACCTTGAAATTGACTTTTTCCTCCAAGTCAGAATTTGAAATGCACAATTCAGCTTCTAATCATTAATTTGTTGCACGTTTAAACTTCTAATCATGTTTAACAATCTTCTAGAAGTGGTTTTCACCTTGAAATGCAAGTTTTGGATGAGTTTTGAGCAAAATATGAGTCACACTTTTCATGCTTGCAACTTCACATGATTTCCCTCCAAACTCCACTAATTCTTTCAATTCTCATTCCCATTCACTTCCCTATAAATAGAGGGACATATTGCATTTGTTTTCTCAAGCTTGGAGAGCCAAATACACCCTGCCAAAGTTCATTCGCAACTCATAAATTTGAATTTCCATTTCACAGTTTCAAGCTCTCTCTTCACAATTTCTTTACATATTCATCATCTTCCATAAACACACAAACTCTACAACACTTAAACCAAGTAAATCGAGCCATATTTAGGGTTCCACAAGTTCACTTTCAGAGCTATTTTCGTGAGCCTCATTTAGATAGTTTTCTTAATCAAATCGTTCCAAATAAAATCCTATTCTACTCTACTCATCCTTCTGAATCTTGTGATTTTACAATTTTTAAAATCGTTGAGAATTGAGTGAGAAATCCTAACCTAAAGTGCTCGCTATTATTTTTGGTTTTCTGCATTTTTCTCTTTGCTCGGTTTATATAAATTTTTCGCGAGGGTGAGGTTAGGATTTTCTAGAAGAGACGAATCCAATGATATTAGTCTGAGCTTCTAACATTTCCGTTTGAAGAATCTCATAAAATCCCACGCGCAGGGTGCCTGGAGGTTGAAGACGACCTACGTGTCGTTCTTCAACCAATGAATGTTGGACATTTATTTTATTTTCATTGGTTGTTTGTTTTTTGATTCAGCGTATTTTGGCTGAGGGTCTATGATATGCAAATCTCACCAGGTCCTTTGGATATGTTTACTAACGCATTTTAGCTTTTCATCCAATGGACCATATTTGTTCCTTTTCTTTTATTAAAATCTGATTTAATAATTGATTTGATGTGATTTTCAATAGTGATCATATCATGCACAGTGTGTCAGATCCCTTGGATCTGCTTACTAACGCGTTTTGACAATGATCCAGTGGTCCACATTTTTTGGCTTTATTTTATTTTCTGATTTTTTTTTATATTTATTTGTTTTGAACTTCAAATAATCATAGAAAATCCATTTTTGACTCAAATATTATGTAAAAATTCACAATTTTTTTTTCAAATATTCTCTTTCTGATTTTTATCTTTTCATGATTTTATTTTTAGATTTGATATTTTTTTTTACAATTTTTCTTTTGTTTTAACTATTTTAAATATCTAAAATTACTTTTTGATATTTTTTTAATTATGAAATTTTTCATAAAAATCATTTTTCTTATTTCTGACCTTCTGAAAAATTTTTAGAATTTTATTTTAATTTCTACTATTTTTTATCATTTTTTCACTTATTTGAATGATTTTAAGTAGTTTAAAAAATACTTTTCTGTTAAAAAAAATTCTAAAAATATTTGAGGTCATTTTTTATTTTTGTATGGTCTTTTTAAAATTTTCTTGGATACTTTGAATATAGTTTTCTATTTTACCTTTTATTTTAAATATAAAACAATTTAAAAGTCATTTTTCCTTTTATTTTTAAATACAATTTATTTTTTAATATATTCTAGCTATGTGATTGTTGAACATAAATTTTATTAACATCATTGAATCTTGAGTGTTGATTTTAACTCCACCAAATATATCCCCCCCTCTTCATCTTATCCTCTTCTCTTTTGTGTTACATGTTGTTAGAAGATGATCTACATATCATCTCTCCAAACATATGGCACATAGATTACTATTGACGGGCCTCAAAATAGGTACGACTTCTATATAAGTCCACTTACAATTGCTTAACATAGAGCTAAATTTTGTCCCGATTCGAGAAATGATCATTCGTGGCCCAAACATATGTTTGCAAGCCCAAGTATGTTTAACTTGAAACCTTTGATCTAACAACCTTAAGGTTCATTGTTAGGAGGCTTTGGTCTTATCAATCCTCTAATGAATAATCATAAATTTTGGTCTAAGTGAATAATTTAAACATCGTTGATCATTTGTTGTTTCCTTGAGATTTTGAAATGAATGATATACTTGACAAAAAGCAAATGAAACTTGTTGTTGAGAGGCTTTGATTTTATCAATCTTCTAATGAGTTTTCAAATGCAAGTTTCAAGATGGTCATTCAACTAACTTCTAATTTCTAACTCATTAACAATTGACTTTTATTTTTATGCTTTTACTTTATGCTTTTACTTTAAGCACCATTTATTTTAGCATTTACATTTCATGTTATTTTCATCTTTGCTCACTTGAGCATTTATTTTTATTTCATTTTATTTTGCTCACTTGAGCTTTCATTTTCTTTTAATGATACCTAATAACAAACTTGAGCAATAAAAAGCTTTAGTGTTACTTGGACTATTTGGTTACTATCCTTGGGATGATGGAGTTATGGACTTCTTGGACTTAGGACTAGAGACCTTGACCTAGCTTGAGACCTTGTGAATTATATTACTATTTTGTTTGGAGTTCTTGGGGTTTACCCTGAGACATTGGGTTGTTTGTTTCTTTGCTTGCAGGTTATTTTGATTATATACTTTGTCTGTAATTAGGAATTCATCTGTATACAGCCGTTACTCAGTCCAATTTTTGTGAAGACTTAATGCATTTGAAGTCTGGTATTCCTAAGAGGTTTATTTTCTTTGCTTTTTTGGTTTCAAATCTAAAGGATTATAATTCTACATTGACTCATTGTGTCAATTGTTGGCTTCTTGTTGGTTATATGGTTCTTTTCCCTAACTTTTACCTTATGTTCTAGGATAGTCCCTTCATCTCCTCCCATCTTCTTTAATTTCAAAAATCTTCTCCCTCCTTTTCAAAATTATTATTGTTTTTTTAAATTTGAACCACTTTCATAATAAACTTGGACTTAGGTCCATGCATTCTCAAAAATGTTTTCTTACTCAAATTTAATAAACTTAATCATACTTTGACATTTTTTGGAAGAAGACTAAAAGTCAATCAATCTCATTCAAACCATTTTTTTTTCCTTTTTGGCTTTTTATCTTAAAATTTTCTCAAAAGATTAGACTCTTGCCAATCCTTGTAGTGATGCGAGCTACTATACTTCTACAATTTGTAGTGAAGCGAGATGTTTTCCACTTGGGTGTTGAGCGAGGTATTGTTTATCTTAAAATCTAAGCCATATCCTCCACTTTGAGATGACACAAATTCTCATTTCTCATAATCGTGGGTAGTAAGTATGTTCTTCCACTCAGATAAGACGGTGATGTCTCATCTCTTAAAATTAACCAACACACTTGTGTTTTAAAATTTTTAAAGGTGAACTATGAGTACCCTGATCCCCTATTGCACGGAAGGTGGTACGTAGGCATTAAAGATTCGCAACTGCGATGGGTGCAAAAATTGTAAAATTTATTTCTTTTCCCATCTCCACCATCTATTTTTATACAACTTTTATAGCCAAGATACACAGATTTTCAAAGAGGTTCCTGCGGAGTACCATAGATGTTTAGGATGCTAATACATTCCCTTTGCATAACCAACCCCCGAAAATAGATTCTCTCCCCCTCTTTTGGGTTATTTGCTATTTTCCCATTCCTTTGGAAACAATAAAGCCCGATGGTGATTTTTATTTGATCTGTGTGAGTTAAGTCAATCCAATGGCTTAGTCTCAATATTTCTACCGCTACAAGATCTTTTGCTTTTTAGGGAAGAATTTCTAAGCTTATCACATTGCTATTTCAAAAGAAGCTATTGGAGGGAAGGTTTGTCCATTTGTTTCCTAATGGAAATGTTGTGCATTTTTTAGTTTAGAAATGAGAAGGAATTTGCAGATTATTGCATTCATTATTCAATATCTATATCATTATCAATTTCAAGTGCAAACTCTAAAAAGTTTCATGATGTTTTCTACAAAAGATTCAAGTACAACTTCATTCATTTTTACACGATTTCTCACAAAGCTTACAAAAATTCACTTGGAATTTCAAGGTATAAATCATTTCATACAAGAGAAAAGATTGAAGATTTTCAATTGTTTCAAATATTTCATTAAAAATTTAGTTTGAAAGTTTACAATAAAGGCATGCTGACAATTTGAAAGGTTGAATGTTTTTGTACCTAAATCACTTCAAATTATAAGACAAAATAAACTTTTTACAAGACTCAAACAAGACTCCTAAGCTAATATTTTATGAACTTATGAATTCTTTAAATCTCTCTCAAGTTTTCCTCCAAGGCCTTTTTTTCTTCTTCATCTCTTCACGTGTGGCACAGATTCCTCTTCTTTGTGCCTTGCCATCCCCACAATCGTTGCCATTCATGAAACAAATAAAGAAAAATGGTTAGAACACATGAACATGAGCAAGAGCAAGAAATTTTCAAAGAGCTTCCAAGCAAGGGGTTTCACGAGTTCATCACCAGGGTTTGTGTAGGAATCAGAATTAGGAGGTGGTTTTCGAATCATGTTCGAGCAAAAATAAAGACTCATAAACAGTTTTTTCCGCATAATCAAAGGTACAAAGTTCAATCATGGATTTAATTCTCAATTGCAAATCACAAACAGTTTGGTTCATAATAGAGAGTTTGAAAAAAAAAAATTTTATTGCACAAGTTTCACAACTCAACAAAAAGGCTCATCACCATATTTAGTAAAAAGCAAAGTCAGAAATTGCATTTGCAGCCCATCAAACATCACAATTACACAACAGTAACAAACATCCCAACAACAAAGTTCACATTTCAAAAAAAATAGCATTCAATAAAACAAATCAAAATCATAATCCAGCTTAAGTCAGGAATCACAAATTCCATCCCAACGAAGATATCACAACAAAATTTCACATCTAGAGTTACAACAATCAGAAATCGTAAAGCCTAAATAGAAAAATCAACAAAGGCCCGCTATCACAACTCAGAGATATAACATATCAGAAAAGTAACAAAACATAATCAGAGATTCAAGCCCAAAACAAAATCAGCATGCCTACTATCAACAAACTCAGAGAAACCAAATAGCGAAACCATAATCGTATCAGTATTTAAGAATTCATTGGCACAAATTTCAGGAGGTCACGGTTCACAAAAATCAAAAAGTTGAGAAGCAGCAAGAACACAAACCCTAAAGATATTCATAATTTTCCAAAACTCAAAAACCCTACAGAAAATTGAGCGAAATCCAGAAGAAGAGGAAAAGATTTCGGAATATAGAGTCAGAAGGATCTAACCAGAAAAACCTCAGAAGCAACATCTTCATAACCAAATTGTATCCTCCACATCATCATGCAAACAAAACACCTCCGAAGCCGCCGTAATGTGACAATAAGTTTCTGTCTGAGCTCTCTCGCCGCTGTTTTCCTTTTTCATGTTCTAGAAGGTTGATCCACTGGTAGTTGGTGATTATATGTTTTTTAGAACCTAGGGTTTTCATATTTTGTTTTGTAGAACTATGAAGATTGGTTAATTTTTTTGTGAATTTGGGTTATGGATTTGAATAAATGTTGAGAAGTAGATATGTGTGATGGTGGTTTGAGGGACCGTCGCCGCTGCCACCGTTGCAAGGCGATTTCCAGCACGACAACTCTTCTGTCTGGCGAAGCTTTGTTGAGAGAAAGAGAAGAGGAACATGTTGAGAGAAGGATGAGAGATTTTATTTAGAGAGAGAGAGAGAGGAACTTTTTTTATTATCTCTTGATTCACGTTTTTTTATTTAATTATCAATTAATTTCTCACAAAGGTTGTTGTTGTTATTTGAATGGATGGACCGATACGGTGGGGACAAGTATCACCAACCTTGGGACACTTGTCACCGTTCAGGTGGGAGTTTACAATGATTTTGCATGCAAAACTCATCCTTCCCTATGGTGCATCCTCACCCAGTAGCTGATGGATAGTCATCAGATTAGCATCAATGTTTCAGATCTCTGCTTCCACAGTGCACCCTCCTGAAGCGGCCACACTGGATCGCACACAACCTCTTCAATAATTGGGCTTGCTTCCTTTAAATTTGTTTGTATTATATTATTTTGTTTAGTTATTTTGATTTCTATTAATTAAAAATACAAATTTTTTTTTTAATATTTAATTAGGTTGGAAAATAATATTTAATTCAATTAATTAATTTGTTAATCAATTCTATTAAATAAGATAGTTCAATTTAATTAGTTGTTTAACTAAATTCGATTGGGTTGTATTATTTGTTTATTTAGACTTTTAATCGTATAGTCAATTCAATACATCTCCATTCGTAAACTTGTACCCCCATTCCCATATGGTTTGTAATAGCTTAGAAATTTATTTATTTGTTATTTCTTTATATGTTTAAATATTGCTATTATGCATAATCTTTCAATTAGAACACTTGGCCTCCTCTTGGGCTCCTCATCAATGAAAAGGTAACCACCTACACATGCACACTTGTATAGAATTCATAGTTTGGTCCTGGGCTTTTCTACAGCGACAACTATTCGATCAATTGTTCCAATTGGTCGTTTAGAATACTAGTGTCACGCTAGTCCCACTTTCTAAGAGCATGCATATAGCCACCTTGTATGGGCTTTTGATTTTTTATCTTATGAATTGAAGCAACTCTCTTCTCTCCCTTGGTCCACATACCAAGCATTTTCTTAAAGGGTCTCATAGTTGAGTTTGGGCATGGCCATTCTCACGAGATTGATCAATTTTTACCCTTGATTAATCATAGCCCGAGTCAACCACTTTGGTCCATATACCAAGTGTTTCCATGCACAAAGGGTCTCATGGTTGAGGGTAGGAGCACCTACTCTCACAAGATTAATCAAGTATACCCATTGGTTAATCATAACCCGATTCAACTCCCATACACCAAGCATTTCATTTATCTAGTGGACACTTGTGCTATGATCTTGCGATTGATCTTTGATGCAACCCGAGTATGCCTAATTAATGGTTGAATGAGGAGGTTCAGAGAGGCGTTCTCTAGAGTTTTCTTATCTCATGCACTTTGAAGAGGAAACAGACCTACTCCATTAGGTATCATAGTGACTTCATTTCCATATTTTAATGCTTTCCAAATATCATGTCAAGTAGGATTTTACCGCTTTCCTTGCCATATCAAGCAGGAATAGAGTTGCATGAAAGGGACCTCCATTGCTGATATATGTCAGAAATCCCTCTGGCTTTTTTAAAGACTTGTTTAAGGAAATTTTACATATGTGCCTTGTTTTCTACTTGTGTTTGTTTAAAATCCTACCTTTGAAGTAGACATTCTGCAGATGTGTTTACATTTGTGCTTGCATATCCCCACCCCAATAAGTCCTCCAAAGGAGGCGCGCAGAAAGGGTCCATAATCGACTCCCGCACATTTTAGTCTGTGTCATCCTTGGCTCACATTGTACGTCGATGCTTAGGAGTTGTGCAGATCTTATTTATCGAGTCGGTCATGTGGAGAAGGGTTCAAAACCAACCCCACACTTTGAAAGAGCACCAGACTCGTCTCTGGTAGGTAACTATCTTCAACCGTTTCCATTATGGTTCGATTGGTATTGTTACTTTGGACTCTTTGAACCGCGAAATGAATTTGTAACTGGATCCGAAGCCATGAATAGGGAACCGATTCGAGAGATAGAAATTGGAGGTTGTTGTTATTTTGTTCATCAGTAGAGGATCTTTTTACTATTTATTTGATCAGAGACAAATATTGATAGGAGATAGAGCTTCGACAGAGAGAAGCCGCAACTAAATGGAGGTTTGAGCCGTTGAGAAGAATGGAAGCAAACTCGGAGCGATTGAGACGAAGAGTTTGAGGCTGATATTGATGTAGGTTAGTGGTGGTGAGAACGAAATTGAACAGTGAAGAAGAGAGGCAATTTGAACAAAAGAGGAAGAAGTTTGGGATTTCGGCGTTGATGAAGAGATGAGATAAGAGAATCGTGTTTGCTTTTAGTAGTTGGAGAGTCATAAACATAACCCTAACACTAGAACAATGTCTTTTCCTCACTCATTCTTTTTATTTTTATTTTTTTTCTTTATTTCTAAATGACAATTAAATAAATGTGGAAAATCTAACGCTAGTGGTGAGTATTTTGTTAGATTAGAGGAGAAGAACTTGACTGAGTTGCACATGGCCTGGCCCAATACGCCATGTTTCTTTTTGGCTTGAAGCTTTGTGTCACAAAAAGGCTTATTAAGCTAAAACTCTTGGCTTAATGCTCTGCTTCTACACCATTGGATTCAGCTTGCACCTCTAGGTTTCTCTATTTTTTTCTTTCAATTTCATTAACTGTTTCAATTTGTTTTAATTTTCTCCACATGATAAAATACGAAAAAATCAATAAAAATTTTGTAGAGTTCTTTTAATTTAATTTTAGGGATTAATTCATGATTATTCGATTACTTGAGATTTGTGATTCACCTTTTCCTGTTGAGATCCGAGTCTTATGCAGGATTATTGTGCGGTATGCAGATATGCTTGAGTTTGATTGTGATTTATTTTCACATCGATGATGCGTCGACTCTTATTTTGAGCATATGATTTCTGACTCTTTTTTGTTGCTTAGTGAAGCTTACTCGAAGTTTTCTAGGTTTCTCTGCTTTGCTCGTTGTGCTACGAACTCTTGTTTGTTTGGTATCATTTTGATTTTTGTTTATCTTTCTACACTTTACCGCTTCCTAGATATCATGAAAATAGGATAATAAAGAGCGTTCCCTTGAAGTTGCTGTTTAAAGTCCTGTAGCAGGAATTCTGCACTTGTTTGCTAATTGTGTTTGTTGGTTGTTTAAAAGACTTACCTTGAAGTAGGCATTCCACATGTGTGTTTATATTTGTTCCTAAAGACCTCATAGAAGGCGCCCATTCCTATTTCCCCTTGATAAGTCCTCAAAAGAAGGCGAGAGGAGAAGGGTCCGCAATCAACCCCCACACATTCTAGTACGTGTCATCCTTAGTGCGTGATGCACCATGATGCTTTGGAGCATGCTGCTCTTGTTATCGAGTCGATAAGATGGAAAAGGGATTTGTAATCGATCCCCCACACTTTGTCTTGAGGTCACGTTGGTCGACATTGACGCTTCGTGTTTATCACTTCTCCCCCGTTACTCTTCTATCCTGGTAATACGATGTCATGGTAGAGATGCTTTGTTCCCAGATATAGCTTGTTTGCCTTGGTTGATATGACCCCTTGGCTAAAGCTTCCCATTTCCTACCTGGATGCGTAATATCTTAGTTAGGCTTTTACCTGAGTTAGCGTGTGCTACTAATGACATGTGTGTGCTATCTTGAGCTTGTTAATTGCTTGTTTGCTTTTCATCCTTGTATATTGTGATGCGGTGGGAGAACTGACTAGATGTTTTGCGTTTCATTCGCACTTGTGTGGTTAGAAAGAGTCGCCACCGACTTTTATTTTATCCAAAAGGAAAGGTAAAAAAGAACAGGAAAGACCTTTCGAGATTTTTCTCGGGTTCGGGGGGTACATTATGAAAAGGGAAGGTATTAGCACCCTTTTCATCCATGGTATTCCATGGGCTCTTAGTTACTCGTTTTAGATCACTTACTTTTGTTTGATTGTGTGCTTGTGGTGTGGGCTTTGAAAGTATTTTGAAAAAATATCTTTGTAATGGTTCTCGTCTCTATAAGAACGTATACAAAGTTTTCTTTCAAAAAATGGTTCAAAGATGTGTTTGTGAATCGTGTTTCGAAAAGTGTTTTGAAAGGAGGTTTTGTAATGGTTCTCGTCTCTATAAGAACGTATACAAAACTTTTTTGTCTTTTTGAAATTGTTTTGAAATGGGAGTGTAGGTGTAAAAGTTTTTGTTGTGAGCAAGCGAGTAACTAAGAGCGAATCTATCTACTCGAAAGGTCTTAAGTTGTTCTTTTCTTATTCTTTTTAATGGTGCTATCTTACCATTGATTTGGTAAGAAGCCCCACCATTGGATGTAAAGGGACAGGCGCGGGTCAATTTTACAATCATTGAAGGCAACTTGTGAGACGCTTTAGCAATTTTGTAAGGGACGATATCGTTTTAATCGAAGGCAACATCGAGGGTCATCGAGGGTCTACGATCTTTGTTTATTGAAGGGTCATTGCTAGAGTGTCTCATATTCGAGGGACATGATTGTATTTTCGAGGCAACGAGCGGGGTTACCCTAGAGGTGCGCGTGTGAGAAAGTGTGTTGGTTTCAAGTTATTTATTCTTTGATTAGGTCATCTAGCGATTGATTTTTTGAGTCTTGCCATACATGCCTAATTACTATACTGTATATGAAAAGAAGTAAATTGCGGGAATTGAAATTCTATGCTATTACAGAATGTTCGGGAATGGGGGTACAATTGTTACAAATGGGGATGAATGAAAATAAAAATAGCAATGTCCAAATATCAAACAATACAACCAAATCGAATTGTTGTGCGATTTAATACAAAGCTAATGACAATTTATGAAATAAAGTCAACAAGATATGAAATGAAATGTATTTACTTGAAAAGAGAAAAAAAAATCTATTCTAAAAAGAAAATGATTTAAATTAAAAAATCTTTATTATTATTTTTTGTATTTTATTAATTATGTAAACAAACATAAAGAAAGAAAATAAGCTAAGTTAATTTTTGATGTTTTATTGAATATAACAAATTAATAATAATAAGTTATATATAAAAAAGAAAATAGTGAAAATTGATTTTCAAGACTTAAAAAAAAAGTGTTCTATATTTTAATTAGTAATAAAACAAAAGAAAGAAACAAATTAAAAAAAAGTAACAATGGGCTTGAGTGAATTTAAAGGGTGCTAGGCCCAAAGAAGTATTGCTATCTTTGTTGTTAACAAAACAGATTAGAATGGGGGTGGGTTAGTAAAAGCGCTAGGGCCTTAGGGAAAATATAACAAAACAAAGCCCAATGCCTTAAACTGTTTAACGTTTTATTAGGGTGAGCTAAATGAAATTTAGGGTTTATGGAACCCCTTGGTACAAAGTGGCGCCGTTCGTCCCTTTCGTCCCTCTCTTCCAATTTTGTTCATCTTTGATCTCTGTTACTCACCTCTTCCTAATTTCATGAACAAATCACTCTCTTAACAACCTAATCTCTCATCATCTCACTGTGATTCGCGTTTTCTATGAAAACCCTAAGGTCGGATTTATGCTTATCTGATCTTCCCCCTAAAGTTCTGTTGTCGGAGCTCTCTCTCTCTCTCTCTCTCTCTCTCTCTCTCTCTCTCTCTCTCTCTCTCTCTCTCTCTCTCTCTCTCTCTCTCTCTCTCTCTCTCTCTCTCTCTCTCACCGCCTAACCAAGCCCTAATGGCTTTGTTTCTTGAAAAAGGTTAAGTTCTATCTTTGTTAAGCTTAAACAATTTTCAATGTTACTTGTCTTGTTATGTTTTTCTGTTAATCTACTCTATCATACCTTGAGATGCAAGAAATGGCTCATAAGGAAGGCGAAATAGTCATACCTGTTTGTGGCTTTTCTGTGAAGTGGACGGGGATGGTGAGACCGAGGGAAATGCTCCTTGGTGGCGGGACTTGCAAAGGGGAAGAAATGAAGATAGAATGCGCGCTTTTCTGGTAACCTTATCCTATTTTTCTTGCTGAACGATGATGATGTTGTTTGTTGGATTTGGTTTGAACTGTTGTTGGTTGTGACAATTTGGTTTGAGGTTTTTTCTGAAAATTGTTGTTACAGTTTGGTTTGAGGTTTTCTGAAAGTTGTTGTTACAGTTTGGTTTTGATGTTTTTGATGGAAGATGCTGTTACAATTTGGTTTGAGGTTTTCTGAAAGTTGTGGATTTTTTGTTTGAAATGTTGGCTTTGTAACAGTTTTTTGGAGGTTGATATTTGCTTGGTATATTTGTTGATGAGTTGCAGTATTTGAGAGTTTTTTTGGAACTGTGTTTGATAGGTTTGAATATTGGTTATTCTGGTTTTTTGAGTTTGATATGTTGGACAGGTTTGAGGAGTTTTTTGGCTTCGACAGGTTTAGTTTGAATTGTTTGACAGTTTGATGATTTGAGGATGGTTTGGTATTTATTGTTGTTGCTTTGAATGTTTTTTTTTGGTTTTGGATTTGTTGACAGTTTTTTGAGGTTTGAACTTGTTTGATGGATGATGGTTTGATGATGGTTTTTACAGTTTGCAGGTTTGGGGTTTTTTGTGGTTTGAACTTGTTTGTTCAGATTTGGTTTGAGTTTTGGTTCTTGAGGATGACTATTGTTATTTTAGTTGGGACTCATATTGGTTTTTTGAGGTTTGAAACTTGGAAAGGTTTTTGAAGGTTTTGTTGGCTTTAACAGGTTTAGTTTGATGGTTTCAGGCCTTGAGGTTTTTTGACAGTGGATACTTTGGCTTGTATGTTTCAGCAGGTTTTTGATGTTTGGAGGCTTTGATAGTTTTTTGGACTTTGATAAAATTCTGAGTTTGATAATTTTCTCCCTGTTTTGCTTGAGCCCTGCCTACTATTATATTAGTTGCTTTTTTGTTTGACAACTTATTCAAAATGGTGGGAAAACCACCAAATTTTGAATATTTGGCATATTGTTGTCATGCTCTTTTTCTTGCAGTTTTTGTTTTCTAGCAATTCTTGTGCAATTGTGATAATCAAGGCAGCTGTGCATCCCTAGTTGACTTCTTTCCTCTCTGTCTCTCAATGACCCTAAGAGTCAATTGCTTTGTTACTTTTTCTGAAAAGTTTGCAATAAATGGAAAATAATGAGAATGCTTATTGAACAAGCCTCTTGCTTGTTGACTTAGTTTATCATATGTTATATTTTCTTTTGTTGATGCTTCCTACTGCTATGATGCTTGTTGCTTGTACTGCTTGCATTTTGTTTTTGCCATGCTGCTGTTTGTTAATGATGCGCTGCTGTCTAGTTTCTGTTGTTTGTTGCAAATTTTGTTTGGCTCAATTTGTTGCATTTAGTTTGGAATATTTGTTTGGCTGCTGTTTAGGCCTCTTGTTTGGATAGCCTTGTTGCATTTCTTGTTTGGACAACCTTGTTGCATTTGGACAATTTGCTTGCATTTCTTATTTTTCTTTTTGTGAACCAAGAAGAATAATCTTCTTGTGATTTGCAAATAGAAAAATAAAAACGTGATGAATTAAAAATAGCCTTCTGATTCCAAATTGCAAACTTTAATGATGAACACCATTCTTTCTTTTGAAAATTCTTGCTTATGCCCAATTAATTGTACTAACTATTTTTCTGTCTTTTGTTTTCATGTGAGCACAACTGGATGGTGACAAAGCAGGGGAAGCATGAGACTCTATGGCAAGCATGGAAGCAATGGAAGCTCAGTCAACCTTAGGCATAGATTACTTTTCTTTCCTTTGTAATTTAGAGAAACATTCAACAATTGTACTAATTTATTTTTCAAATACGTTAAGTTGTAAAACCTAAAGTATTTAAATAATAAATTGTTTTATAACAACTTTTGAAATAAATGGAGAAAGTCTTATGAGATATTCTGATGTCCATTAAAATCCTTTATTGTCAATAACTCACAATTTTCTCTTCGCATCTTAACTAAATCTTAAAGATTCCCAATCAAGATAATTGAAACAAAATGTTCCCATCTGATAACTTAAATTCCAATTAATCTAATAATTCTGTAATCTTGCAACTGCATTCCAATCAAAACACGCACTGTCTATTCCATAAACAAACAAATGTTTATCTGGTTAACCTGGATCAAACAAAAGATGAATGTCCCAAATGACAGTCTTAGATTCCATCTCTTGTCCCAAACAAACATGCCTTAAGAACAAACATTAACCTTTCAGTAAACTTGAAAAAACATGAAAACACGTGAAATCCAATTGGATCTTTGAGAATTCATTCCTTTTGAGAATTGCAAGAAAAACCCTAATTGTTGCTTTACTACCACAAGAGAAAATCTGTCTGATCGAATACTGAGCCAACTTGAATATTTGAGAAACCCTAGGGTTGTGCTCTCTAAGAAAAATGAGAGGGCAAATTTTGGGGTACAACAGCTGCCCATGTTCAATATTCTTGAACCTGAAGAGTTAGATCAGCGAGTTTTGCCGTTCGTGACTCGAAGGTAAAAGATGATTGGACACTAGAGTGCCCATAAATTTGCACTCGACAAAAGTGTAATTGAGGGAACGGGCTTAAAGATGCCATTCGGAGAGATGTTAGAATCTTGTTGGAGATGGGCTTGTAGATGCCATTCAAGAATGTTTGGTTGTAAATCGACAGAATAAGCGTCAGAATGGTGTCCGTATTTAGAACGTATCTGAATTATACTTGTCCTTGAATCTGAATAAGTGACAGAATGACTTCCGTGTCTGGAGTGTATCTGTATTGTATCTATAGGATGAAACTGAATAAGCGACAGAATGGCTTCCGTGTCTGGAGCGTATCTGAACTATATTTAAACTGTATCTTGAAATTAAGTATGAATGAGTAATAGAATGACTTTTCATGTCTGGAGTGTATCTGTACTGTATCTCGAAATTAAGTCTGAATGAGTAACAGAATGACTTCCGTCTCTGGAGTGTATCTGTACTGTATCCGAAGTTGAAACTGAATAAGCGACATAATGGCTTCTGTGTCTGGAGCGTATCTGAACTGTATCTGAAGTTGAGATCTGAATGAGTGACAGAATGACTTCCGCGTCTAGAGTGTATATGTACTGTATCTGTAAGCTGAATGAGTATCAGAATGGCTTCCGTGTCTGGAGCGTACTTGTACTGTATCTGAAATTTGAAATTCGAATGAGTAACAAAATGATTTCCGTGTCTCGAGTGTATCTGTACTGTATCTGAAATTGAAATTCGAATGAGTAACATAATGACTTTCGTGTCTGGAGTGTATCTGTACTGTATCTGAAATTGAAATCCGAATGAGTAACAGAATGACTTCTGTGTCTGGAGTGTATATGTACTGTATCTGAAATCTTTGAATATTTGTTAAAGATAGTTGTTAATCTTATCCTGAAAAGGGTAAAATGTTAGCTGAAACACAAAGTTATGTTGCATGAAATGTATGATGCAATAAATGTGTGTTATCCATGTTTATGATGTATGGATGTAATGTATGCGCATGTAAGCTGATTCGATGTATTGTTGAGGAAAATAAATCCTTGACTTCTGTCGGGGAAAATAAATCCTTGACTGCTGAGGATTCCATCGTGAGAGTAATGCCATATACTTCTTGAGGAATCTGCTTGGGGAATCCAGATAATTTTAATGACTTTTACTGGGGATTATTGACGGGAGTCTTTTTTCTGTCGAGAAGCAATAAAAACTTTGTGGGGAAAAAGTTTATCCTGTAGTGAGAACTCTGGCGACTTCACTAGGGAAAAGCTTAATTCTGCTGGGGAGTTCAAGAGTTTGGGTTGTATGCCAATCTACTGGAGAGTTACCCTAGGTTGGGGAGAAATAAAAAGTTAACTGTTATCTGGTTGATTTTTAGGCTTCAATATAACTTGCTGGGGAAACCTGGAGAAACTGGATGGTTCCGCTGTGGGTTGATAGTTTGAAGTTTCGGCTCCGCTGGGGACCTGTACTTCAAAATTTTGGCTCCGTTGGGGATCTTAATGACGTGATGTAGAGATTGCTCATGGAATATCCTAAAGATGTTTTCCTAATCTGTCTACCTGTCAGTAATCACCCTTTTTCATCTTGTTCATTTGTAAACAATAATTATGTTCAAATGCATATGTTCATTAATGAATCATTGGACGTTTTTGCAAATAAAACACAAGTGTAAAGAAAAAGGTAAATAGTTTTCTGTACTTTGAAAGAGATATCTTTGTATTTACTTTGAATAAGTATTTTGTACAAAGGAGACAAACATCCTAGTAAGAGGATGGTGTCATAAAAAATGAGAAAAATTTATACAAAGAAAGATGGCTAAGTGTAAAAATCCCATGGGGTTCCCATTCTGCTATAGCCTTCGTATCTCTGAATATCTTGTCCATTCGTTGCTTCGTCCGAAGATGATTGAATTGATCAGAAGCCTCATAGTTTGTCTGTGAAGGGATTGTCCTTAAAGTGATCCGACGAGACATAGTCATACGCTTTAATTCCCTAATTTTTGCCTTGACCTCCCTTTCGGGTTTTCAGTCCACCGGGAAACCCTTTTTTGCCCAAGTCGTCCTTTCAGGTTTTCAAATTGCCAGGTGTACATATTTTTTTTGTTTTATCCCTAATTTTTTCCTGAATCGCCCTTTAGTGTTTTTGATTCACCGGGATGCCCTTGTTTTTCCTAGGTGTATCAACCTAGCGGGTCTCTTATGCGTAGTATCTTTTGACTATGTCTACATTCACAGGGTGCGGCAGATCGTCGCCGTCCAGTGTGTTAGGATAGAATTGCCCCACCAAAAAAGATGTTCTTGACTACAAATGGTCCTTTGTAGGTAGGAGTCCATTTGCCCCTGGGATCACTTTGTGGCAAGATGATATGCTTAATCACAAGATCTCCAACTTGATACACTTGGCGTCTGACTTTCTTGTTGAAAGCTTTGATCATCCGTTTTTGATACGTCTGACCATGGAAAACAGTAGTAAGTCTTTTCTCGTCAATTAAGTTTAACTGATCAAGTCGGGTTTGGATCCAATCGTCCTCACTCAAACCAGTATCCTTCATGATTCTCAAGGAGGGGATCTGAACCTCAATAGGTAAAATAACTTCCATGCCATATACCAAGGAATAGGGTGTTGCCCCAGTTGATGTGCGAGCTGTGGTACGGTACCCGTGGAGAGAAAACGGTAGCATCTCATGCCAGTCCTTGTAGGTGACTGTCATCTTTTGTATGATCTTTTTGATATTTTTGTTCGCAGCTTCAACAACACCATTCATCTTTGGCCAATAGCGAGATGAATTGTGATGTTGAATCTTGAACTGCTCGCACAAGGCGGTGATCATAGTATTGTTAAGGTTTATACCGTTATCAGTGATGATCCTTTCGGGGATACCGTACCGACAAATGAGGTTCTTCTTGATGAAGCAGGCAACAACATTCTTTGTAACAGATGCGAAGGAAGCTGCTTCGACCCACTTTGTGAAATAATCAATGGCCACTAGGATAAAGCGGTGTCCATTGGATTCCGTAGGCTTGATCTCTCCAATCATGTCGATTCCCCACATAGCGAAGGGCCAAGGAGCTGTTAAGACATTTAGAGGAACATGAGGGACATGCACCTTGTCTGCATATATTTGACATTTATGGCAGGTTCGGGAGTGTTGATAGCAGTCTGCTTCCATGGTAGACCAGTAGTAGCCTGCCCTCAGAATCTTCTTTGTTATCGTATTCCCTCTAGAGTGAGTACCAAAATTACCTTCATGCAATTCGGCCATGATCTTTTCAGCTTCAGCTTTGTCCACACAACAGAGCAGAATAGAATCATGATTGCGTTTGTACAGGATGCCATTGCTCAGGAAGACCTTAGCTGAAAATCTACTTAAGAACTTTTTGTCATTGACTGAAGCTCCTTCAGGGTATTCTTGAGCTTCGAGATACCTTTTGACTTCATGAAACCAAGGTTGGTCCACTACTTCTTCGGTATTAATCTCGTGACAGTGTGCAGGTTCGTCCATCCGTTCAATTGTGATTTGGGGAGCCTCATTATCCCAGTTAAGTTTAAACATGGATGACATTGTATCTAGAGCATCAACTAGCTAATATTCTTCTCGCGGGAAGTGCTCGAAGGTAATATGCTCGAAATGTGGTAGCAATGTCAAGACATGTTTTTTGTAAGGGATGAGGTTTGGATGCTTTGTGTCCCACTCTCCTTTGATTTGACTGATAACCAAAGCTGAGTCCCCAAATACAATCAAAGATTTGATTCTCAAGTTTATGGAAACCTTGAGTCCAAAGATGCATGCTTCATACTCTGCCATGTTGTTCGTACAGTTGAAGAAAAGTCTGGCGGTGAAAGGAGTATGGCATCCTTCTGGAGATATGAGTACCGCGCCGATACCGTTGCTAAGTGCATTGGAGGCACCATAAAAGTACAGGTTCCATCGGGATCCTTGTTCAGGTCCGTCATATGGTCTGATATCTTCAACATTGTCCAAGGTCATGATGTCTTCGTCAGGGAAGTCGAACTTCATGGATTGGTAATCTTCAACAGCTTGATGAGCCAGATGATCAGCTAGTACACTGCCCTTTATAGCTTTTTGGGTCGTGTATTGTATGTCATATTCTGTGAGGATCATTTGCCATCTAGCTATTCTTCTAGACAAAGCAGGCTTCTCAAAGATGTACTTGATCAGATCCATCTTAGATATCAACAAAGTGGTATGAGTCAACATGTACTGCCTTAGCCGGCGAGCAGCCCATACCAAAGTGCAGCAAGTTTTCTCGAGCAGTGAATATCTTGTTTCACAGTCGGTAAACTTTTTTCTAAGGTAATAAATGGCATGCTCTTTTCGGCCAGACTCGTCATGTTGCCCCAGTACGCATCCCATTGAACTCTCTAGGACGGTCAGATACATGATTAGCGGTCTTCCTTCGACGGGTGGCATCAAGATAGGAGGTTCTAGCAAATACTCCTTGATTTTATCGAAAGCAATTTGATAGTCATCATTCCATTTAACTACCTGATCTTTCTTCAACTGCTTGAAGATTGGATCACAGGTAGATGTTAGGTGAGAAATGAACCTAGCAATGTAGTTTAGGCGTCCCAAGAAACCTTTGACCTCCTTCTCAGTGCAAGGAGCGGGCATTTCTTGTATAGCTTTAACTTTGGAAGGATCAACCTCAATGCCTTTGTTGCTTACAATGAAACCCAAGAGTTTACCGGATCGGACTCCGAATGTGCACTTGTTTGGGTTCAATCTTAGCTTGTACTCCTTCAACCTGACAAACAGCTTTTGCAAGTGATCAAGGTGTTCTTCTTCAGTTTGTGAACGGGCTATCATGTCATCTACGTAGACCTCTATCTCATGATGTATCATATCATGAAACAAGGCTACCATGGCGCGTTGATAGGTTTCCCCAACATTCTTTAGTCCGAATGGCATCACTTTGTAGCAGAACGTACCCCACTGTGTGACAAAAGTAGTTTTCTCCATGTCCTCAGGTGCCATTTTGATCTAGTTGTAACCTGAAAATCCGACCATGAAAGAAAATACTTTGTGCTGAGCTGTGTTGTCGACCAGGATATCGATGTGCGGAAGTGGAAAGTCATCTTTAGGGATGGACCTGTTTAAGTCTCTATAATCCATGCACATTTGCACTTTGCCGTCCTTTTTAGGCATGGGCACAATGTTAGCAACCCATTGTGGATAGGAAGTAACAGCCAGAAATCCAGCATTGAACTGCTTCATAACTTCTACTTTGATCTTTTTTGACATGTCAGGCCTCATGCGACAGACCTTTTGTTTAACTGGTGGATAGTCTTCTCTTGTGGGTAGACGGTGTACCACAATGTCTATATCAAGTCCCGGCATGTCTTCGTATGACCAGGCAAAGATCTCAACATAATCATGCAACAGCTGAATTAAGAGCTCCTTGACACTCGGCTCTAGGTTGGCACCAACTCTGATTTCCTTTTTCTCTTCCTCAGTTCCCAAGTTGATTGTATCCAACTGCTCTTCATGAGGCAGGATAGCCCTTTCCTCTTGTTGTAGAAGTCTAGCCAATTCCCCTGGCACCTCACAATCTTCCTCACCTTCGTATTCGGCTTGGTAGACCAGATCTTCAGAGTCACTGGAGGTTTTAGCAGTATCGTTACCCATGGGATCCGGAATGGAAGAGTACATGCATTTGTGAGTGTGGGTGTGTGTAAGGGTATAACCACCTTTAAACAAATAAAATGTAAAAATAAAGACAATGAACACAAAAGTTTATATGTAAAACGTCCATGATTCATTAAATGGCATATGAAGATGAAAAATAAGAACCCTTACAAATGGACCTTTGCGCCTCGGGTAAGACACAAGGTTGAAAAAGTATGAATTGTTTGTGAATTATTACAGATCCAACAGAAATGGAAAAGATAAATTACTGCGGTATGAAAGTAATCAGAACAAAGTCTTTTGCTTCCCAGTTGCACAGTCCTCCGCCAACGGTAGGGAATATCCAGTCTTCCAGGCTGCCCTCTTCTTCACTGTCCTCTAGTGCATTAAATCCATGATGACTGATCTTCACAGGAGGCCCTCCGGCACGGGCGCGGCGCACGACCTTCTAAGCAGTTGAGGTGAACCCCAAGCCGAACTTGTCTGATTTGAAAGGAAAGTCTGGAAGCTTCCCCCAGATTGTGCTTCCCCCCTCTTCAACCACTGCTTTTGCATCCTTGAGAGATGACATCTGAGGCAGACGTCTGGTAGTCGTGGGTACAGAGGACACTGTCTTGGTCGCCGCTATCTCCTGAGCTACCTCCTCAAAATGTTGGAAAGGAGTTTCGATGAATTCGCCATCCAATTCTACATAACGGAAAGAATTCAGATGAGTGATCATGTATTCCTCTTCGCCATGAACAATTATGATTTTCCCTTGGACAGGGTACTTGAGCATTTGATGCAGAGTAGAAGTGACAGCTCCAGCATGGTGGATCCAAGGTCTTCCCAACAGGCAAGAGTAAGAAGGACGAATGTCCATCACGTAGAATATGGAGTTGAAGGTTTCAGTTCCCACCTTAATCGGGATGCCCACATTCCCGTGGACCATCCTTTTAGAACCATCAAAGGCTCTGACAATGATATTGCTGGGTTTCAGGGTTAAGCCTTCACAGTCTAGTCTATCCAAGGCTTTCTTCGGCAAGACGTTTAAAGACGAACCTGTGTCTACCAGTACGTGTGCTAGGGTTGTCCCTCTGCATTCCACCGAGACATGCAAAGCATCATTATGTTTTCTCCCTTTCGAAGTTAAATCTGCATCGGAGAATCCTAGACCATTGTCAGCTGTTAAACTAGCCACACATTCCTGGAACTGATCAACGAAGGTTTCTTGTGGCACGTGGGCCGTCTTCAAAAATCTTATCAGAGCCTTAGCATGAGCTTCTGAACAAAGCAACAGGGCCAACATGGAGATCTTTAAGGGGGTTTTCCCCAGTTGTTCCACTACATCATAATCGCTTTTCTTGATTATTTTCAAAATTTCCTCCATTTCTTTTTGAGAGGTTTCAGGGATGATCAACGGCTGAGCCCTCGTCCTGATGGGCTCTTCTTGGATCCCTTTCCCTCGAACATAAATAGCAGCAGAGGGGATAACCACGGGGGTGGTGACTTCTTCTATGATTGGTGTACTTGCAGATATGTTTATCGGTGTAGAGGTAACCTTAGGAGCAGCTGAGGGTCCAAGAATTGCCTTTGGATGGGCAATCTTTGGAGAAAAGATTCTTCCACTACGGGTAACTTTGCTTGTTCCGGCAATGTTACTGATATCAGAATTGTCTTCTTCAGAACTCTCTTCCTCGGCAGTCTGTTCAATCTGTTTGACACCATGATAGTAGATTTCTCCACCGTAGTTCCATGGTATTGATTTGTCGGACTTGTACGGGACTGGCCCGGGCATGGTTATCTTCAAAGGTGCAGCCTTCGGAGCGAGTGTAATCCTAACAGGTCTTTTAGGGACCTTGGAAGGATTGGCGGATATGGTTATTATCGAAACATCATTAACAAGAGTTTGTAAAACAGGAGTCTTATCAAATAGGATTTCTTGGTTATCAATTAGGCGTTGGGTGCCTATCTTCAGCAATGGACAGTGGGTTAATGAGGATGAACAAAGGTGACAATCTTCTTCATAACCTGGGAAAACCCCAGCCTTCAACAAATTTAACTTGATTATAGGGAGCGGAGTTATCAAATCATCTACAGTAGCAACAAACAAATCCTCCTCAACAGCATGGGCGTTGTGGCCGTGCCTTGGCATTTGAGCAGAGATAACATTGGGCTTTTCAGGTGCGTCAAATTCAACTTCTTTAACATCTATCAAATCCTGAATTTTATTCTTTAGGGCCCAACAATTGTCAGTGTCGTGCCCCGGACTCTCCGAATGGTAAGCGCACCTGGCGTTCAGATGGTAGTATGGAGAAGCAGTGTTAGGGTTTTTAGGGGCCTCTTTCAGCATGGCAAGGTTCAACTTCCAAATATGGGGTAAGACTTGAGCAGGAGTCATGTTTATCTTGGTGAATTGCCGTACAGGCCTTTCCACCCTTTACTGATTGTTTCTAGGCTGATCATTCCTTGGCTGATTGTTTCTGGGTTGGTCTGATGCAGACTTATGAATCATAACGGCCCCCACCGCTGGCCGGCGCTCAACTCTTCCTTGACCCCTCTGAGAGTAGACATCTGATACCTCCTTTTTTCCCGTGAAAGGTTTTCTGATAGCAGCAGAAGTAGATGCATCTTTTTGAATTTTCCTGCTTTTAATGCCGGCCTCCACTCTTTCTCCGGTTAGAATCAAATCAGTGAACCCATCAGACGAACTTCCAATCAAGTGATTGAAGAAAGGACCTGACAGGGTTCCCAAGAACATGTCAACTAGCTCTCTTTCTGACAATGGTGGTTGCACCCTTCCAGCTAAATCCCTCCACTTTTGGGCGTAGTTTTTGAAGCCCTCATTGGTAGTCATGGCCATGCTCTGTAGCTGAGTACGGGTTGGCGCCAAGTCGGCGTTGTATTGATACTGTCTATAGAATGCGGCCACCAAATCCTCCCAATTATGCACATCAGACCTCTCCAACTGGTAGAACCAATCTAGCTGCGTCCCCGACAAACTGTTCTGGAAAAAATGGACCCACAGGTCTTTGTCAGAAGAATGCGGTTGAATTTTCCTAACATAAGATCGTAGTTGCATCTTGGGACAAGACATCCCATCGTACTTAGCAAACAGTGGCACTTTAAATTTAGGAGGGATTACAATTCCAGAAACCAAACCTAGCTCCTCAATCTATTGCTATTTACCTAAAAAGGTGCCCCAAATCCGGGTAGAGGATTCAAACCCAAACAATAGAACCAAAAGATATAGCATACAAGTCAAGCAAGATAAGCATGTAAAGGTGATCTAAAACCCTAAGGTAACCCCACTTTTTATGATTTTCCTCAGTAGAGTCGCCAGTTCTGTGATGCGGTGGGAGAACTGACTAGATGTTTTGCGTTTCGTTCGCACTTGTGTGGTTAGCAAGAGTCGCCACCGACTTTTCTTTTATCCAAAAGGAAAGGTGAAAAAGCACAAGAAAGACCTTTCGAGATTTTTCTCGGGTTCGGGGGGTAGATTATGAAAAGGGAAGGTATTAGCACCCTTTTCATCAATGGTTTTCCATGGGCTCTTAGTTACTCGTTTTAGATCACTTGCTTTTGTTTGATTGTGTGCTTGTGGTGTGGGCTTTGAAAGTATTTTGAAAAAATCTCTTTGTAATGGTTCTCGTCTCTATAAGAACGTATACAAAGTTTTGTTTCGAAAAATGGTTCAAAGATGTGTTTGTGAATCGTGTTTCGAAAAGTGTTTTGAAAGGAGGTTTTGTAATAGTTCTCGTCTCTATAAGAACGTATACAAAACTTTTTTGTCTTTTTGAAATTGTTTTGAAATGGGAGTGTAGGTGTAAAAGTTTTTGTTGTGAGCAAGCGAGTAACTAAGAGAGAATCTATCTACTCGAAAGGTATTAAGTTGTTCTTTTCTTCTTCCTTTTAATGGTGCTATCTTACCATTGATTTGGTAAGAAGCCCCACCATTGGATGTAAAGGGACATGCGCGGGTCAATTTTAAAATCATTGAAGGCAACTTGTAAGACGCTTTAGCAATTTTG
The DNA here is from genome assembly GCA_948472305.1 of Vicia faba. NCBI lineage: Eukaryota > Viridiplantae > Streptophyta > Magnoliopsida > Fabales > Fabaceae > Vicia > Vicia faba. The sequence continues at coordinate 1,044,234,220 of OX451739.1, forward strand.
TAAGGGACGAGATCATTTTAATCGAAGGCAACATCGAGGGTCTAGGATCTTTGTTTATTGAAGGATCATTGCTAGAGTGTCTCATATTCGAGGGACATGATTATATTTCTGAGGCAACGAGCGGGGTTACCCTAGAGGTGCGCGTGTGAGAAAGTGTGTTGGTTTCAAGTTATTTATTCTTTGATTAGGTTATCTAGCGATTGATTTTTTGAGTCTTGCCATACATGCCTAATTACTATATAGTATATGAAAAGCAGTAAATTACGGGAATTGAAATTCTACGCTATTACAGAATGTTCGGGAATCGGGGTACAATTCTTACAAATGGGGATGAATCAAAATAAAAATAGCAATGTCCAAATATCAAACAATACAACCAAATCGAATTGTTGTGCGATTTAATACAAAGCTAATGACAATTTATGAAATAAAGTCAACAAGATATGAAATGAAATGTATTTACTTGAAAAGAGAAAAAAATATAAAATCTATTCTAAAAAGAAAATGATTTAAATTAAAAAATATTTATTATTAATTTTTGTATTTTATTAATTATGTAAACAAACTTAAAGAAAGAAAATAAGCTAAGTTAATTTTTGATGTTTTATTGAATATAACAAATTAATAAAAATAAGTTATATAAAAAAAAGAAAATAGTGAAAATTGATTTTCAAGACTTAAAAAAAAAGTGTTCTATATTTTAATTAGTAATAAAACAAAAGAAAGAAATAAATTAAAAAACAGTAACAATGGGCTTGAGTGAATTTAAAGGGTGCTAGGCCCAAAGAAGTATTGTTATCTTTGTTGTTAACAAAACAGATCAGAATGGGGGTGGGTTAGTAAAAGCGCTTGGGCCTTATGGAAAATATAACAAAACAAAGCACAATGCCTTAAACTGTTTAACGTTTGATTAGGGTGAGCTAAATGAAATTTAGGGTTTGTGGAACCCCTTGGTACAGAGCGGCGTCGTTCGTCCCTTTCGTCCCTCTCTTCCAATTTTGTTCATCTTTGATCTCTGTTACTCACCTCTTCCTAATTTCATGAACAAATCACTCTCTTAACAACCTAATCTCTCATCATCTCATCGCGATTCGCGTTTTCTATGAAAACCCTAAGGTCAGATTTATGCTTATCTGATCTTCCCCCCAAAGTTCTGTTGCCGGAGCTCTCTCTCTCTCACCGCCTAACCAAGCCCTAATGGCTTTGTTTCTTGAAAAAGGTTAAGTTTTTTCTTTGTTAAGATTAAACGATTTTCAATGTTTCTTGTCTTGTTATGTTTTTTCTGTTAATCTACTCTATCATACCTTGAGATGCAGGAAATGGCTCATAAGGAAGGTGAAATAGTCATACCTGTTTGTGGCTTTTCTGTGAAGTGGACGGGGATGGTGAGACCGAGGGAAATGCTCCTTGGTGGCGGGACATGCAAAGGGGAAGAAATGAAGATAGAAGGCGCGCTTTTCTGGTAACCTTCTCCTATTTTTCTTGCTGAACGATGATGATGCTGTTTGTTGGATTTGGTTTGAACTGTTATTGGTTGTGACAATTTGGTTTGAGGTTTTTTCTGAAAATTGTTATTACAGTTTTGTTTGAGGTTTTCTGAAAGTTGTTGTTACAGTTTGGTTTTGATGTTTTTGATGGAAGATGCTGTTACAGTTTGGTTTGAGGTTTTCTGAAAGTTGTAGATTTTTGGTTTGAAATGTTGGCTTTGTAACAATTTTTTGGAGGTTGATATTTGCTTGGTATATTTGTTGATGAGTTGCAGTATTTGAGAGTTTTTTTGGAACTGTGTTTGATAGGTTTGAATATTGGTTATTCTGGTTTTTTGAGTTTGATATGTTGGACAGGTTTGAGGAGTTCTTTTGGCTTTGACAGGTTTAGTTTGAACTGTTTGACAGTTTGATGATTTGAGGATGGTTTGGGATTTGTTGTTGTTGCTTTGAATGTTTTTTTGTTGTTGTTTTGGATTTGTTGATAGTTTTTTGAGGTTTGAACTTGTTTGATGGATGATGGTTTGATGATGCTTGTTACAGTTTGCAGGTTTGGGGTTTTTTGTGGTTTGAACTTGTTGGTTCAGATTTGGTTTGAGTTTTGGTTCTTGAGGATGACTGTTGTTTTTTTAGTTGGGGCTCATGTGGGTTTTTTGAGGTTTGAAACTTGGAAAGGTTTTTTAAGGTTTTGTTGGCTTTAACAGGTTTAGTTTGATGGTTTCAGGCCTTGAGGTTTTTTGATAGTGGAGACTTTGGCTTGTATGTTTCAGCAGGTTTTTGATGTTTGGAGGCTTTGATAGTTTTTTGGACTTTGATAAAATTCTGAGTTTGATAATTTTCTCCCCGTTTTGCTTGAGCCCTGCCTACGGTTATATTAGTTGCTTTTTTGTTTGACAACTTATTCAAAATGGTGGGAAAACCACCAAATTTTGAATATTTGGCATATTGTTCTCATGCTCTTTTTCTTGCAGTTTTTATTTTCTAGCAATTATTGTGCAATTGTGATAATCAAGGCAGTTGTGCATCCCTAGGTGACTTCTTTCCTCTCTCTCTCTCTCTCTCTCTCAATGACCCTAAGAGTCAATTGCTTTGTTACTTTTTCTGAAAAGTTTGCAATAAATGGAAAATGATGAGAATGCTTATTGAACAAGCCTATTGCTTGTTGACTTAGTTTATCATATGTTATATTTTATTTTGTTGATGCTTCCTACTGCTATGCTGCTTGTTGCTTGTACTGCTTGCATTTTGTTTTTGCCATGCTGCTGTTTGTTTGATGATGCGTTGCTGTCTAGTTTATGCTGTTTGTTGAAAATTTTGTTTGGCTCAGTTTGCTGCATTTAGTTTGGAAAATTTGTTTGGCTGCTGTTTGGGCCTCTTGTTTGGATAGCCTTGTTGCATTTCTTGTTTGGACAGCCTTGTTGCATTTGGACAATTTCCTTGCATTTCTTATTTTTCTTTTTGTGAACCAAGAAAAATAATCTTCTTGTGATTTGCAAATAGAAAAATAAAAACGTGATGAATTAAAAATAGCCTTCTGATTCCAAATTGCGAACTTTAATGATGAACACCATTCTTTCTTTTGAAAATTCTTTCTTATGCCCAATTAATTGTACTAACTATTTTTCTGTCTTTTGTTTTCATGTGAGCAAAACTGGATGGTGGCAAAGCATGGGAAGCAAGAGACTCTGTGGCAAGCATGGAAGCAATGGAAGCTCAGTCAACCTTAGGCATAGATTCATTTTCTTTGCTTTATAATTTAGAGAAACATTCAACAATTGTACTAATTTATTTTTCAAATACGATAAGTTGTAAAACCTAAAGTATTTAAATAATAAATTGTTTTGTAACATCTTTTGAAATAAATGGAGAAAGTCTTATGAGATATTCTGATGTCCATTAAAATCCTTTACTGTCAATAACTCGCAATTTTCTCTTCGCATCTTAACTAAATATTAAAGATTCCCAATCAAGATAATTGAAACAAAATGTTCCCATCTGATAACTTAAATTTCAAGTAATCTAATAATTCTGTAATCTTGCAACTACATTCCAATCAAAACACGCACTGTCTATTCCATAAACAAACAAATGTTTATCTGGTTAACCTGGATCAAACAAAACATGAATGTCCCAAATGACAGTCTTAGATTCCATCTCTTGTCCCAAACAAACATGCCTTAAGAACAAACATTAACCTTTCATTAAACTTGAAAAAAGCATGAAAACACGTGAAAGCCAATTGGATCTTTGAGAATTCATTCCTTTTGAGAATTGCAAGAAAAAACCTAATTGCTGGTTTACTGCCATAGGAGAAAATTTGTATGATCGATTCCTGAGCTAACTTGAATATCTGAGAAACCCTAGGGTTGTGCTCTCTATGAAAAATGAGAGGGAAAATTTAGGGGTACAACATATATTCCATGTCCCCTTCAAATCGCTCGATAAAGGTTGCTTTTGAGATATACATTAGGATAGGTATCCATGCATGCTAACATAGGTAGAGATTTCCCCTTTTCATCCTCGACCATAGGGTCATCATTGTATGATAACATTAGGGATTAGATTCTAGATAGTCTCCCTTAGTTGTTTTTCATTCTTTTTCATCCTTGCATTAAGACTAAAACCTCTTTTCTTTGTAAAAGCATAAAACATCTAACAACTTTCAAATCCTTTTTCAAGGTAAAAACATCAACCAATGAAAACTCTTTTTTTCACCTCCGGGCCTTTTCTTTCGAACTTTTCAAAAAGAACATGTTAATTCACTTATGTGCTAATGTGTGAGTCTCCAAAGGTCGAGCTGCGACAGAAGGAGAAATTAATATTGTTAATTAAAAAACACAAACAAATCAAAACATGTGAGCCAAACTATGGCGCTCTAATTCCTTAAAAGGGATACGTAGGAATCTGGTCGTGAGGCTCAGTCGAGCGAAACTTTGTAAGTATTTCCTTATTTTCCCTGTGTTTTATTTTGCATGCAAACTCCCTTAACCGATCTCTCGATTGTTTGACCGTGATTTCACCCTTCTCAGATATACTCGATGTTCACCTTTCCCTTCCCGTGGGATAAAATACATTCGATGGCGACTTCATTAATTTCATCTCGATCATATGTTCAGTCGGTTGTTTCATAGACGATTACTCAAGATTTTGTTGGACTATTTTCTTACGTAGCAAAGATGAAACATTATCGACTTTCACACGTTTCGCCAAGTTATCTCAAAATAAATTAAATTCTAAAATTATTTCCATTCGAAGCGATCATGAAGGTGAATTTGACAACCACCTCTTTGAAGAATATTGTGATAAATTTAGTATTGAACATAACTTTTTAGCTCCTAGAACTCCACAACAAAATGGTGTTGTGGAATGCGAAAATCATGTTTTGTCGGAGTTGGCAAGAAAAATGCTCAATAATTATTGTCTACCAAAACACTTTTGGGTCGAAGCTATTAGAACGACATGTTATGTCTTAAATATGGTACTTATTCGTCCTATACTTGACAAAAATCCTTATGGACTTTTAAAAGGTAGAAAACCAAATTTATCACATCTTCATGTCTTTGGATGAAAATATTTTATTTTAAATAATGGAAAGGATAATCTTGGTAAATTTGATGCGAAAGACGATGAAGGTATCTTTCTTGGATACTCATAATATAGTAAAGCATATATAGTTTATAACAAGATATTACTTATTATTGAAGAGCCGATTCATGTTACTTTTGATGAGTCTTCCCCAAATAGTATTGGGAAACATATTTCTTTTCATGGTGTAGGTGCACCTACCGAAGACATACTTAAGGACACCGAAAAAGGAGTTGATCAACCTAAAGAGCTGGAAGCTGAGAAGGAGGAAGATGACTACCAAGAAAAGAAGTATGATGAAAAAAATCAACAGGAAGATGATGATCTTCCTTTGGAGTGGAGATCCTATAAGGGTCATCCTATTTACAATATTATTGGTGATATCACCAAAGGGGTAACAACACGCTCTAAGATAAGTAATTTTGTTATCACCACGTGTATGTGTCATAAGTTGAATCTAAAAATGCTAAGGATTCCTTTGGAGTGGATATCCTATAAGGATCATCCTATTGACAATATTATTGGTGATATCACCAAAGGGGTAACAACATGCTCTAAGATAAGTAATTTTGTTATCACCACGCGTACGTATCATAAGTTGAACCTAAAAATGCTAAGAATTCCTTACTTAACGAGATTTCCTTATGGCCATGCAAGAAGAATTAAATCAATTTGAAACAAATGATGTTTGAGACCTTGTCTCTCGTCCATAAAATCATCAAATTATATGCACTCAATGGATATATAGGAATAAACTTGACAAACATGGTGTGATAACTAGGAATAAAGCCCGTCTTATGGCTCAGTGGGTATAACCAAGAGAAAGGCATTGATTATGAGGATACTTATTCTCTGGTTTCCCTACTCGAGGCTATATGCCTTTTATTAGTGCATGCATGCTCTAAGAACTTAAAATTATATCAAATGGGAGTTAAAAGTGCGTTTCTTAACGGATACATAAATGAAGGAGTGTATGTTTCACAACCTCCCAGTTTTGAAAATTATGAGTTTTCTATTCATGTTTTTAAGCTAAAACATGCTTTGTATGGTCTTAAACAAGCCCCAAGGGCATGGTATGATCGACTTAGAAAGTTCTTGTTTGATCAAGGATACTCTGGAGGGAAGGTAGACACTACACTCTTTATTAAACGTCAAGAAAACATGTTTTACTTGTTCAAATTTATGTTGATGATATCATTTTTGGATAACCTAACACGCATCTTGTCAAGGAGTTCTCTAAGCTTATGCAGGGAGAGTTTGAAATGAGTTTAATCAAGGAGTTGAACTACTTTCTCGGACTTTAAATTAAGCAACTCAATGAAGGAACATTTGTATGTCAAACCAAGTATTGTCTTGAATTACTTAAAAGATTATGAATGGATGGTGCAAAGGAAATTGACACACCTATGGCAACAAATGGAAATTTGGATATAGATGAAAAGGGTAAGGATGTTGAGGTCAAGAAATATAGAGGTATGATTGGATCTCTTATATATCTCACTACATCTAGACCCAATATTATGTTTAGTGTTTGTATGTGTGTACGATATCAATTAGCTCCCAAGGAATCACACTTAAAAGAGGTTAAGTGTATTCTTAGATACCTTATTGGCTCATCTAGGTTTGGGCTTTGGTATTCCAATGGAAACAATTATAGTTTGGTTGGTTACTCCGATTCCGATTTTTCCGGTTACAAATTGGATAGGAAAGTACTAGGGGAACTTGTCACATGTTTTCAAAATCCTTGGTTAGTAGGCATAGCAAGAAGCAAGTTTTTGTAGGTTTGTCAACGACCGAGGGGAATATGTGGTTGCCGGTAGTTGTTGTGCCCAAATTTTGTGGCTTAAGTAACAGTTACTTGATTTCGACATTAAACTTTCACGTATTCCTATCATGTGCAACAACACTAGTGCCATTAATCTAACCAAGAATCTGACGCTACATTCTCTCACTAAAAATATTGAGATACACCACCATTTCCTTCGCGATCATGTTGAAAAGGGTGATGTTGTATTCGAGCATGTTGATAGTAAGAATAAACTTGCTGATATTTTGACTAAACCTCTTGCAGCCGAACTGTTTTTCAACATACGTGGGGAATTGGGGATCATTGATATCTTCAATATTGCTTAAATTTACTATTATTTCTTGCACTTTATACATTTACTCTAACTCTTTGTTTGATTATTTTACATCATGTGAGTGCAACTTCCGTTCTATCAAGAGTGAGGTAATATCGTTTCATTTTCTCCTTGAAAGTAAGACCTTTCTTAATGCATGTTACTTGTTGATTAAAAATGATTTATATGTTCTCAAATGATGAAAACCATGATGTTCATTTCCAAAATTTTTGATTGATGACCATTGTGTGTTCTCAATGTATATGCTTACAATGACTTCATGTATTATTTCTTTCATATTTGTATAAGTTTGTTCTTGTTGTCCAAGCATGTGTTTTTTATTAAGTATTATTTCTTGCATTCGTGCTTGAGTTATTTGTGTCTGTGTTAGTTGCAATATGCATTTCATGTTGTAGTTGGTCACATGTTATGACAAACATCTTCATTTTGGTTTTGGTAGTGACATATTCTTGTCTCTATGCTAGGCACATGCATGTGTGGTATTGGGAGTTTCATTATTATGTGTTACGTAATCGTGACGCTATAGAAGCATCTTGAAAAGTTTGTTATTACATTGCCTTCTTTATTCGTTATGTATTGCATTACACATGTTGTAATGTTGTTTGCCTGTTATTTATCGATTTCCTATCATTATATATATATATATATATATATATATATATATATATATATATATATATATATATATATATATATATATATATATATATATATATATATATATATATATATATATATATATATATATATATATATGTGTGTGTGTGTGTGTGTGTGTGTGTGTGTGTGTGTGTGCGCGTGCGAGTGTGTGTGTGTATGTGTGTGTGTATGTGTGTGTGTGTGTGTGTGTGTGTGTGTGATTGTTGTCTTTTATGCAAAAACGTCTATGAGTGATATATTAGTATTTGTATTGGAACATGATACTTCTCACGATTTTCTACCTTTCTTTTTGATGTTGTCAAAGGGGGAGAAACATATGCGAGATGAAGTTGAGAAGCACAAAGTTCGGGGGAGCCTTCGATAACTACATGAAATGCTTCGTTGTAAGTTTTGGCATCATCAAAAAGGGAGAGTGTATGAGTACAACTTCACCATTAGATGTTTTGCAAGATGTCAAAACTAGGAAAACTTAGCATTTCTCTATATTGTACGGTATCTCTATGTCTTGTGGCTCTCCTTTGCATTAGGGATCTTAGAAACCATTAAAACCATTTTGAAATTGACCAAAGTCTTGAAAAACAAGTTTCTGCATAAATTTTTATTGCTTGTGTTGACACATATGTATTTCAGATCGACACATGCAACTGAGTTTTGAAGCCTGTAGCCTCTGAAGGACTTAGGTCGACACATGCATACATATAGGTCAACACATAGTGAAGCTTTTAAGAAATTGCAAAAAAAATTATTTTATGTGTCGACACATACGAGTTTCAGGTCGACACAAGTCAATTGGGATCTATTGTGTCTTGGTCTTTCTCAAGATCAAAAGAAGAGAAGGGGTTGAATCAACAATAAACAGTTAGGGTTTATAGGGTTTCTCTTGGAACACTTCTCTTGTTTCAAATTTTGCATGGTAAGAATTATCCTAATTCCAAATTGGAATTGGACACAGACGTACCCACATGCAAGGACGAAAGTGGGGAGCTGTGTATACAAATCCTCGTATCTTTTTTTCTTATCATTTTACTTACTTTAATTTTCATCAATCAATTTGTCTAATAGCATTGAGAAATTAATTGACTCGTAGGAATTTTTCTAAATTTTTTTTAATTAGGTGTTGATATTGCTTATAATCACTTTTTATTATAAGTGCTTTTTTGTATCAACACAACTCAAAGGAAAATTTCTAAAACTCGATTGCACAACAAGTATTCGACAAATTGTATTGTTTGTTCTTTTGATAATTTCCATTGGAAATAGTATTGCTAGTAACTTGATATAAACTATTGATATCTTGTTACTTTATTGAAGTATATAAATTCCATATTATTATATTCATTCCATAATCCTTTTGATATTTGCATATCCAACTTCCAATAACGTGGTTCGTATAGACGACACCTTTTTAAAAACCTTCTACGTGCACTCTTTTCTAAACAAGTTTAAAACCAGAATTTTTATCTGCATCTTTTGGCTTGGTGGTCTATTCACGCCCATCTAGATAAGGCGCCATCGTCTAAAAAATCTAAGATGTTTTGTTGGAAACTTCCTTGTTTTTTTCACCATTCAAATGTCACTACTTGATTCGTGGTGCTCCCATGTAACTTCTTATATTTTCTATCCTCTTGATTCATACACCCATAACAAATATTCTAAGTTGGGTAGTCAAGAAATGTCTTAAAATAACATTATAGACGATGATAAGAAATATATTCGAGAACATGTCACCCCACTCCTAAATGTGATAAGATGGTGATCTATTTTCCTAAACCGGGTATTAGCTATAATAAGGTCAAAATCTGGCGAAAACTATAAATTATAGATTTAACTTATGTGTTTACCTCCTCGAGACCATACCCCATATGCACACACTCAAAACCTCTTATTACACTCACTACATGTCCATTTAAATCACCTCCTAGAAAAAGATTTTCTCCTTGGGGTATATACTTAAGTAAGCCTTCTAAATCCTCCCAAAGTTTTACCTTAATGTGTTCTACTAACCCAACTTAAGGTATGTAAGAACTAATAACATTAGAGGTGTTTTGTTCTACTACAAATTTAAAGGATATGATTCTATCTCCTACTTTTTTCATATCCATAATATCCTTCTTCAACTCCTTGTCCCCAATAATCTCCAACTCACTTCTTGATATAAATTTTCCGATGTACCAAATCTTATATCTTGAGTTGTCTAATCCTTTTTCCTTTTCACTTGTCCATTTAGGTTCTTGTAGAAACATGAAATTAATCTTCCTCCTAACCATTTTGTCCACTATTTCCATTCATTTTCCAGTGAGCATGCCTATATTACAAGATCTAAAACAAATCTTAATCTCATGAACTAACTTATTTACCATACATCATGAAAATATGGAAAAAATTTCTAGTTTTTCACTGTATCCAGGCGATGATGCGAAGATTCTTGCTCTTTTGACTCTCTAATCGAGCCATAAAATGCATTGCTTACGAGAAATAACCTATAGTTCACATTATTTTGTAGTTGATCCATATCATAGAGATTCGACAAAGTTTTACGTTGGTTATCGATGACTCCTTATAGGTTGTAAAGGTTGTCATTATTTAAGTTGTCATTCAATTTGTCTTTCAAGTTGTCATCATTAAAATTATATTATCACTAGAAAACCATGACAACCATCTTAGCTTTAATCATTTCTTTATGTAACCTACAAAACATGGTTCAATAACTATCGCATTAGATGGTCATATTTTTATTCACATCTTCAACTCCTCTATCTAGTATGGTGAACAAGAAGGAAGTGAATGCGATCAACAATAGTATCAACGATGAGGATGCCATGGTAAAAATGTGTGTCACTGTGGATGACTTATGTCTCCAAAATCACACTATAGAGGATAACGTCCTTCAAATCCAACAACTTCAGTAAGAGGCTGACCCTACGGAAAAGATTGGATTTTTCGACCCCTAACCTCTCTTTGATTAAATATGGGGGACATCAAGGGCAGAGAACTTCAAGCTTCCTTCATTGACCAAGTTTGATGGACCCATCGGCCCCTATGAACATGTCGCCTCCATCAACAAGTAGATGACAATTATTGGAACCTCTGATTACATGAAATGCAAGCTTTTCTCTGGTACCTTAAAGACGCAAAATTAAGGAGGTATATGAAACTACCACTGTTATATCCTAATTTTTACCCCTATGGTCCCTCATCATTTTGCATATTTGCAATGCATCAATATCACAACCTTGGGTTGTCTCTCACCTTTTCTCTCTCTCCCTTCATTAATTTTTCCTTTGAGGGATCACCAAGCACCCCTTTGTGTATCTTGTACATACATGATTTATATTTTACTAACATCTAATCAAATATAAAAAGATATGTTGTGTTTCTCTTTGTTTGCTTTGCAAGGACAAGTTTCCACCAAGTGGATAATACAATTTCCCTCAGCTAGGGTTTTCATTTGATCAAAGTCAAAATATATTCAACATTGATTCTCAAGGACTTGTGCATTAGGGATTCGACTATAATCTTAGGTCATAACATTTTAAAGTATCATTCAATCTCAATTGATCAAGGATTCACCATGGTTTAGTTGCTTATTCCTCAAGATAGGTCAAAGGTTTATGTGTTTATGTGTTTATTTCCATGCCTTCATCATCAAGCAACCTCAAGTTTGGCCATGTTTAATCAAAAATCAGTCAAGGCTTCCTCATTCTAAGTTCATATGAGCTTTATCATGCCTTGGATTGCAAGAAAAGATCAAAAGTATCAAAGCTATGCAAGGTGGTTGGACCTAATTTGGAAAATTCCCTAGTCAAAGTTCACAAGACCACAACTCCTTCATTATTAAACATTTTTGGATGGTTTTTTTTTCATATGAATCTCCTTGACATCCTCTACAACTTATATTTACAAGTCAAGAGCTAATTATGTGAAGAAAGTCATCAAAAGTTTGATGACATTATAGGTCATTTGTGGACTTAGTGACATTTTGACCTAATTTTAAGTGGTTTTTCCCTAACTTTTAAGAATCATAACTTGCTCAATTCTTACCACGCGGAGCTAATTCATTTTACACAGTACTTTTCATGATTACCTATACAAGTTCTCTTCAGCGATCAAAATTTAATTTTGCTTGGAAAGGCATAAAATTCATCAAAAGATTACAAGTCACTTTAAGGCTCTTAACTTATAAATTTTTCTAAGTATGGAAGTCAGACTTTTGTACCAATTTCAACATGACATATCTTTTTTCTCAAGTTGCAAAATGAATACTTTCTTTGCACATTGTAATCCTTGTGGGGATATCTACAAATTACAAAAGAAATGAACTCATAAAGCTTCCTGAGCATGATGCCCCATAAGCTTAAAGTTGGTGGTGTGAAACTGAAATTTGCACCTTGACGAGATTTTTGAATCAATGGAATTCATTTGCTAATCCAAGTTATCACTCATTATTGTTTCTAAATGTGTTTAGGGACTTAACAAAAAGTGAAAACGACCCTTAGTCATCAAGTTTGGCCGTGTTTTGATGGTTTGCAAGTCACAATTTTCTCACATCATGAGCAAACTTGATTCATACAAATTGTCAATAGTTTCACACAGATGAGAGCATCATTCACTTATCCTATAAATACAGACCTTCATTCCCTTCATTTCTCAAGCTTTTGATAGCCAAATCACCCATGTTCAGATCCTATTCAAACTCTGAACTTGTAAGTTTAATTTTCAGATCCACGCCCTTTCACAAGCCAAAATTCTCATTCATCAAGCTTCCTTGAACATCAGTGAAGCTAACAAGCTCAAAAGCAAGTGAAATCGTCCATTAATTCAAACTCTCAAAGCCAGTTTGCAGAAGGTTTTGAGCACACTTTGTTCAGGTACTTAGAGGCATCAAATTGCTTCAAATAAAATACCACAATGTAATTTGTAACTTGCTGATGCTTTGGATCCTTAGTTTTTATTGATTGATGCTTTAACCTTGTTTATTTTTGAAAATCCTTTTTGAAATGCTTTTAGTTTTGGAAATTCTGAATGACTCAATTCAAATAAATTCACATGAGTCATATGGTTTGAAAATCTATGAAAAGACGAATCTGAAGAGATAAGTTTGAGCTCCAATGGTTTCGATTTGAGGATATGCGTTTTTGCCTTAGTTCAAGATGCTGGAGGTTGAAGATGATCATGTGGATCATCCAACCAACGGTCGTGTTCCATTTGTTTTAATTTGTTTGGCTGGATTTAAATGTGATCAATTTCTTTTATCACACTAAATTCCATGGTGCACGCATTGTAAGGTCCTTTAGATATGATTACTTTTCCAAGTCGGATCCATCCAACGCACCACATATTTTCTAACTTATTTTTTATTTTCTTAAATTGTTTTAAAATTCTTTTGATCTTTAAAAATCCATAACTCTTTCGTTTTTATCCAAAAGCTATAAAAATTATACCAAAATCTTTTGAAATATTTATGATTTTATGAGTTTTTTTTTAGATTTTTACTTTTAGTTTTACTATTTATTTATAATTTTTTGATTATTTACTTTATTTTAATTGGTTTTAAAATGTTTTAGATACTTTTAAAATTCTGAGAAAATTATTATATGATCCTATGGTGGTTTCTAAACTATGGTGATTTTTGTTTTATTTTTATTTTTTCTTTAATATTTTCTATCCCTTTTAGATCTTTTACTTAATTTTAAATAGTTTAAAAATAGTTTTAGGTCTTCAAAATTATGAAACTATTTTTTAAAAGTATTATAGACCCTCTCTTATTTTTCTATGGTCTCACTTTATTTTTATTTGATGCTTTGATTAGACTTTGATATTTTACCCTTTTATTCTCATTTAAAATCAATTTTAAAATTCATTTATTAGTTGTTTAATTGTATATTAATGTTGTTTGATTTTGTTGACTGGCTGACCTTGGTTCATAGTCTTTTTTATCACAAGTTTCATCAACCTCATTGGATCTTCGGTGTTGATGGGGTAAAAACCCTAATCCACCAAAGTGTATGAATAATGTTGATGATAACTTGATCAAGACCTTGAACCAATTTGGATTTCTGTTTTTTCTTGTTCACTTTATCTCCGCTCTATCTCTTTCTTTTTCTTTTTTGGATCAATTGGATAATGATTGGTTCATCTTTGTTCAGTTGAATTTAGATTGGTACTTGATGAACTTTTATCATTTCAAATATATGTCTAAGTGATCAATTGATCACTCAAGGTACTTTGGATTAGTGAAAGTTTATCATAAGGTATCATGAAAGATTTGATTGATGTAATGATCTCATTTCCTTGACTTAGGTCTTGATCCACCTTTGTTTTACCTGTGCTACATGTTTTAGTAGTACAGTTTCTACCATATCTCTTACATGTATGGTACATACATTGTTATTGACTGACCTCGTATAGTATTGACTTCTACATAAGCCCGTCTGCGATTGGTTAACATAGTGCAAAATTTGTCCAGAATCAGAAAACTAACATACTAACTCTAACATTTATAGTACTAACTTTTATGTTAATGCAATTTAAATTTTGTCATTTATTTTATGCCTTTACTTTCTTGTTTTTTTATTTTAGCATCTTTATCATTCTCGTCATTTATCTTTTTGCTCTTTACTTTATGTCATTTTCCTTTTGCTCACTTGAGCATTTGATTTTTTATGTCTTTTTTCTTTTGCTCACTTGATATTTCTTTTTCTTTTAAAGACATTAATAATCAACTAGAACATTGAAAGACTTAAGGATCTTTTTGGACTATGGTGACTATCCCTTTGCATCTTGGAGTATTTGGACTTTTTGGACCTTAGCATAGGACCTTGAGACTTTAAGACCTTTAGACCTAGAGATCATGTTGTTATTTTGTCTGTGTATTGAGAACTTTTTTGTATGCATGTATTACTTTAAAATTTCATTTGATGCAAGATTAGTTTATCGATACATCAAGTTCATCTGATACATGCCAAGTCATCTATACCTTTTTGAATTCATCTGATACAAAGCTTGCACCTGAGGCACTTTTATTCATTTGATGCTTATTACTTTATTGTGAGGATTTAATCCAAAGGAATGAGATGCATTATTTAACTTGTGTCAAGATGATTTCTCTTGTTTAGTTATACCTTTCCTACATTAGATTTTACTTTATGCTTTAGGATAGTCCCTTCATCTCTTGTCCATCTTCTTTAATTTTCAAAGTTTCTCCCTTCTTTTCAAAACCTTATTTGTTTACAAACTTAAAACACTTTCAATATAAAAACCTTGACTTTGTCAAATGCATTCTCAAAACTTTTTCTTAATCAAATATTAATTCATTTAACCCAATTCTAACTATTTTTCTTGAAAGACTAAAAAAAGAAAAAAAACTCACTCAAACTTTTTTTCTTTAGTGCATTTTGTTTTAATTTTTTTTAAAGATTATATGTGAGTCATCTCTATGGTTGAGATATAATTCTCCCATGTCTATAACTTTGATTGATATGATGTCAAATATTTTCCACTTTGAAAGAGCTAGTTGCATACTTGTTCATGTTTATCCAATTTCGAGCCCTTCTTTCATTTGTGATGCAAAGGTCCATCATTCTCATATTTATGGATATTTGATTGAGTATTCTCCCTAAGATGACAAACTGTCTCTTCTCTTAAAATCAATGAACAAACAATTTTTTTCTTTTTTAGAAGAACTACGTGGTTCTGATTTCATTATTTCACATTAATGATATGTAGGCACAAAGTGAAGGTGCGAGGAACACAACAAATGGGGGTTTGAATTGGGTTGCACAAAATATAATCTTTTCACAACACAAAACACAAAGATAACAAGTGAATAAAAATAGATGAACACAATTATTTTTATCCTTGCTCACTGTTAACTAAGTTACTCCAGTCCACCCTACAAGGTGATTTGCCTTATACACGAGGACTTAATCCACTATAATCAACCAGATTACAGACAACCATAATAAGTCCGATCAGCCCTATCGGAACCCCCAATAAATTCGTTGACCCGTATTGCAAACCACTATGACTACAACCAAAGTCTTCTTGAGAATCTAGACAACACATAGTCTCTCAAGGAACCTATCAACAATAATTGATTACAAAGGTGTGTATACAAAGATGCTACTATATAAGCAGATTACACAATGTTTAAGTACAACAACATAAAAGTGTTGATAGCAAGATATGAAGAAAATCTCCTTGCTTATTTATAAAACTATACAAAGAATTTATCTATAGAGTTTTTGCAACGGTTTGGTGTAGTTTTGTAGAACTGATTCATTGATTTCAAATTCTTCCAAGTACTTCTTTTATAGCTGAAAAATAAATATCCATTGGAGGATAGAATAGGAAACACAAATACAACTATATTGTTCCCAATGGTTGTGGTGAGACTGGTAGACAATAGTACAGAAAGTTATGTCTTTGCGCCACTCTAGAGAGTAGGGTCACATATTACTTTTGTACTTTTATACTCACCATCACACGTAATCCCTTTCTCTTGATTTTCATCTTCTATGTTCAGAGGCTTCTGATATTTTTGTTGATGAAGCATGTTGTAGAAGGATCAAAACTATGTATCTTTAGAACCTTACAGGGCTTGTTCATAGAACTCTTGCCTTCTCCGTCTTCAACACTTGGTCTTTAGAAGAATGTATTTAGATATTTAGTACTTGTTCAACAGAACCTTATCTTTAGTATCTTTAGAACTTGGAACATCATAAGTAAAACTTTAGAAGGCCTCCAAAGCTTCCTAGCACAAGTCATGATCAAAAGCTCATTTTACAAAAGTTCCTTAGAACTATTGCATAAGATGCGTTCCTTAATATTAAATTAAAATGTAACACACTAAAGTTATTCTTCCAAATTTTTGAGTTCATAACCTGATGACGTCACATGCCTTCTTACCAGATTCAAAACCTGTGTAGAAAAATCCACACACTAGACAAAAATTGTTACAGTACACAATTTTTCTCAAAGATAACATGTAAAGTTATCATCATAACATAAGGCCAAATGTAGAACTACTTGTTCTTACAATCTCCCCCTTTTTTATGATGACAAAACCATGTATTTTGATAGAATAATTAATACATGATAATCACCATGGAATTCAAATTTAGTAAAGCTAACTAGCTCCCCCTGAATCTATTAATACTCAAAATTCCAATAAAGCTTGTTCTGAGTCTCCCCCTGAGCCCAAGACTCACAAAATGAATTTTTCAGTACACAAGGTAACATAGAGAAGGAATACTTCTCCATTGACGTATCATCAGAGTCTGACTAGAAATTCCTGGTTTTCATCTCAGAACCTGGATTGCTATCAAAACACTATGAGGCAAAAAAAACCTGTTTAGTCACTGTCTTGATGATTCGCATCAAACATCATAACTAATATGATGGTTCTTCCAGAAACTAGAATCGTTCCACCATAAGTTGTACAATATCATGTCATTAGAAGGTTCCGCACCTGAACACTTTCTTGACTGACAATGTCTTTCGAACTTGTCTTCTGACTATGTCTCATAACATGTATTTTAGACCATGTATTAGACCATGTCTTTTAAACATGTCTTATACCATGTATTTTAGACCATTCCTTTTAGACCATGTCTTTAGACCATGTCTTCCGAACATGTCTTAGACCATTTCTTCTGAACATGCCTTAGAACATGTCTTCTGAACATGTCATCTGACCATGTCTTCCAAACATGTCTTAGATCATGTCTTAGACCATACCTTTTAAACTTGTTTTAGACCATGTCTTCTGAACATGTCTTAGACCGTGTCTTAGACCATGTCTTCTGAATATGTCTTTAGACCATGTCTTATGAACATATCTTTAGACCACGTCATCTGACCATGACTTCAGAAGGTTCACAACCTTTGAAACATCATGGTTAACAACAAACTTACTATACTTTCAGAAAGTTCACAACTTCTGAAGCATCAGAATCTTGTATTACATATACTTGTTATAAAACTTTTAGACAGTTTACAACTTTTGAACAATCTCGTGATAGCAGAGAAAACATTGCCAAAACACACATTGACATTTTAACATATAGTTCACAACTTCTGAAACAAATTCTAATTAAGTAACATATCAACTTTGTTAAGCTTCTAGATAGTTCACAACTTTTGAAGCAGATTCTAAGTAACACATCAAATTTGTTAAGCTTTCAGACAATTCACAACTTCTAAAGCAAATGCTAAGTAACACATCAACTTTGTTTAGCTTCCAAACAATTCATAACTTTTAAAGTGATAGAGTCTTGACTACCATGTTTTCAGAAAGTCAACAACTTCTGAACAACAGGTATTGTCAACACACTTTATTACCTTACTTTCAGAGAGTTCACAACTTCTGAACGGTTTGGTGTATCAGAGCTTGATTTAACCATATTTTCACAAAGTTCACTACTTCTGAACAATCAGTATGTCAGAGCCTATTTCAACCTTCAACTTAGTCATAAACCTCTGACCAAATCATAGTGTCAGGACATGATTAGTTTTAGGCAATTCACAACTTCTAACGAATACATGTTCACAGATGTTGAGCTCATCAGAGCATTCTTCATGCACCTTCATCTTGATATGGATCTTCTGGTTGGAAGATGATAATATTTTGATAACCAATTAATCTGTTTATGAAAACCAGTGAACTTTTGCAAAGTTCCTGAATCAAACATCAAAACCATATACTTTTTCTCCCCTTTTGTAAAAAATCAAAAAGGTTTTAAAAGTCAGAATGAAACAATTTTTCATTATAGAACAAAAAGATAAATATACAATTGTTTTAGAAACAAAAGAAAAACTATTCTTAAGTTCTAATACAAAGGGCTAAGGCTCTAAGCATCATCCTTCTTGTCAAAATTTTCCATGAACTGCATCAGCGCATCAAACAGTTGCTTGAACGAGGCCTCCTGAGCAGCAATCCTTTCATCCTACTTATCCAAGCATTGATGGATGAAACAATTATCTTCCCGTTGTTTATCCAAAACAGCCTACATCCCAACTGGTTGGTCTTCAGCTTCCATAACTTGCTTCCCTTTTGAACTTGAAGGTTGGCAATCAACCATCGACATTGCAGGCCCATAATTAGTAGCATCAACTTCTAAAGTACCAATAGAGACATCACCCTGTTGCTTAAGAGACTCTGGAGCAGGTAAACACAAAGGAATTGCAGACTATTTAGTTTTGAGTCATTCCTTATATTTCTTAACAAATTCAAAGTAATAGTAGGCTTGCATGATTCTAGAATTTATATCAAACCATTTTCTAAAGTTGTCCCAAGCATCACCTGCCATTTTTGGATTTCTTCTTAATACAAATCTTCTTAAGACAAATCTTAACGAGTTGCAAGCACATAGTCCAAAGTGATGCGTTATTTCATCCAGGGGTATAGGCTTAGTGTTGGTTATGGAAAAGTGAGCCAAAGTTTTCCTTAATAAGGAGAGGGATCCATATCTTGTACAACAATGATTTTCAAAATATCCTCCTCTAACATGAAGTCTTCAGGAGTAGCTTGATCATCGGCGGTATGATGTTTAGTTTGTGGAGATGAAGGAGGATAATTTTGAGGATGTGTGCTGTCAAAATACACTTCATTTAAAAGAGGAGTATATGTTAGGGATAATTGAAAAGGATTTCTTGTAACGGAGATGATGGGTTTAGATGAGTTGATAGAGGATGGTTGAGGAATAGAAATGGTAATTTGATATGAAGAAATGCTAAGGGTCTTTGTTAAAGAAGTTTCTTCAGATGGTTTTGGATTTTGAAATATCTTAGGGCCAGGTGATGTTCGTTGCGAAATATTTGTATTGTTTTTGGGGAGGAGAAAAAATTGTTTCAAACGTGGGAACAAATGATGGAATAGTTGGTGGAATAATGAAGGTGCACAGAGGAGCGGATGAAACAATTGCATTATCAAAAGATGCAAAATTATTGAGAAAATCTAGAGAAATATTGGCTACCATAGAAGTAATAAAGCATTTAGATATTCTAGATACTTATGAAGGTCTAGAATCACCAGGATCGTCAGATATCACCTGTTGTCTTTTGGTGATGTTTGTTTTCATAACTTTTGTAGGAGGTTCTTCAACACTTAATTTCTTGGAGGATTTCCTCTTCTTATTAGATGGAAAAACTCTTACACAAGGTTTTGGATTAATCACTGCAGATCGATCAAGTAGATACTCAAGAAAACCTTTAACACAAATTCTTCTATTTATTACCTCAGAAGCATTTAGTTCAGTAGGTTCCACAATTATATTTTAGCTACCCCAATGTTTCTTAGGGTTTTCCATTTATGGAGGATCCAACATCTACATTCATTATTTCTATATTCAGAGAATAAGAAAGATTTCTTTCCAGAAGAATGTCTAAAATAGTCTTCAAAAATAAATATGCTTCTTTTTCTAAGGACCTCCGTCTCTTGATTCTATAATAGTGTTCTCCAGATGATTGAATAGAACCATTGGAAGGCTTATATTTTCGTTAGACAATGGCATGTAAGAGATACTTTTGATCTACATTGACATAACCTGAAGAGTGTGTTTCACACCGATGAAGGATAATACCCATAAATATTTTGTACCAAACCCTAAGTTTATTGAGAAGATATTTGGGTTTCAGTTCTTCATAACCCTCAATGAATATCTGTGATACGGTGGGAGAACTGACTTGAGGTTTTGCATTTGTTTTCGCAAATATTTCGGTTTAGCAAGAGTCACCACCGACTTTTTATTTTATCCAAAGGAAAGGTCAAAAAGCACAGGAAAGACCTTTGAGATGTTTTCTTGGGTTCGAAGGGGTAGATTATGAAAAGGGAAGGTGCAGGCACCCTTTTCATCCATGGTTATCCATGGGCTCTTAGTTACTTGTTTAGATCACTTGCTTTTGCTTTTCAATTGTTTGAAATGGTGCTTTGTGCGTGGTTTTGAAAATGTTTTGAAAAAGTTTTGAAAAAGAGGTCTTGTCTAGGCAACCTTTGTAATGATTCTTGTTTGAATATATACAAAGGTGTTTGTCATTTGAAAAGATGTTTCAATGTTTTGAAAGAATGTTTTGAAATTGTGTGTTTTGAAATTAGCAAGGATATTCGCAAGTTTGATCAAGTAACTAGGAGTTGTCTACCCTATTTACTCAAAAAGTCTTTCCTACACATTTTTAACCCTTTGACATTGTTGTTTTACCATTGTATTTTGTAAACAAACTTGTGTTTGGATGTTAAACGGGACAGGCGCGGGTCATCGCATACAATCATTGAAAGCAACTTGTGAGACGCTTTAGCAATTTTGTAAGGGACGAGATCGTTTTATCGGAGGCAACATTGAGGGTCATCGAGGGACTACAATCTTTGTTTATCGAAGGGTCATTTGCTAGAGTGTCGCATATTCGAGGAACATGATTGTATTTCTGAGGAAACAAGCGAGGTTACCCTAGAGATGCGTGTGTGAGAAGTGTATTGATTTCAAGTTATTTATTCTTGGATTAGGTCATCTAGCGATTGATTTTTTAAATCTTGCCATACACGCCTAATTACTATACACTATATAGAAAGAAATAAATTGCGGAAATTAAAAGTCTAAGCTATTACAAAAGTATCTGGGAATGGGGGTACAATTATTACAAATGGGGATGAATCTCATAAGAATAGCAAAGTCCAAATATTACAACCAAATCGAATTGTTGTGCGATTCAATATAAAGTTATAACAAATTACAGAATAAAGAAAATCAATAAATTATGAAATGCATGTATTTATTAAAAAGAGATAAATAAAATCTATTCTAAAAGATTAAAAATTATTATTATTCTTTCTTGTATTTTATTAATTTTAAAAGGAAAAGTTTAAAGAAAGAAAATTTAATTAAACAAAATCTTTATTATTTTGTACTTTTATTAATCTATTAAAAAAAGGTTTAAAGAAAGAAAACTAATTAAATTAGACTTTTTGGTGTCTTTATTATTAGTAACAAATTAAATTAAAAAAGTTATAAAAGTAAAAAGTAAAAAAATATTTTTAAGGGTTTAAAAGAAAATGTATAAAAGCATTTATTAGTATTTTTAAAACAAATAAAACTAAAACAAGCTAAAGAGAGAGGATATGGGCTTTAAGGATTATGGGCCCAAAGGGGTTATTGATGTTGAAACAAAAAATAAAAAGGAAAAAGGGGGGGGGGGGGGTGAGCAATTTGTATGGGCTTCTGGACTTGGGGACGGAACTGGCCCAATCCCCTTAACCCTTTCACAAATGTTTGATTAGGGTTAATAGAAAATTAGGGTTTCTGAGTGTTCTTCACAGCGGCGCCGTACCCTTCGTTCTCTCTTCATCTCTCTCTCACTCACTCATATTCCTCACTCAATCTCTCCTCCATGATCTTCCTCTCTCCATCTGTCACCGGAGCATCTCGCATTTCTCACTTCCTACGCTAATGGTTCTGTTTTTTTTTTGAAGGGGTAAGATTCTAATTTTTGTTACAATTTTGATGGTTGAATGAGCTTTTGTTGTTTGTCTTACCTTTATTCACGTTATCTCTATTAATCCTATTGTGGCGTATGTTTGAGATGCAGTAAATGGTTCGTCAAGAAGTATACCTTTTGGAGCTTTTCTGTGAGAAGTGACATTTTGAGATGAGACGCTCCCCGGTGACGGGCTACGCAAGGAGGAAGAGATGATGACGAAGGATGCGCACTTTTGGTACTTTTTCTTTGTCCCTTGAACTTGAATGATGATGATTCTAAATGCTTCTGAAACTTTTGATTGTATAATGATTGATGATGATGTTGATTGTTTCTGAAACTTTGTTGGTATGTTTAGATTTGTTGATGATGATTGTTTTTGAAACCTTGTTGGTATGTAAGTTGTTCTTCTGATTTGAACTTGTTGGTGATGTTGCTCCACCTCTGACTTTGTTATTTCTTGTAAGCTTGAGTTGTTGGAAATGGCTTTTTGCTAGCTTGCCAAAATGTTGAGTTTGCAGGCTTTGATTCAACATATCTGAAAACTGATTATTGTGTTTTGCTTGACAGTTTTGAGGACTGAGTTCTTTTTTAATTGTTTGAAGGTTTTGTGATTTTTTATGGCTTGGCTGTTGTCACAGTTTGGGATCTGCAAGTTTTGGCTAGGCTTATTGTTATTGTTATTGGTTTGGTGATGATTACTGGCTTTGGTTACAGTTGAAGGTGTGTTACAATTTTGTTGTAACTGTTTGGGCTTGGGTTATTTTGCAGCTTGGTTCTGCAAGTTTTAAAATGTTGTTATAGTTGTGGCTGTTTGAACTGCTATTAGGTTTTGTGGTTTGTTGCAGTTTTGAAGGTTGTTGAACTGTTTGTTTGATAACAGGTTTTATGGTTTGTTTATCTGGTTTGATAACAGGTTTTGGGGAGCTTTTTTGTGTATGTTTTTGCAGCTTCAGGCCGGTTTTTATGCTTGACCAAAACTGTCTCCTTCTTCTTCTTCCAGTTTTTATGGTGTTATATCTAGTTGCTTTTGTTTTGTAACTTGTGACAGATTAGCCAAACTGTACAATCCCAACAAAAAGGTGATATCTCTCCTCTCTCCTATCTCCATGATAAAAAGCAACAATGCTTTTCTCTGCTTTTCTGAAAAGTTTGCCCATTTTTTAGGAAAATGGTGAAAGGCTATGAAACAAGACCTTTGCTTGTGATTTGGTTTACCATGCTTTGTACTTTTTGCCTGCTGTGTGTACTTGTTTTTCTGTTGTCTAGCTTGGCATGTACTTTGTTTTTCTGCATTGTTTAGTTCAGTTTGGAATATATGTTTTCAGTTTGGCGCCTGCTGAGTTACTTGCTTGTAATGCTGTTGCTACTGTCCAGTTGCCTTGTATGCTGCATTGTTTAGTTTGCATCCAGTTTGGCCTTGTTTGCATTTGAACAAATTTGCTTTGCTTGCAATGCTTGCTTAGACAACTTGCTCTGCATTCTTTAATTGAACAACTTGCATTTTTATTTTTCTCTTTGTGAACCAAGAAGAACAATCTTCTTGTGATTTGCAAAGAGAAAAATAAAAACACGATGAAATGAAAATAGCCCCCTCTGATTCCAAACGACAAACATTAATAATGAAAATTTTCTTTCTCTTTGTTTTGAAAATTCTTATTTATGCTCCATTAAACTGTACTAATTTTTTCTGTCTTTCTTTCATGTGAGCGCAAGTTGGATGGTGGCAAAGCAGAGGAAGTAAGAAATTCTTTGTGGCGAGCATGGGAGCGATGGAAGCTTAGGCTTAGATTTGTAACTTAGAGAGATTTTCCATTAGTTGTAATAATTTATTTTTTTCACGTACTATAAGTTGTAAAACCTACAACATTTGAATAATAAATTATTTTTGTAACAACATCTGAAATAAATGAAGAAAGTCTTTATGAGATAATCTGATATCCAATAAAAATCCATTATTGTTAGCAACTTGTAATTCTTTCTTTGCATCTTCACTAATTCTTTAAGATTCCTGATTAAAATAATTGAAATTGCACTCTAATAATTCTAATCCAGACAACTTAAACTCCAAGTAATCCAAAAACTCTGTAATGTTGTAACCTTGCAACAGTATTCCAATCAAAATATGAACTGTGTATTCTAATAAACAAACAAACGTTTCATTCCATTAACAAAGAAAATGTCTTAACAGACGCACGTTATCTGGTTAACCTGGATCAGACAAAATCTAAATATTCCAAATGACAGTCTCAGCTCCCATTTCTTGTCCCAGATAAACAGGCCTTAAGAACAACCAGTAACCTTTCAGTAAACTTGAAAAAGCGTGAAAACATGTGACAGTTAATTGAATTTCTGAGAATTCAGTTTCTTCTGAGAAATGTGAGAAAAACCCTAATTTCTGATTTACTGCCATAGGGGAAAATCTGTCTGATTGATTCCTGAGCCAATCTTGAGTATCTAAGAAAACCCTAGGGTTGTGATTTCTTGTGAAAAATGGGAGCGAAAATTTTGGGGTACACCAGCTGCCCCTGTTCAATCTTCTTGGGACTGAAGAGTTAGATCGGCGAGTTTGTCGTTCGCGACTCGAAGGTAAAAGATGATTGGACACTAGAGTGCCCATAAATTTGCACTCATCAAAGTATATTTGAGGGAATGGGCTTAAAGATGCCATTTAGAGATGTGACAGAATCTTGTCGGAGATGGGCTTAAAGATGCCATCCAAGAATGTTTGTTGACCTGTAAGTTATAGGTGAGCGTCAGAATGGTATTCGCGTCTGGAGAATCTCTAAACTGGGGATCTGAATAAGCAATAGAATAGCATCCATGTCTGGAGCATCTCTAGGCTGTTTTCTGAAGCTGAATCTGAACAAGCGATAAATTAGCATCTGTGTTTGGAGCATCTGGAAACTGTTTTCAAGAGCTGAATCTGAACAAGCGATAGATTAGCATCCATGTTTGGAGCATCCGTAAACTGTTTTCATGATCCTATATTGGTAGCTTGTTAATCTTATCCTGAAAAGGGTAAAATATTAGCTGAAACACAAAGTTATGTTGCATGAAATGTATGGTGCAATATATGCGTTTTATCAATGCTTATGACATATAAATGTAATGTATGCACATGTAAGCTAGTTAGCTGTCTGGCTGAGGAAAATAAGTCCTTGACAACTGAAGATAATAAAATCTTCGACTGTTTCCGGGGAAAATAAATCCATGACTGCTGCTGGAGATCTAAGATTTTTAACAACTCGCAGGGATTATCAAAACTTTGACAACTTCTATAGGGAATTGAGAATGAGAATCTTCATTCTGCTAGGGGAATTTGTGCTGAGGAGTCAAGAACGAGAATCTTCAATCTGCAGGGGACTGAAAATTCTAACAAATTCATGCTGAGAGTAAAGAAGGCTCTGGCAACTCCACTGGAGAATCGAGAATAAGAATCTTCATTCTGTTGGGGAGTAAAAACTCTGTGGGGAAAGCTTATTCCTATTTGGACGAAGTTCAAGAGTTTAGGTTGTATGCCACTTTAAGAATGAGAATCTTCATTCTGTCAGGAATATCAGGAACTCGGGTTGTATGCCACTTTACTAGGGAAGCAAGAATGAGAATCTTCATTCAGGCGTTTGGGTCAGGAGGTTGGGTGTATGCCAATCTACTGGGGAAGCAAGAATGAGAATCTTCATTCAGGCGTTTGGGTCAGGAGGTCGGGTGTATGCCAATCTACTGGGGAAGCAAGAATGAGAATCTTCATTCAGGCGTTTGGGTCAGGAGGTTGGGAGTATGCCAATCTACTGGGGAAATAAGAATGAGAATCTTCATTCAGGCGTTTGGGTATCAGGAGCTTGGGAGTATGCCGATCTTCTAGGGTTTCAAGAATGAGAATCTTCATTCCGTTAAGGGTATCAGGAGCTTGGGAGTATGCCAATCTTCTGAGGTTTCAAGAATGAGAATCTTCATTCTGTTAAGGGTATCAGGAGCTTGGGAGTATGACAATCTTCTGAGGTTTCAAGAATGAGAATCTTCATTCTGTTAAGGGTATCAGGAGCTTGGGAGTATGCCAATCTTATGAGGTTTCAAGAATGAGAATCTTCATTCTGTTAAGGGTATCAGGAGCTTGGGAGTATGCCAATCTTCTAGGGTTTCAAGAATGAGAATCTTCATTCTGTTAAGGGTATCAGGAGCTTGGGTGTATGGCAATCTTCTGAGAAATTATCCTTGGTTGGGGATAAAACAAAAGTTAACTGTTATCTAGTTGATTTCCAGGCTTTAAGATAACTTGCTGGGAAATTGAAGAAACCGGATGATTTCCACTGTGGTTTGATAGTTTCAGCTCCGTTGGGGATTGGTAGTTGGTAGTCTCATCTCCTCTAGGGATATTAATGATATGCTAATTTGATGGCGTTATGGAAATGGGTTTAAATATACCATTCAAAGGTGATTGTTGACAGAGAGTTTGAACCGGATCCATGACAGCAAAACCCAGAAGTGAATCAGAATAAACCGTTGAGAGATTTATCTTGAAATAGCAAAAATCTGGAAGTGAATCAGAGTAAACCGTTGAGAGATTTATCTGAAACAGCAAAATCAGGAATACCTTCAACTGGGATAAGAATCAGGGAGATCTTAGTGTCGATCTGACTGAGCCAGAGAAGGTCCTGAATTACTTTGACTGGATAAGAATCGGAAAAATCGTTGAATCGATTTAACTGAGCCAGACGAAAGTCTTGGAATATCTTCGACAGATGCTGGGGAAAATAAATCCTGGATTACTGTTGAAGGGGAAAGTCGAATGAACTACTATCTGGTCGTGGTCCAGGCTTCATAGCTTAAATTTTGTGAGAATTTGACTGCCTCTTTCCTGAAAGGTAAAGGTTAGTTGCATGACATATATCAAACAATGATGTTCTCAAAATAAATGAGATTGCATTATATGATATCCTGATGTACGGATGTGTAATATTTTCAAGATGACCTCTCGCTGAGGAAAATAAATCCCGAACTGGTGAGGGAGAAAAAAGTTGAATTCTTCGTTTCCGATAGTGAAAAATCTGGCAATTTCAATGGCAAAAATTCTCAGGAATTCTTGAGGTCGACTTAGCTGGGAAGAGTTTATCAAAGATCGAAACTCTGGACGAGAGACATCTTATGAGAAGGATTTTGGAGAGATTTGCCACTGCCCCAAGTAGTGAGTGTTTATGGCTTCTCCAGGAAATGTTTGACTGTATGTAACCCTTTGTTGGGATTGACGCTCAATGCCCTAAGTGACAGTGACAAAGACTTGCCCCTGGTTACTCTGCACTTTGAGAGATTTCTTGAAATCTTGACTGGACAGACCCAGGTTAACTGGACTTTGAGAGATTTCTTGAAATCTTGACTGGACTGCCCCAGGTTTTTTGGACAATGCCATGTTATGTCCCCTGTGTTGATAGGAGATTTTTGCAACGGAAGTGTCATCCCACTTGAAGTGGTTTTGTTCACTGAGAGAGCTTCCATTCATCGGATATTCACTGTGTGAATTTCTTCATTGTCAAACAAATAGCCATATGCAAACAACGATATTCAAATAATGCAAAGTTTATGCTTGTCTTGAATTTTTTTTTTTAACAATGCATTTTTTAGCAGAAAACTTTTTATAAGAAAAATTCAACTCAAGATTTAGAACAAAGTCTTACAGGAGTCAGGATACCTTTTGTAACAGTATGCTTTCAAACTAACCCATGCTTCAATTAGGACTTTTGAAGGGTTATAACGTGGCTTGGTTCACGGTTTAAGAAACAAAGGATAAAGGCTCAAAGTATATTTGTACCTACCCGCTCTTCGTGATGTTCTTCAGTCCTAAACTCAGTTAGTCGTGCGTTTAAACTCCAAATGAGTCTGGAACGACGTTTTGGGTGATGGTTCACACAAGTTGAATTTGTTGGAAGGCAGTCATTTTTGCAACATTTTTTTGTTGAGGATTTGTAGTGACCTCTTTCTCTTTTTTTTTATTTGTTATCCCTGATTTTTGCCTAACTGTTCCTGTTTTGTAGATTACAGTCAGCGGGATACCCCAATTTTTCTTTAAGCCTCCTTTGTAGGTTTCGACTCAGTAGGCTTTTCTTTTGAGAGCTAATGACTTCCTAGTTAATGGGGAACCATCATCGTCTTTTGATTCCAAAGGAAATTTTTGATGTCATTCGTTGTATTACGAAATGAGAGTTTGCGGCTAAACGCACATTTGAATTAACTGAGAGACTACCCTGCCCCAGGTTTTGATTAAAGGTTTCAATTTGTGTTAAAACTGAAAACTTCTACTTCTTTGGCTCGAAGGGGTTGACTAGGGATTATCTTCCTTATAACTCAAGTGTTTAGGATTTTGAAAGAAACGCATGTACATCGTCAGCAGGGCCTGTCCAAAAGCATACTGTATGAGATTATGGTATTGTTTTCGTCATCCTCCCTCTAAAGGTGTGTAACTTTTTAGCAAGAGTTAAATGTCATAAAGAAAGTAGAAAGCATAGTTTAAGTATAGTGAAAACGAATGGAGTAATTCAATACAAACATATGCAATTCATTAATGAAACAGAGTTCGACATCAATAGATAATTGTTTGAATAACAAAAGAAATTACAACTTGAAAAATTAAATGAAACAAAAGCCTCTTAGTTCGAACTTGTCATTTCAGGTGGAGGACCCTCAGCGGAAGATTTTCATCTGACCATCTTGTTTGAATTCCAGCACTCCTCTGTCAATCAAGTCTTGGGTCTTGTTTTTCAAAGCCCAACAGTCATTTGTATCATGCCCAGGACTATTGGAGTGGTATGCAAATAATGCACTAGGATGATAGCTAGGAGCAGAGGTATTGAGATTCTGAAGAGGATCCCTTAATACAGTTAGCTTGACTTCTAACAAGCATTGCAGTACTTGGGATAATGGCATGTTAATCTCAGTGAAGTGCCTTCCAGATGTATTTTGCTTACGCTGATTACCCTGTTGATGTTGGCGAGGTTGTTGTTGGGCTTGTGACCCTGAAGCAAACTGGGGAGACTTTCCCTTGGCTTCTTGTCTCAAGGGAGACTGAATTATGACTTGATCCTCAACCCTAGTTGTTTGCCCCATTTGGTTACGTTCGCCTAGATAAAGCTTGTTGATGAGGACCTTTAGCTCCTCCTGTCCTTGAGCTAGGTTTTGGATAAAAGCCATCTGGCCCACCAGTTATCCCATCATCTGAATTTTCATCGTTGCCATCTCAATCTGTAGCCCTTCCAAATGATCATTCCTGATGCCCCTTGGATTCCCTGATACCATGCCCCTTGTGAGGAGAGCTTTCACTTCTTCTTGTCCCTTGGACAGGTTCAAGAACATTTCTTGAAGTTGAGCGTGTTGAGCCTGGATGTCTTTGATAGTCTTCTCTAGAGCCATCTCTACTGAAATAAACAGTAGGAAGATAAGGAGACCTGAAAGTGAGAAACCTGTCATGATACGATACATGATATGAGGATGTACGTTTTCAAGGATCTCGCGGGGTAAACACGAGAAAATGTTAGAAATTGAACATCCTTGATTGGAGAACTTTGTATCGGTGGATGACTTTCCACGAGAATCAAGCTCACCATGTCAAGTGGGTCATAGCCCTTGACTCAAGTTGTTGTACTTAATTTTTGACGGTGTTTGTTTAGAGGAAAATGAATCCTCTTGCCTTTTGGTAGACGTCTGGTTCAACATGCCCCTGCATCAAAGACCCTCGAGATCTTTGAAATGGTTATTGAAAATGCTATGGTATGATGTTATGATGTTCTGTACAAATATGTGAAGTAAGCAAGTTATATACAAATAGTCATATTCACACAAAGCAGACAAGTCCTTAGGTTTAGGCTTGCATGGAGTTTGTAGGTAAGTACCCTCTTGAAGTCTAGTTGGCTCAACCTGTCCTAAAAATAGTAACCGGGTTCTAAGGAGCTCAATATCACTGGATTATTTTCTGTGTTCATTTTTTCAGTTTAGCCACTTTACTAGCGACCGAAATATTCCAAGATAACAACCCTCAATGAGTGTAGTATCGAGTATCTACCAACCTCGAACTACACCAAAGCCGGTCATCTCACCACATCCTAAAAGGCCAAGTTGGTCAAGTAAGGTTCTAAAGTCAGTTGATGCTTCACGACACCATGCAGCGGCCCCTAACTCTCCTTGATTCAACTCAAGGGTTACCGGTACCAACCAAAGTGCCACATCAACGTAGCTACTGCTTCAACCATGTCGGTATACCCCGCACAGTTCCCTCATAGTTTATTGCTACTTACCTAAAAGGTGCCCCCAAATCCGGGTGTAGGATTTAAAACAAACCCAAACAAGGGACCAAAAAGGTAAAGGATACAAGTCAAATAAGATAAGCATGTAAAGGTGATATAAACCCTAAGGTAACCCAACTTTTATTTTATATATCCCCAGCAGAGTCGCCAGTTCTGTGATACGGTGGGAGAACTGACTTGAGATTTTGCGTTTGTGTTCGCAAATGTTTCGATTTAGCAAGAGTCGCCACCGACTTTTTATTTTATCCAAAGGAAAGGTCAAAAAGCACAGAAAGACCTTTGAGATGTTTTCTTGGGTTCGGGGGGGGGGGGGTAGATTATGAAAAGGGAAGGTTCAAGCACCCTTTTCATCCATGGTTATCCATGGGCTCTTAGTTACTTGTTTAGATCACTTGCATTTGCTTTTCAATTGTTTGAAATGGTGCTTTGTGTGTGGTTTTGAAAATGTTTTGAAAAAGAGGCCTTGTCTAGACAACCTTTGTAATGATTCTTGTTTGAATATATACAAATATGTTTGTCTTTTGAAAAGATGTTTCAATGTTTTGAAAGAATGTTTTGAAATTGTGTATTTTGAAATTAGCAAGGATATTCGCAAGTTTGATCAAGTAACTAGGAGTTGTCTATCCTACTTACTCAAAAAGTCTTTCCTACACATTTTTAATCCTTTGACATTGTTGTTTTACCATTGTATTTGGTAAACAAACTTGTGTTTGGATGTTAAACGGGACAGGCGCGGGTCATCACATATAATCATTGAAAGCAACTTGTGAGACGCTCTAGCAATTTTGTAAGGGACGAGATCGTTTTATCGGAGGTAACATCGAGGGTCATCAAGGGACTACAATCTTTGTTTATCGAAGGGTCATTTTCTAGAGTGTCGCATATTCGAGGGACATGATTGTATTTCCGAGGCAACAAGCGAGGTTACCCTAGAGGTGCGCGTGTGAGAAGTGTATTGATTTCAAGTTATTTATTCTTGGATTAGGTCATCTAGCGATTGATTTTTTGAATCTTGACATACACGCCTAATTACTATACAGTATATAGAAAGCAATAAATTGCGGAAATTAAAAGTCTAAGCTATTACAAAAGTATCCGGGAATGGGGGTACAATTATTACAAATGGGGATGAATCTCATAAGAATAGCAAAGTCCAAATATTACAACCAAATCGAATTGTTGTGCGATTCAATATAAAGCTATAACAAATTACAGAATAAAGAAAATCAAAAAATTATGAAATGCATGTATTTATTAAAAAGAGATAAATAAAATCTATTCTAAAAGATTAAAAATTATTATTATTCTTTCTTGTATTTTATTAATTTTAAAAGGAAAAGTTTAAAGAAAGAAAATTTAATTAAACAAAATCTTTATTATTTTGTACTTTTATTAATCAATTAAAAAAAGGTTTAAAGAAAGCAAACTAATTAAATTAGACTTTTTGGTGTATTTATTATTAGTAACAAATTAAATTTAAAAAGCTATAAAATTAAAAAGTAAAAAAATATTTTTTAGGGTTTAAAAGAAAATGTATAAAAGCATTTATTAGTATTTTTTAAAACAAATAAAACTAAAACAAGCTAAAGGGAGAGGAGATGGGCTTGAAGGATTATGGGCCCAAAGGGGTTGTTGATGCTGAAACAAAAAATAAAAAGGAAAAAGGGGGGGGGGGTGTGAGCAATTTGTATGGGCTTCTGGACTTGGGGACGGAACTGGCCCAATCCCCTTAACCCTTTCACAAATGTTTGATTAGGGTTAACAGAAAATTAGGGTTTGTGTGTGTTCTTCACAGCTGCGGCGTACCCTTCATTCTCTCTTCCTCTCTCTCTCACTCACTGATCTTCCTCACTCAATCGCTCCTCTTTGATCTTCCTCTCGCCGTCTGTCACCGGAGCATCTCGCATTTCTCACTTCCTACGCTAATGGTTCTGTTTTTTTTTGAAGGGGTAAGATTCTAATTTTTGTTACGATTTTGATGGTTGAACGAGCTTTTCTTGTTTGTCTTACCTTTATTCACATTATCTCTATTAATCCTATTGTGGCGTATGTTTGATATGCAGTAAATGGTTCGTCAAGAAGTACACCTTTTGGAGCTTTTCTGTGAGAAGTGAGATTTTGAGATTAGAGGCTCCCCGACGACGGGCTAGGCAAGGAGGAAGAGATGATGACGAAGGATGCGCACTTTTGGTACTTTTTCTTTTTCCCTTGAACTTGAATGATGATGATGCTAAATTCTTATGAAACTTTTGATTGTATAATGATTGATGATGATGCTGATTATTTCTGAAACTTTGTTGGTATGTTTAGATTTGTTGATGATGATTGTTTCTGAAACCTTGTTGGTATGTAAGTTTTTCTTCTGATTTGAACTTGTTGGTGATGTTGCTCCACCTCTGACTTTGTTATTTCTTGTAAGTTTGAGTTGTTGGAAATGGCTTTTTGCTAGCTTGCCAAAATGTTGAGTTTGCAGGCTTTGATTCAACAGATCTGGAAACTGATTGTTGTGTTTTGCTTGTCAGTTTTGAGGACTGAGTTCTTTTTTAACTGTTTGAAGGTTTTGTGATTTTTTGTGGCTTGGCTGTTGTTACAGTTTGGGATCTGCAGGTTTTGGCTAGGCTTTTTGTTATTGTTATTGGTTTGGTGATGATTGATGGCTTTGGTTTTACAGTTGAAGGTGTGTTACAGTTTTGTTGTAACTGTTTGGGCTTGGATTATTTTGCAGCTTGGTTCTGCAAGTTTTAAAATGTTGTTACAGTTGTGGATGTTTGAACTGCTATTAGGTTTTGTGGTTTGTTGCAGTTTTGAAGGTTGTTGGACTGTTTGTTTGATAACAGGTTTTATGGTTTGTTTATCTGGTTTGATAACAGGTTTTTGGGAGCTCTTTTGTGTATGTTTTTGCAGCTTCAGGCCTATTTTTATGCTTGACCAAAAATGTCTCCTTCTTCTTCCAGTTTTTATGGTGTTATATCTAGTTGCTTTTGTTTTGTAACTTGTGACAGATTAGCCAAACTGTACAATCCCAACAAAAAGGTGATATCTCTCCTCTCTCTCCTCTCTCCATGATAAAAAGCAACAATGCTTTTCTTTGCTTTTCTGAAAAGTTTGCCCATTTTTTAGGAAAATGATGAAAGGCTATGAAACAAGCCCTTTGCTTGTGATTTAGTTTACCATGCTTTGTACTTTTTTCCTGCTGTTTGTACTTGTTTTGCTGCTGTCTAGCTTGGCCTGTACTTTGTTTTGCTGCATTGTTTAGTTCAGTTTGGAATATATGTTTTCAGTTTGGCGCATGCTGAGTTACTTGCTTGTAATGCTGTTGCTACTGTCTAGTTGCCTTGTATGCTGCATTGTTTAGTTTGCATCCAGTTTGGCCTTGTTTGCATTTGAACAAATTTTCTTTGCTTGCAATGCTTGCTTAGACAACTTGCTCTGCATTCTTTAATTGAACAACTTGCATTTTTATTTTTCTATTTGTGAACCAAGAAGAACAATCTTCTTGTGATTTTCAAAGAGAAAAATAAAAACATGATGAAATGAAAATAGCCCCCTCTGATTCCAAACGGCAAACTTTAATGATGAAAATTTTCTTTCTCTTTGTTTTGAAAATTCTTATTTATGCTCCATTAAACTGTACTAATTCTTTCTGTCTTTCTTTCATGTGAGCACAAGTTGGATGGTGGCAAAGTAGAGGAAGAAAGAAATTATTTGTGGCGAGCATGGGAGCAATGGAAGCTTAGGCTTAGATTTGTAACTTAGAGAGATTTTCCATTAGTTGTAATAATTTATTTTTTTCACGTACTATAAGTTGTAAAACCTACAACATTTGAATAATAAATTATTTTTGTAACAACATCTGAAATAAATGAAGAAAGTCTTTATGAGATCATCTGATATCCAATAAAAATCCATTACTGTTAGCAACTTGTAATTCTTTCTTTGCATCTTCACTAATTCTTTAAGATTCCTGATTAAAATAATTGAAACTGCACTCCAATAATTCCAATCCAGATAACTTAAACTCCAAGTAATCCAAAAACTATGTAATCTTGTAACCTTGCAACAGTATTCCAATCAAAATACGCACTGTGTATTCCAATAAACAAACAAACGTTTCATTCCATTAACAAAGCAAATGTATTAACAGACGCACATTATCTGGTTAACCTGGATCAGACAAAACCTGAATATTCCAAATGATAGTCTCAACTCCCATTTCTTGTCCCAGATAAACAGGCCTTGAGAACAACCAGTAACCTTTCAGTAAACTTGAAAAAGCGTGAAAACATGTGACAGTTAATTGAATTTTTGAGAATTCAGTTTCTTCTGAGAAATGCAAGAAAAACCCTAATTCCTGATTTACTGCCATAGGAGAAAATCTGTCTGATTGATTCCTGAGCCAATCTTGAGTATCTGAGAAAACCCTAGGATTGTGATTTCTTGTGAAAAATTGGAGGGCAAATTTTGGGGTACAACAATATGTCTTCAGCTTTTCCAGAATTTAGAAAACCTTCAGATGTCATGTAGATAAATCTCGATCCAGTTCTGTCATGACTGTATAATTTTTCAATATCTTCATCAGCAATGAAGATCTTCTATAGACGCTTGAGCAAACATGTCTACTGATAGATACATAGATACGTATCCAAAAATATTTCACTAGATCAGTAAGAACTGGTCCACATAGGCGATCAAAGTAGACTGGCCATCCTTGAAGAGTAACCACATCTAGAAGATCTCAGCCATTAGTGGCGAGATTTATGAAATCCACTAGGGCTTCTACATCAACTTATGTGCTTCAGTGACTTTTGATTTCGAGTTTTCTAAGTCTTTAACTTATTCTCCTGATGGAGTGACTTTATTACCTTTAGCAACTCAATTTCCACAATGTTTCCAAGCTTAAGTTCTAGGTTTAAGAACATATTCTTTCTTTCGTCCATGTGTTGCAAGCAGCCAGAGTCCAGGTTCCTTGACAAGTGTTTCAACAGTGCTGCTAAGAATATCAGCAACATAGATTATTTGTTTCTTGAGTACCCATAATTTCTTGGGTCCACTCTTGTTAGTTCTACCAGAGTTTTTAACAACTTTGGGTTTAACAGCAGAATAATCATATTTTTAAAAACTAAACCTAGAATATTTTTCCAAAGCCTTTGCCTTAGGTTCAGAAACAAATTTATCCTTTTCTTTTCCTTGGTCTTTAGGCACAAACCCAGCAGATACACAATGGGAATGAATAGTATTAGGTTTGTCTTCCTTATCAGAATTAGATTCATCATAGGAATTATAACTAATATCATTGGTTCCATTTCTTCTCACGCCATAGATCATAGAATCCATCATGCTTCTCCCTATGCTTCTGGCTAGGAACTTCTGGAAAGCTTTGTCATATTTCATAATGACATCATCAGTATTCTCAAAAGCTTCTGGAAGAGTTCACTTTCCTTTGAAGGAAGAGTTATTGTCTTTGAGAAATAAAGTTTCTTCATTTAAAATGGAGAGATCTTCCTTAAGCTTGCTGTTTTTAAAAGATGCGGATTCATGGTATTTTTTAAGTTCCTTGAATTCAATCTTGAGAAACTTATGTTTTTCCAAAATTTCAACTAAAGAAGAAGTTATTTCAGAATGAGTATGGTAAAAAAATACCTCTTTTGTGTCTAATTTTGATTTTGCTTTATCTTCTGGAGGGATCTTTGCAAAAATATTTCTAACTTGATCCATCAGCGCCATGTTAGCATGTTTTTCTTCTGAGTCGCCTTCTGAAGAATCAGATGCATTCTAGATTTCCATCAGCCCTTTCTTCTTACTCTTGAGAGATTTTTTCTTGGGTTTGTCCTTCTGAAGTTCAGGACAATCATTCTTGTAGTGTCTTGGCTCATTGCACTCATAACAAGTGACTTCTTTTCCACTAGACTTCCTCTGATCAGAAATAGACTCGAAGCAACCACCTGTCCTCCTAGTACTTCTAAACCCGTTTCCTGGATTTCTCTTCCATAGATGATTAACCCTTTTGTATAATAGAGACAACTCATCTTCATCTTCATCAGAATCTTCTTATGAATCCTCAATCCCTTCAACTTAAAGAGCTTTGGACTTTGCAGATCTTCTGACATATTTCTGCGTAATAGATTTCCTTCTCTTTTGAGGTTTATCCTGATCTAGCTCAATCTCATGACTTCTTAGAGAACTCACCAGTTCTTCTAGAGAAGTGTTGTTCAGATCCTTTGCAATCTTGAGTGCAGTTACTATAGGCCTCCATTTGGATGGAAATATTATGATAATCTTCTTCACATGATCAACTGTTGAATAACCTTTGTTTAGAACTCTCAGTCTCACAACTAAGGTTTTAAACCTTGTGAACATCATCTCGACTGTTTCATCATCATTGAAGGCTTCATACTTCTGAATCAAGGCCAGAGCCTTGGTTTCCTTAACTTGATCAATTCCTTTATGAGTCATTTTGAGAGAGCCAAATATAGAATTAGATGAGTCTCTGTTTGTGATCTTCTCATACTCAATGTAAGAAATAGCATTCATCAAAAAAGTTCTTTCTTTATGATGATTCTTGAAATCCTTCTTTTGTTGATCAGACATAGCTTTTGTTTCAAGCTGCTTTCCATTTGCATATGTAGGATGTTCGTAGCCATCTACTAACATATTCCAAAGATCAACATCATGACCTAGAAAGAAAATTTCTAGTCTATCTTTCCAGAACTCAAATTTATCACCATAAAAAGTGGGAGGTTTAGCATTGTAGTTATCTTTATCAGAAACTGGAGCTGGTGGTGGTGAAACATGATTAGCCATAATGTTTCTAAAAATTCGTTTGGACCTTTATCTAACATAATTAAGTGTTTGATACCAATCAATAGATGAACAAGAGCTTTGATGCCAATTGAAGGTGCGAGAAATACAAGAAAGGGGGGTTTGAAATGGGTTGCACCAAATATAATCTTTTCGCAACATAAAACACAAAGATAACAAGTGAATAAAAATAGATGAACATAATTATTTTTATCATGGTTCAATGTTAACTAAGTTACTCCAGTCCATCCCGCAATGTGATTTCCCTTATACACAAGGACTTAATCCACTATAACCTACCAAATTACAGAAAACCACAATAAGTTTGATCAGCCCTATTGGAACCCCCAATAAGTCTGTTGATCCTTATTGCAAACCACTATGACCGCAACCAAAGTCTTCTTGAGAGTCTATACTACATAGAGTCTCTCAAGGAACCTATCAACAAAAGTTGATTACAAAGGTGTGTATACGAAGATTCTTCTACACAAGAAGATTACACAATATTTAAGTACAACAACACAAAAGTGTTGATAGTAAGATATTGTAATACGGTGGGAGAACTGACTTGGTTATTTTGCGTTTGATCGCAACTGTTGCGGATAGCAAGAGTCGCCACCGACTTTTCTTTTATCCAATAAGGAAATGGTGAAGAGAACAGGAAATACCTTTAGAGATATTTTCTTGAGTTCGGGGGGTAGGTTATGAAAAGGGAAGGTGTTAGCACCCTTTTCATCCATAGTTATCTATGGGCTCTTAGTTTCTTGCTATATCACTTGCTTTGTTTGAAAATATGCTTTGCGGTGTAGGTTTGAAAATATTTTGAAAACGTCTTTGTAATGATTCTCGTCTCCATTGGAATGCATACAAAGTGTTGGTTTTGAAAATAGTTCAAAGAGATGTTTGTTGTGGAAGATGTTTTTGAAAGTGATTTTGAAAAGTATCTTTGTAATGATTCTCGTCTCTATAATAATGCGTACACAGTGTTTTGACTTTTGAAAATGTTTTAATTGAAAGTGTTAATGTGAAAATGTTTTTTAGTTTGCGAGCAAGTAAGCAACTATGAGCGTCCTGCCTACTCAAAAGGTCTTTGTTCTTTTCCTCCTCCTTTAGATGTTGCTATCTTACCATTGATTGTTAAGAAGCCCCGTAGTTGGATGTGAAGGGACGGGTGTGGGTTGATTGTATAGTCATAGAAGGCAACCTATGAGACGTTTTATCAACTTTTGTAAGGGACTAGATCGTTTACCGAAGCCAACATTAAGGGGCATCGAGGGACTACGATCGTTTTATCGAGGATCTTTGCTAAAACGCCCATATTCGAGGGACATGACTATTTTCCGAGGCAACAAGTGGGGTTATTCTAGAGGTACACGTGTGTGAATAGTGTGTTTGATTGCATGCATTTTTAGTCTTGAGATTAGGGTTTTCTAATGGTTGATTTTATCTTGTCATAGATACCCTATCTTACTAGCAATCATATGAAAAGCGGTAAATCTGCGAGAAATTAAATCCTACACTATTACATTATGAAGGGGATGGGGGTATAATTCACAAATGGGGATTGCAAGTAATTTAAATCCTAGTCATCTATTACAAACATATTAAATTTGAATAAATGTACAAGGCAAAATGGAAAAAGGAAAGGACTTGTTTTGTTTTGTTTTGAAAAGTTTTTTATGCTAATAAACTAAAAGGAAATAATTAGTTAATAAATGAAATTTAAACTAATTTAATTTTAAAAAGGAAAATATTTTTTTGTGTCTTTTTTATATTAACAAAAATAATACTAATGATAACAACAAAGAAAATAAGAAAGAAAAGATAAAATAGAAAATAAGTCAGGGGGGGTGAAAGTTGAATTTGAGGTGTTTTTGTGTAGAAAATAGTTTTTGTGTAGAAACTAGTTTTGTGTTTGGGCTCAGGGACTGTTTGTTAGTCAATAAACAGGGGGTCAGAAAATGGAATCGAAGCCTAAACCATGTTAGACCCATGCGTGCCTCCTGCAAACAAAACAGATGGGAGAAAATAAGGAAAAATGACCAAAAGGTCAGATTGGGGGTTTCAAACCCAGAACCTTTGACAATGGAAATGCTTTAGCGTGCACTGTTTGTACCACTAGGGTGGTCTGTTTTATCCATTCATGAGATGCCTTCAGTCGAATGTAAAGTGAATTTTTTTTCTGACTGTTAAAATGCCCAGCTTCTACAGGCCATGATGATTCGATTGGCAGACTTCTAAAGGCTCCCTTTCTCAATTGAAACAAACAAAATGAAAACATTAAATCAAACTAAAACTTGAATATGAATCGAAACACACAAATTTAAAAAAGCCATGGGTAAAAGGCTAGCATAAATTTGTTCAGTATCAAAACTAAAACCTAACTATACCAGCAATGATAATCGAAACTATGGTTGGCATGAATATCTACATTTTTTGATGATGCTTGAATTTAAAGTTCCAAATTTGAAGAAACTAACTTCTTGGAATGAAACTTGAAGGACTTTGACAGAACCTCAAGGAACGATTTGATGATGGGCTTGCTTCGACATCCTTGAAGCTATTCCAAATGCTACTTTGCTTTGAGGATGGCGTTAAGAAACAAGGTGTGAGATTGTATGTAGATGGTATTTAGGAATTTTTGAAATCAAAAGGCCAAGAGGAAATAACGAGTGAGATCGAATTCAAAACTCAGGTGTAGTAAGTTCTGAGGTGTTTGAGGATTCTGTGTTTGAGAGTGGAGTTAGTTTAGGATGAACGAAGGTTTCCAAGAAAAAGCTATGTTAGATTTTCTTTCAAAGACTCTCCCTTCTCTCCCTTCTCTCCCCTGGTGTATTGTGAAGAATGGTTTATTTGTAGATGGATATGGCTGAGATTTGGGAGGGAAAGCAAATAATTTTCAAACTGTTTGGGTATACAGTCCCCTTGCTTTTTTTGATGCAACTCTTATGTGCTAATTTTTTGCAAATATGGGACTGAGATAATGCAGGCTTGGACTGGGTCAGCAGCAGTTTTGGAGTGTCGTGGCAGCTTGGTGCATGACCATTTCATAGCAGTACAATAGACTGTTTGAAACATGGTTTTAGGGCTTGGTGACTTGCTTTGATCAAAGAGTGGAAAACAAGTCTCCATATGTTGTACAAGCATGGTCTGAAGAGTGAGATTGGAAGGATAAGGTTATGACTTGAAATCAAGGATGAGATTGTAGCAAGCATTTTTAGTATGGGGTCGAACAGTTTTCAAAAATTGAACTTCTGTCGAAGGGTTTAGAGGTGGATCGAAACAAATTTCTCAAAGGAAGCCACTTCCCAGTTGAAACTTGTGGATCGAAGCAGGTTGCTCGAAGGAAGCCATTGCCCAGTCGAAGCTTGTGGATCGAAGCCAACTTGCTCTTCTTCGAATTTTCGAAAGGCACATTAACATCTTCCAAAAAAAATTCATTTTTCTTTTCCTTCGACCATCACCTTTGATCCATCGAAAGACACATTAACATCTTCAATTTTTTCATTTTTTTCCTTCGACCATCATCTTCGATCCGTCAAAAGACACATTAGCATCTTCAATTTTTTCATTTTACTTTTCCTTCGACCATCACCTTCGATCCGTTGAAAGACACATTAACATCTTCAATTATTTATTTATTTATTTATTCTTTATTTCTTTAAATGGGTGTTTATAACCACACGTGTGAGAGAAATCTTGAGAAAATGAGAGGGAAAATTTTGGGGTACAACAACTTCCCCTGTTCAATCTTCTTAAACCTGAAAAGTGAGAATGGCTTGTTGCCATTTGTAGCTTGAAGGTGGAAGATGATTAAACACTAAAGTGCCCAGAAATTTTCCCTTGATTGTGTGTTAGTTGATTGTGTCGAGAATGGGTTTAAAGATTCCATTTGAAGAAGATGATTGAGAGTTGTTGGAGATGGGCTTAAAGATGCCATCCAAAGTAGATGATGACTTCATAAGAGGTTTCTTTGTGGGGATTCCTGTTCCTGTTGTCTGAGGAGGACTCCACTAGGGATAGTTAATTTCGGTTGTTCTTTCACTTGAGGAAAACTCTATGGGGAATAGAGTATATGAGGTATACTTGTCCATGGCTCTACTAAGGAGTTGTCTCTGGATTGGAGAGATGAAAGTTTGTTGTTTTCTGGTTGAAATCCTGGCTTCACAGTAACTTGCTGGGGAGAATGAAATTAACTTTTGCCTGGAAATGTATTAGAAGGAGCCTGTGTAGGGCTGTTTCAAGATGAGTCTGTGTTAGACTGCATCTGGAGATTGATGAGAAGGAATCTGTGTAGAGTTACTTCGGGGTGATCCCGTGTTAGACTGCATTTGAAAATATATGAACCCGTGTAAGATTGCTTCAGAATGAGCCCGTGTAAAGCTGCATCTGGAGAGAAGAAACTCGTGTAAGATTGCTTCATCTTGGTCGTGTAGATAGTCACCCTGTCTTATTTCGGTAATTAATCTACAATTAGCTGTTTACAAATAGTTGTCCTGTCTTGTTTCAGGTATTAATCTGGAACCTGTTTTTGTTGGTCGTTGAGATAGTTGTCCTGTCTAGTTTCAGGTATTATTCTCTGGCCTAAGAGAGAGGAAGATAGTTTTCCCGTCTTGTTTAGGATATTAATCTTCTATTTGCTCGTGTAGATATTTTTCCCGTTTGGTTCCAATTATTAATCTACAATCATTCGTCCACAGATAGTTGTCCTGTCTTGTTTCAGGTATTAATCTGGAACTTTCTTTTGTTGGTCGTTGAGATAGTTGTCTTGTCTGGTTTCAGGTATTAACCTCTGACCTTATAGAGAGAAAGATAGTTTTCCCGTCTGGTTTTGGGTATTAATATTTAATATGCTAATGTAGATAGTTTTCCTATCTTGTTCCAGGTATTAGTCTACAATCATTCGTCCACAGATAATTGTCCTGTCTTGTTTTAGGTATTAATGTAGAACTTTTGAAAATTGTTGACGATATTCATCTATCTATATTTTCTGAAAAGCAAAAGAATTATCTGCATGCAATGTCATGATGCATGAAGTGCAAATGATGCTCTTAAAGTAAATGAGATTTTGATATATGAAATCATGTTGCATATGCTATGGCGCTTGTAAATTGGTGTATGAATGCAATTTATGAGCGTGTCAGTCGTTCTATTGTTGTATTGTTGAACTAAGGAAAGTAACTCCCTGATTGTTGTTGGGAATGAAGAGTGTAAGTCTTCAAATTTTTTTGAAGTGGAAATGCTGGGAGATGGATTTCCTTTGTTAAAGAAATAAACTCTATTAAGGAAGGGAAACTCCGTGAACAACTTGGGGATTTTTTCTTTAATCCTGCTGGGGGATCCTGAAAAGCTTGCAACCCATGTTAGGGATTTCTTTAAGAGGTCGGAGTAGTAATTAGAGATTCTTGCTCCGCCGGGGATATAAGAACACCTGACATCATTAGGTTGTTGTTGAGGATATGGCAGTGACTTTATAGTAGAATGCCCATGCCTCTGTACCTGCTGGAGAAAGTATCTGTGGGAATTTTGTGGGATGGCCGTTAAACATTGCCTCGTTTCTTAAAGCCATTAGTAATTGTCTTTCTGTTTTTTATGCGTGTGTTTGTAAACGGTAATCACACTCAAATGCATATGTTCAAAAATACTCACTGGACGTTTTTGCCAACAAAATAGAAAGATAAAAACAAATAGTTTTGCACTCTCAAAGATGTAGTTTTTTTATTAATTAGAATAGGTTTTGCCTATAGTAGGCGTTTTTTGTATAAGATGACAAACATTCTAGTAAGAGAATTTCGTCGTAAGAATGACAATTATACAAAAATAGTATACAAATAAAAACAACTATGTGAAATGATCCCAATGGGTTCCCATTCTACTATTGCCTTTATGTCTTTGAGCGTCTCATCTCTTTTGTTGCTTGTCTGAAGCTGACTGGATTGGTTAGTACCATTTGAGCTTGATATTTGTTACTAAAGATTGGCTGGAAGGTTATCCAACGGGACATAATTATACGCTTTAAAATCCCTAACTTTTTCCTGGACTGCCCTTTCGGGTTTTCAGTCCACCGGGATACCCTTTTTTGCCCAAGCTGCCTTTTCAGGTTTTCAACTTGCTACGTGTACATATTTTTCATATGTATATCCCTAATTTTTTCCCGAGCCCTTTTGGTTCGCCGAGATGTCCTTATTTTTTCCTAGGCCAGTCAACCTAGCGGGTCTTTATTCATGCGTAATATCTTTTGACTATGTCCACGTTTACAGGGTGCCGATGGTCGTCACCGTCCATAGTGGTTAAGGTCATGGCTCCACCAGAAAATATGTTCTTGATTACAAATGGTCCTTCGTATGTAGGAGTCCAATTTCCCCTAGGATCACCTTACGGAAGGATAATACGCTTGATTACTAGGTCACAGCCTGATATACCTGATGTCTGACCTTCTTGTTAAAAGCTTTAATCATACGTTTTTGGTACATCTGACCATGATAGACAGCCGCAATCCTTTTCTCGTTAATCAGGTTTAATTGGTCGAGTCGAGTCTTAACCCATTCGTCTTCATTAAAATCTGCATCCTTCAAGATTCTCAAGGAAGGGATCTGGACTTCAATGGGTAGGACAACCTTCATATCGTATACCAAAGAGAAAGGAGTTTCCCATGTGGATGTGCACACCGTGGTACGGTAACCATGGAGAGCAAGTGGTGACATCTCATGCCAGTCTTTATATGTCAGCGTCATCTTTTGTATGATCTTTTTGATATTTTTATTAGCAGCTTCTACTTCGCCATTCATCTTCGGCCGGTAAGGAGAAGAGTTATGATGTTGGATCTTGAATTGCATGCAAAGCTCAGTGATCATAGTATTATTGAGATTGGTACCATTATCTATGATGATTCTTTTTGAAACACCATACAGACAAATAAGGTTATGTATGATGAATCGGGCCACAACGTTCTTGGTAGCAAAAGCAAATGAGGCTGCCTCGACCCACTTTGTGAAGTAATCAATGGCAACCAGGATGAAGTGGTGCCCATTAGAAGTTGTAGGTTTAATCTCTCCAATCATATTGATGCCCCACATTGCGAATGTCCAGGGAACGGTTAAGATGTTTAGAGGAACCAGAGGCACATGTACTTTATCAGCATAGATCTGGAATTTGTGACAAGTTCGTGAATGCTTATAACAGTCCGCTTCCATAGTGGACCAATAGTATCCTGCCAGTAGGATCTTTTTTACCATTGTGTGCCCACTATAATGGGTGTCGAAGATACCTTCATGTAAATCTTCCATAACCTTTTATGCTTCACTTTTATCCATGCACCGAAGCAAAGTAGAATCGTGATTGCGCTTGTAGAGGATTCAGTTACTAAGGAAGAATTTGGCAGAGAACCTTCATAGGAACTTCTTATCATTGACTGAAGCTC
This sequence comes from Vicia faba, assembly GCA_948472305.1. Classification (NCBI taxonomy): domain Eukaryota; kingdom Viridiplantae; phylum Streptophyta; class Magnoliopsida; order Fabales; family Fabaceae; genus Vicia; species Vicia faba. The sequence continues at coordinate 1,044,279,068 of OX451739.1, forward strand.
CTTTAGGATACTCTTGGACTTCGAGATATCTTTTGACTTCATGGAACCAAGGTTTTTCCACTACTTCATCAGTATCAATCTCATGACAGTATGATGGTTCACCCATTCTCTCAATAGTGATTTGAGGAGCTTCATTATCGCACCTAACCTTGAACATGGATGACATCATAGCTAGCGCGTCTGCTAGTTGATTTTCCTCTTGCGGAAAATGCTCAAAGGTAACTTCTTTAAAGCATGGAATTAATGTTAGCACATGTTCCCGGTAAGGGATGAGATTAGGATGCTTCGTGCCCCATTCTCCTTTGATTTGACTAATTACTAGGGCCAAATCTCCAAATACACTCAAAAATTTGATCCTCAAGTCGATAGCAGCTTTGAGACCCATAATACATGCTTCATATTCAGCCATATTACTTGTACAATTAAAATAAATTCTGGCAGTGAAAGGAGTATGATAGCCTTTGGGAGATATGATCACAACATCGACGCTATTTCTAAGTGCGTTGGAAGCTCCATCAAAAACCATAGTCCATCGGGATCCTTGTTCAGGTCCATCATATGGTCTAAGTTCTTCACAATCATTTACTAACATGATTTCATCATCTGGAAATTCAAAACTCATGGATAGATAATCGTCCATGGCCTGATGAGCCAAATGATCAGCTAGTACACTTCATTTTATTGCTTTTTGGGTAGTGTACTGAATGTCGTATTCAGTCAGGACCATTTTCCATCTTGCTATTCTTCCAGAGAGAGCGGGCTTATCGAATATGTATTTGATAGGATCCATTTTGGATATCAATGAGGTAGTGTGAGTCAGCATATATTATCTTAGCCGGCGAGCAGCCCATGCCAGAGCACAACAAGTTTTCTCGAGTAGTGAATATCTGGTTTCACAGTCGGTAAACTTTTTGCCCAGGTAGTATATTGCGTGCTCTTTTCGGCCAGACTCATCATGCTGCCCCAGCATACACCCCATTGAATTTTCCAATATTGTTAAGTACATGATCAGAGGTCTTCCCTCCACCGGCGGCATCAAAATTGGAGGCTCTTGAAGATACTTCTTGATTCTGTCAAAGGCGGTTTGGAAATCGTCATTCCACTTTACTGCTTGATCTTTCTTCAGTAATTTGAAGATTGGCTCATGAGTAGAGGTTAGATGGGAAATGAATCTGGAAATGTAGTTTAGACGTCCCAAGAATCCCCTAACCTCCTTCTCAGTGCGAGGACTTAGCATTTCTTGTATGGCTTTAACTTTTCCAGGGTCTACTTCAATACCTTTGCCGCTGACAACGAAGCCTGAGAGCTTACCGGATCTTACTCCAAAGGTGCACTTATTCGGGTTTAGTCTTAACTTGTATTTCTTTAATCTTTCAAAGAGTTTCTGCAAATGATGCAAGTTCTCCTCTTCAGTTTGAGACCTAGCTATCATGTCGTCAACATAGACCTCTATCTCGTGATGGATCATATCGTGAAACAAAGCTACCATAGCATGATGATAAATTTCCCCATTGTTTTTCAATCCAAATGGCATAACCTTGTAGCAGAAGGTCCCCCACTGCATATCGAAAGTTGTTTTCTCCATATCCTCAGGTTCCATTTTGATCTGATTTAACCCAGAGAAACCATCCATGAAGGATAATACCTTGTGTTATGCGGTATTGTCAACCAGAAAATCAATATGGGGAAGCGGAAAGTCATCCTTGGGGATCTCCCTACTCAGGTCTCTGTAATCCACATATATGTGTATCTTATCTTCCTTCTTAGGTACCAGAACAACATTAGCAACCCATTATGGATAAGAGGTAACAACTAAGAAACCGGTGTTGAACTACTTCATGACTTCAGTCTTGATCTTTTCTGACATCTCTGGCCGCATATAACAAACCTTCTGTTTCACTGGAGGGCAATCTTCTTTTGTTGGCAAATGATGGACCATAATATCAATGTCGAGTCCTGGCATGTCTTCGTATGACCAGGAAAAGACCTCAACATAGTCATGTAGCATCTGAATCAACTTCTCCTTAACACTATGCTCCAAATTGTCACCTATCTTGACTTCTTTCTTATCCTTTTTAGTATCCAAGTTTACTGTCTCAACTAGCTCTTCATGGGGCTGTATTTCCCTTTCTTCTTGTTATAACAGTCTGGAAAGTTCCCCTAGTACTTCACAATCTTCCTCACATTCATCCTCGGCTTGGTAGATCGCATTTTCAAAGTCATAATTGGCAATAGCAGAACCGTTATCAATGGGATCCAGAGTGGATGTGGATCCGCAGTTTGATATGTGGGTGTGTGTAAGAGCATAGCTATTTTTGATAAAGTAAAAAGTAGAAAAGAAAAACAAGGAGCGTAAAATTTGCATGCAAAACATCCAATGATTTATTAATGACATATGAAGATGAAGTAATAACCCTTACAGATAGACCATTGTGCCTAGGGTAAGACACAAGGTTTTAGAATTTCAGTTGTTTAAATATTACATATCTAAAAACTAAAAGACAGTTACTCTTGAATAAAAGTAATAGGAATAAAATCTTTGGCCTCCCAATTGTTGAGTCCACCACTGATAGTTGGGAAGATCCACTTGTCCATGTCACAGCCGTTATCACTGTCCTCCAATGCATTGACTCCATGGTTGCTGATGCGTAGTGGGGGTCCCCTGACGCGAGCACGACGAACATATCTTTGGGCCTCTGAAGTAAAACCCAAACCAAAATTGTCATATTTGTAGGGAATATCCAGAAGTTGGCCCCAAATGGTACACCCACCTTCTTCAACTACTGCTTTGGCATCCTTTAGAGAAGGCATCTTCAACAGAGGTTTGGTAATCTTCGGAACCTTAGTAGCAGTCTTGGTTACAGTAAATATCTGTGGAACCTCCTCAAAGTTCTGACAGGGGGTCTCAATGAACTCACCGTCCATCTCAACATACCTGAAAGAGTTCAGGTGGCTCACCATGTACTCCTCCTCGCCATAGACTGTGATAATATTTCCATTAACTGGGTACTTCAACATTTGATGCAGAGTAGAAGTAACAGCATAAACCACATGGATCCAGGGGCGATCCAATAGACAGGAGTAAGACAGGAGGATGTCCATCACGTAGAATATGGAGTCAAAAGTCTCAGTACCAACTTTTATATGGATGTCCACCTCCCCGTGCACCATTCTCTTGGAACCATCGAAGGCCCTTTGTTGTACCCCAAAATTTTCCCTCCCATATTCTTCAAAGTTTTGACAAGCATCATCTAAATTTGCTCAAGTCTACTCAAGGGTTGCAAAGTCAAACATCCTCCTAAGCCAGTCAAAATTAGGGTTTTGTTTCTTGCAAGGAAGTTGAGGTTTTCAAGGGCTCAATCAAGTCCTATATGCCTATATACATTGTCAAGCATCTACATGTCAACTTTCAGACTCACAACATCAAGTTGCACAGTCAAAAGCCCTAATTGCTTCACAATCAACTGTAGGGGTAAAATGGTCATTTGGCAGTCAAAAGTCAAAAATTTTGGTCAACATCTTATTTTGAGCTCACAATCATCATTTGATCAAGTCTTGATCATGATTCCGCAAGCATGGCTCAAAAATCATCAAGATGCAAAAGTTTCCATTTTTGGACAGCTGAAAATTCAACTGTAACTTGACCAAGGCATAACTTTTTCATGGTTCATCAGGAAAATCCCATCCAATGCTCATTTTGAAGGGGATAACATTTCCTACAACTCATCTTCACATTCCAAGTCCAAGAAATGCTCTCACAAAAAGTTATCAATTTCTACATTATAGGTCATTTTACAAAGTCAACAAAAAGGCACTTTAAGTCAAAGACCATAACTTGAGATTGGTAAATCCAAATGACATGGGACCAAAGGCATTGGTTAGAGGACTTCAATACCTTTCCAAAATGTCCAAGAACATGTTCATATGATCAAAATTGAGCAAGCTGTGCATTGGAGAAGTTGGGAAATTTTTGTGAAATGGCAAAAGTCAACTATCCTTAAAACTTCAATTTTTGACAAAAGGGCCCACTTTCTTCCACTTGATTCAGCCTTGGCATGCCATACACGTGTCCCATGCTTAATTTCAAGATCAAACATTTATTTTTCTATTTTTATTTAATTTTTATTGATTTAATTCATTTTAAATCCATAATAATTCAAATAAAATCCAAAAATTAATGGAATGGCATATTTATGGTTTGAATAGCTTTTATGTGTCATGAGCCAGCTACCAAATTCGTCCTAGGCTATTTTGTGCACAAAATCATGGTTTTTGCTCCAAGTATGGAAAGCTTTCAATGGTGGTTAAAGAAAAATCTCAAGACATCAATTCCATGGATCATTGGCCCAGCTGCTGACCTAATTCTATTCCCATACATATGCTGAACCAAAACCTAATACATTTCATGTGCAAAAGCTGCTGCAAACCCTTATTCCATATTGAAAAAAAGTCAAGAAAACTCAAAATTGTTTTCTCACTTCCAGGGCCTTTCAAAGCGATTTAAGGATTCAAACACGTTACTGGACCTCTCAGAAACCTTTTGGAATCAAAACCACGTGCTAAGGCCTAAGAAACCGTTCTACACGAACTCACGGTTTGCATATTTTTTTCACAATCGTAATTCATAATTCATGCATCATTGATATGATTTCTTGGTTGTTTTATGTTGTTAGAGCCCACAGGAAACTAATGGCGTGGTTCAATTGGATTATGGTGTCCTGAATCAAAAGATACCATTGTCAAAATCTAGGGTTTCCAAGCTGCGAATTTGGGGCTTTGCTGTATCCGAAAAATTAGACCTTGAGACGCCCATGGTTGAAACCGGCTTGACGAGACGAACACATTCAGACCCTCGCGAATAATTTATATAGAGCATAGCTCTATTCTCTATTTTTTGTCGTTCCATTTTGTGGGGGTTAAAAAACCCCGCTATCTAATTGTCTTTTTTACAGGTGAATGGAGACGATGATGACGTGGTGATGTATGGCTGGATAGTTCAAAAAAGGCGCGCGCTTTTTGAGTGTACAGCGTGTTCATTAGTTTTCCAATATAATATTTTCTCTTTGTTATACTAATGACTAAAAGCAGGTGGTTGGGTTGGTGGAAAGCGTGTGCAACAACCATTGGGACCTGGGTTCGATTCCCAGGTCCCCCAAATTCCTTGTTTCCATTTTTCTCAATACATTCACATGCAGGCTTCATGAAAGAGTCCACCATAAACCTCACGCTGCAGCTTGCCAAGTGGCCACGATCACTGATCCAAAGGCCTGGATTGGACGAACGCCGTGCTCTCTAGTCAACCATGCGTTGGACAATCAGAGAGTCAAAGGCTTGAGCTTAGTGGGCCAGATTGCTAGCATACCTCCATATTGGGCCCAACACCCCCTGGTCTTTGTTACTCTTTTTATTTTCTTTTCTTTATAATTTCTTTTTTATTAATTATTAGTATTATTATTTAATTCACAGATAATTATTTTCATAAACAAAAAATCAGAAAAAACTAATATTTTTATTATTCTTATTTATTAATTTCACTACTAATTATTTTTGTAAATAAAACACTAATAAATTGATTTAGTTTAATTAGGTAATTTTAATTTCCTTTTCCAATAAATAAAAATGAATTAGACTTAGGTTTTTTTCTTTTAACTTTAAATTTCTTATTTTTATTTTCATTATAAACATAAAAAACACAAAAAATACTTTTTCTTGTAAATAAATAAATTAATTAATAATTAGGCTTAATTTCATTAATTGCAAAAAAGGACAAATCTCATTCTTTCTCAAAAAAAGGGTCAAAACCCTAAGGACGTCCCGATTAATTTCTTTCGCGCTTTTATTTTATTTTAATCATATTTATGTAACTGTTTCCAAGGATGTAATAGTTAATTAGGGTTTATCGCTTTCTTTAATTTTCTGCTTTTATTTCCAAACGGGTTTTGTTTTTGGCGATGTATAGACCCGCGCCTTGTAATAGCGTAGATTCAACTTTCCGCACTTTATTTTCCACACTCCTAACTGTTAATATGCCTGCAAGACTGTATGACGAATAAAATCAATACGTAGCTCACAAATAACATGTACAAGATAAACATAACATGAAAACAACACACATGCACATGCAACTCCTAGGGTACACCTCACTGGTTGCCTCGAACGTGGTCGTCAAGTATAGGGTGTCTTAGAGGTCGCCCTCCTGTCTAAGATCCAGTTGCCTCGAAACGGTTGCCTTGAATAAAAAGGATCTAGGACATTAGGGTTACTTCAAGGCGTACTACCATTGCTTTGGTGACCACACATGTCCCTTAATCGAATTGACCCGAACAACTCCAACGATGGTGTTACCTACCTCTCAATGGTGGGATAGCATATCTAAAGGATTCTTACACGGCTTAATTCCTTAGAGTAGGTAGATTCTCCTGGGTACTTGCTCTTTTCAAAACAAACAAAAACATCTTTTCACACCCACACTTTCAAAAAGTTTTCAAACAAATTTTTCATACACTCTTGAGGACAGATACAAGAGTTACTTAGAAATTTTTCAAACGAAACTTTTTCAAAACCCACACACACTTGAAAAGCAAACAATTTTTGAAAACCTAAGAGCAAGTACCTAAGAGCCCGTGGATAACCACGGATAGAAAGGGTGCTAACACCTTCCCTTTCTATAAATCTTCCTCCCGAACCGAGAGCTCGAATAAGGAATTTTGTTGTGCTTTTGTCCTTTCCATGTTGGAGAACATAAAAGACGGTGGCGACTCTTGCTTACCACGACATTTCACGAACCAGCTTAAAAAACAGTCAGTTCTATTTCCACCGATCACAGAACTGGCGACTCTGCTGAGGAAACTTAATAAGTGGGGTGTACCTTAGGAATAGTTCATCATCATGTTTTCAATTGCTTAATCTGTTTGCTTTAATATTATGGGCCTGTTTTGGGAGTTTCATAGATCCTAACCCGGATCTGGGGGATACCATTTAGAAAGTAGCAACAAACTGTGAGGGAACTGTGCAGGGTATACCGACATGGTTGAAGCAGTTTGCTATGTTGATGTGGCACTTTGGTGAGTACCGGTAACCCTTGAGTCAAGTCAAGGAGAGTACGGGGCTGCCGCGTGGTGTCGTGAAGCATCAACTGACCTTAGGAACCTTACTTGACCATCCTGGCCTCTTTAGGGGTAGTGAGATGACCGACTTTGGTGCAGTCCGAAGTTGGTAGATACTCGATACTACACTCATTAAGGGTTGTTTTCTTGGAATATTTTGATCGCCAGTTCAGTGGCTAAATCAAAACAATGAACGTAGAAAACAACCCAATGATATTGAGCTCCTTAGAACCCGGTTACTTTTGATAGGACATGTTTGAGCCCACCAACTTCAAGAGGGTAGTACCCAAACCTCATGCTGGCCTAAACTCTAAGGGCTGTCTGGTGTGACTTGTGTGCCTTATCATGTTTGCCTTTGTGAATACTTGTGGTGTGTTTTTATCATAACATCATACAACATCATATGCATCCACTAACCACTTCAAGGGTTCGAATCTTCATCTTTGTTCTTGTTTTGTAGGACATGGAAACTATCCGCAGAAAGACAATTCAGATCAACCTTGTAAGGGTCCCCCCTCAGCTTAAGGAGCTTACATCCAGGATACCCGAGAACTCTTCATTCAGTGAAAGGCATGGTAGACTCATCAGCTTGGTCAACACCAACATTGAAGAGGATATGGTAAAAGTTCTCTTCCAATTCTTTGACCCTTTGCACCACTGTTTTACTTTCCCGGATTATCAATTGGTGCCTACCTTGGAAGAGTTTTCCCAGCTTCTGAAGGTCCCTATCCTTAGTCAACTACCCTACAACGGTACGGAAAAGGAGCCAAAGCTTGAAGAGGTTGCTAAAGCATCACGCCTACAACCATCTGACATCAAGCGACATTGGGAAGTTAGAAGTGGTCTCAAAGGGTTCTTGGAAAAGTTTCTGTTTGAGAAGGCCCAAGAATGTTGGAATTCCCTTGACCTACAAGCCTTTGAAGAAGTTGTGGCTCTCCTTGTCTATGGGTTGGTATTGTTCCCTAATCCGGATCAGCTTATAGATATCAATGCTGTCAAGATCTTCATGTCCAGGAATCCTATACCTACGTTGCTTGGGGACATCCTCCACTCATGTTACACTCGAACCATGAGAAAAAGAGGTGTTCTCATGTGCTGCACTCCTCTCCTGGCAAGGTGGTTTATTTCGCACCTTCCACAATAAGTTTTAAAGAACGAGCGGGGTTTGAGATGGTCACAATGATTGATGACTCTTACACATGCTGATATACATTGGTGTTCTCGGTCCAGAGAAAATGTCACTATCATTGATCGTTGCGGAGAGTTCCCTAATGTTCCTTTACTTGGAATTAAGGGGGCATTACTTACAACCCATGTCTGGCTTTGAGATAGTTTGGATATGCTCGGAGGAATGGCCCTCATGACATGTTGATTCCTGACATAGTTTTTGACTTCGACAACGATGCACAAGGACTTCGCCAGAGATTCATCAGAGCTTGGAGGATGCCCAACAGGGTAGATAGCAAGACACTGAGGCACAAGAACTCCATCCCACTGGAGCCTTATCTCAAGTGGGTACGAGCCCGTTCCCAGAAGCTGGTGATGCCATATCCTCATGTTCTCCCCGTGATCAAAGAGCCAGTTTTGGAAGGAGAGGTGCCCTACACCATTCAACATCCTGACATGCCAACATCTTGGGAGGAAATGCAAAAACGCTGGATCCAACTCAAGGAAGAACGGAATTCTCTTGAAACCAGTCTACATGCCAGTGAGAGGAAGGTCTTGGAGCTCACCCGTCTACTTCACGAGGAAAAGACTCTCAACACCTACATCGCTCCGAAGAGGATGCGCAGTGTCTTTTGGGATTAATTATTTTGTAATGTTTTGCCCATGAGGCCCTGATGTACTGAACAGATTATTTCTTAATACAATATGTGTTCCTTTTTATCTACAACGAATTTGAACTTTCGAACCCTTGAATGCATTGCATAAATAGCATATCATGCATCATGTGCATAACAGGTACTCTTTTTCTACAGGTTGCTTAATCTTCTTCGCTATTTATTTCAGCACGCACGCAATCATCATGAATCCTGAACCTACTACAGAGCAAGCTATCAAGGCCCTCCAGGCCCAGAACGCCCAGTTTCAAGAGCTGGTCATGAACTTAGCCCAGGGACAACAGGAGTTGAAGGCTTTGCTCCTGAAGAAGAACAAGAAGAAGAGGACTGTGATGTTCAACACTGGATGCAGACTCAGGAATACACTGCAGAATGAGGCTGATCAGGCTACTTCCTCTGCAGGGAAGGATAGCCCACAAGGGAGAGAGGTTCTTAGTCCTGTGGTCTCCGACAGCGAGACAGATTTCAATGATGAACAGTACCCTCCTGCTGAGGACCGATACAAACAGCTGGAGGACCGGTTAAATGCTATGGAGATTCAACGTGTGCCTGGGTTGGACTTTGGAGACCTAGGTTTATCTTCTGGGGTGGTGATCCCACACAAGTTCAAGGCACCTGCCTTTGTGAAGTACGACGGGGCTTCCTGTCCTAAACTGCACCTCCGCTCTTATGTAAGGAAGATCCAGCCTTACACTACAGACAAGAATCTATGGATCCATTTCTTCCAGGAGAGTCTTTCAGGGACTCAACTCGAATGGTTCTATCAGCTGGATGGAACCAATATTCATAACTGGGAGGACTTGGCTACTGCTTTTTATAAGCAGTATCAGTACAATTCCGACCTCGCTCCCACGCGTACCTAACTCCAGGGTATGTCACTTGGGACGGGTGAAGGTTTTAAGGAGTACGCACAGAAGTGGAGAGACCTGGCTGGTAGGGTGCAGCCACCATTGACTGATCGTGAACTCGTGGACATGTTCTTGGGGACCCTGTCTGGTCCATTCTTTAATCACCTGATTGGTAATTCCTCTGCTGGGTTTACAGACCTGATCCTGACTGGTGAGAGGATCGAAGCTGGTATCAAATCGGGGAAGATACAAAAAGGTGCCTCCTCGAGTACTGAAAAGAAGCCCTTCAAGAAGGAAGCTAGTGTTGTTTATGGTCCCAGAAGACAAAACAAACTGGAACGCCGCCAAGCTGTCAACGCGGTGGTGATTTCAAAGCCTGCTGCTGCTCCTCAGCAATACAACCAGCCAAGGGGTGAGAGGCCGAAAATGCAGTACACTCGGCTCAGCATGACCCTGTCTCAGATATTGCTGTAGCTGCTGTCAACCAATCTGGTAACCATCAAGGAAGCTCCAAAGGTTGTGAACACAACCTCTCCAAAGTACAACCCCAACGCCCGCTGCACTTATCACTCTGATAGCCCGGGGCATAACACAGATGATTGTTGGGCTCTGAGGAATAAGGTTCAAGACCTTATTGATGCTAAAAAGGTTCAGTTCGAGGCACCCGAGAGGCCTAATATGGTGACAGCTCCCATGCCCAATCATGGAGTAAATGCTATTAGGGATGAAGACGACATGGAGGAATCTGAATTTGACAGCTGGATCTACCCAGCAACCAATGATGAACCAAGCAACTGGACTGCCAAAGACTCCATATCTGTTACTTTTGTCACTCAGTAATGAACTCCTTTGTTTTGAGTTTGTAACAAACAATATTACTAAACTTTATGGCCCGGTGTCCTACCCGGGGCACCGTGGTTTCATTTGTGAGGGCTTTTGTGTGTCACTTCCATATATCATTAATAAAAGCATTGGACGTTTTTTACATTCCAAATCTTGCGCTCCTTTCCTTTCTTTATATATTGCAAAACAGCTATATTTACACACACTCACTTATATAGGTTCCAATCCACTCTGGATCTCACTGGTAACGACTCTGCTACTGCCAGTTATGACTTCGAAAATCCGATCAACTTAGCCGAAGACGAAGGTGAAGATGATTGCGAAGTGCCTGGTGAGCTCGCAAGACTACTACTCCAGGAAGAGAGGGCCATTCAGCCACATGAAGAGCCAGTGGAAACAGTAAATCTGGGTACTGTTTACCGTGGAAATTGGTAAACAACCGCTGATCCTCCAAAAGGTTACTTATTTGGTGACTCGCAGGATCGATCAGATTGATCCTAAGACATGGTTGATTTTTGGGGTTTTGACTAAGTTTAATGATGGTTAATAACAAGAGAATAAAGACACTTTATATAAATTGCATGAAGAAAACTTGATAGACTAAAGAAAGCTTTAAATAAAGGCTTCGACTGGGAAAAGTAAATGAAAGGGAATAAAGTTCTGGAAAATAAATGACTTTGATTAATTTAAATGGTGTTTCACACATACATTCTCAACAATTCTTTCGCTCACACTGGGTACTTGAATCTAAATGAGTAACTTGTATATAATTGTGAACACACGCGAAAAACTACATGAACAACTAGTATTTATACTAAACACATCTCAAGTAACCGTCGGGCAGTTACGCTGCTTCGAGATGACTCCACTTGGCATGCTCACAGCATTCAACGCTCCTGATCTTGGCACGTTGCACTTGGTAACCGCTGGGAACCGTTTTCCCTCCAAACACTTGAATCTCAAACCCTTCCACTCTGAGCATCGAATACCTTTGTCGAGAAGCACCTTCGACGTCGAAGGCAACAAGATTCCTACTTAGAAGAAATTCTCTAAGTACCTTGCCATCTTCTGATGAGCATTTCGACAGAATCAGCTGGTCGAAACCGTCCCTCATGATTAATGGTTTATATTAACAAAACAAGGGTGTCGAGTTTAGGAGCCAACAAATTGCCCCCCAAGAATGCCTTATTTCGACGCTGAAAAGAAAAAGGCATTCTTTGAGATTCCACTCGACACCTGTCCTTTATTCTTAGCCACAGATTAACCTGTGCGCTTTTTGTCTTCTACCAACCAACTGACAATCCCAAGAAAAAGCCATCATTCCATCTGTACCTAAGACGTCACCTCAGTAAGGCGTTTAGCGTGCCCAATGTCTTTTCACAAATTTTCATCATGACAATTTCCCAAAAACGAGGGTGCACGCTTCACCGTTTCGTTTCTGTAGAACGGCTATGTCAGCGAAGGAGCGCCACGTGTCCCACTATCTTCTGCAACATTAAATGGCCTCGAATTTTGTGATTTCCCAACCACTATAAATAGCGCTAGGTACCCATTGTGGGACTTTTTCACGCTATTCTGCATTCAAACCTTATTGTTGAACAAAATCTTCTGCAAACACTTTGTTCTTCACTCACCTTCAATCTTAACCCAAAAATGGCTTTAGGTTCCTCTAATGCTCCCAGTTCCAACATTCCTTCTAGAACTGCTAAACCAAAAATCTTCTCAACTGTTCCAACAATTACCTCTACATGCCTGCGAAGGGTTCCTGAACCCCTAGGAACCGCTGAGCGCGAAGCTTATTCTCATCAACTACTGATTCCAGTTGGATACTCCAACCAGATGTTCGCCATGTCTGGCCCGTTATCCACATGCATTGATGAATCTACGAAGATCAAGAACTTCTTCCCAGTGCTTGAGGCACTCAAACCTGTTGGGTGTTCCAAAAAGGCTGCCGATGACAACGAAGATCCTGCTACGGAGAAAATAGATCTTCGCTTCTTCAATAGGGGTGTTAGGGCTTTTAGGTCTAGCCCTAGCCTTACACCAGACTACAGCGCTTGGCTAGAGAAGATGGAAAAAAGCCAAGCTTCGATCTGGAAGAACCTTGGGATTTATGACCTAGTCATGCTGTCAAAGACTGGTCTCAACTACTCCCCTGAGATGCTGATAGCCTCTTTGCTTTTCTGGGATTATACCCACTTCACTTTCCACCTGCCTTGTGGGATGCTAACACCCACTCTTTTCGATGTGGCTGCCATCACCGGTCTTCGACCAACTGGGGATTATTTTGACCCAGAGGAAATGTCGGAAGACCAAATTGGGTTCTCAGCTACTAAACCCACCTATACCACCTATATCAACCACTACCATGACAGGTCGACAGCCAATGTGACGGACGTGGAGCACATTGCATTTTTAGCCCTTTGGCTGTCACGCTTTATGTTCTGCACAAAGTCTCTTCAGGTGACGAAGAAAATGGTCACCCTCGCTACCCAGCTTCACCATGGCCAAAGCATTTGTTTGGCAGAATTAATCCTGGCGAATCTGTATGAGTCGATCAGCAGTGGAGCAACTATGTTAAAGGTCATCGAAAATAGAGCCAGTTTGTTGCTTGCAGGACCCTTTTGGCTACTTCAACTATGGCTAAATGCCACTTTTGAGTCTTTCTTACCTCAGAAAACTCAGATAAATGAGCAAGCTCCTGAAATAGCAAAAAGGCGCATCGAAGGCACCAGACTGGCGTTACTGACTCCGACTGAGGATGGGCTGGAACTCCAACAGACTTTTGCAAACTTCGTCTTGATGTTTGCAAGAAGAAAAGAATTCACCTCGACCATGGCTCCTTTCGCCCGTCGAAAGTTTGGTCCAGAATGGTTCACCAGGCCCCATCCCAAGTCGTCAGGTGACCCTCATGTCGAAGAACACACAATAATGTGGCAAGCATTTCTCACACCCAGAATAATGCCACTGCGTTTTAAGAGTTCCAAGAATCACCTGAGCTTAATTGCTTATCAGCCAAACTTGGTCTCTCCACAGTTTGGTATCATCCAATCCCTTCCTTCTCCCATTTTTCCTAGGGAGAAATCAATGTTATATTTTTGCAATGATTATACTAAGGATGCTGCCACCAAGCATATTGGCAGGTATGCTGGTCGAACAATACTTTCACTGTTCGACTATCAACTTAACTTCCTTTGTTCACCATCTTTCGAAGATTGGTGGAAGAGTTATTATGCTGAAGAGTTCTTCGACGAAAAAGATTTTGTGGACGAACTTCAGAAGTCCTTCGTTCTAGTCCTCGACAAAATAAAGAAATGTACGTTCACTCTCCAAATTACTTTTGTCTTTCCATTTCAACTTGTAACTTGTTAATTATAACTTGTGAACGCGTCTTCTTTCAGTTGTTCGAAATCCTGCAGCAAAGAAAGCCGCAGAAGGCCATCAGGGAGGAGGTCCCTTGACAAAACCTTCAGCATCGGCGAAAACTACAGAAAGCCATCAGGGAGGAGGTCCTTCGATAAAACCTTCAGCACCGGTAACCAAACTTTTATTATTTCCTTCTGGTTTTAACATCCTGATTTTCGATGTAGCATTCTAAATCGAATTCCAATTGGTTTTCAGGCACCTTCACCCAAGAAATGACCTGCACTAACGGTCGAATCTGGGAGTGACGACGAGGACGAATCTCCCCCCGCTCCTCTTAAACGGAGAAAACTGAAGAAAGATGCTCCTTCTCCTGAGTCTCGACCCATGATCAGAATAAAGGTTGCAGGGAGAAGACCCAGGCCACCTCCCGTGATTATCGAAGAGCCCACAGAGGAGGAGCTAAATGTTTTGCTCAATAAACCCGTCGAAAGTGATAATTCCAGCCCTGGGGCTGAAGTTCCTTTGCAGGTAGTTTCTCTGACCATTTTTAACTCAGGTGTCGATGCTCACGTTCGATTGTGTCTCTTTCTAAACTAGAAGATTCTTCCTCTTCTATTTTCAGGAGACCACCGAAAGTTCAGCACCCAAGACTTCAGAGACACAAGACTCTGCCGAACACAGTAGGCAACAAGAGGAGGAATTGGCGAACGATGAAGCCATTGCCGAAGCAGAGAAACAACAACCAAAGGAAATTCAAGTGGTCGATCTGTCAGAGGAACAACATGACGAAGGGGATCATGCTGATGCTGGAACTATAGAACTACATGTTGAAGAGAGTCATGTCGATGCAAACGCTACTCAATAACTTCAACCCCAAGCCAACGCTGCTGTAAGGGTTACCACCTCGACAAAGCCTAAGTCTAAAGAAGACTTGGCACTCTTGAAGCAAACTGATCCCATTGGCTACCTGAATGCCATTATTGAAAGTAGGGGAAGTTCATCTGACCTTAGTCATGATGCTTCTACTGCATCGGGGAAGTCCACTTCGACTTCTCCTCTTGATGAGGCTTTGATGAAGGTCAAGGCTTAGTTCTTCAAGAAAGATCTGATGAAGGCTTTGGAGGGGGATCCTACTGCTCCATCTTGTTTGGGAGCTGTTTTGAATGCAGTCGACTTGCTTGTTGTGACTCTAGAGGTTTCGAGCTTTATCTTGGAGTTATACTCCATTATTGATCAAGTCTCTGCAGACTATCGACGTTAGAGGGGCTTCAACAGCCAGCTCGAAGCACTACATGGCAAAAGTTCTTCTGCCTGGACTGAGGTAGCTGAGACGACTTCTCGAATTGTAGAGTTGTCGAAGCAGAAGGCATCCAAGCAAGAAGAAATTGACGCCATAGATCGAGATAATGCTTCTATAAAGGCGCAAATCGAAGAGCTGGAGGCCAAGATAAATGCTAATACCAAGCGCAAGGAGGAGCTTCTCTCGACCGTTTCAGACACAGAAAGCCAAGCTGAAGTTACACGAGGCCTAGAGTTCGTTGAGAAGGCCCAAGCCTTTGATGACCAAATTGCCAAACTTTCCCAGGCGACTGCCTTGTGTAACAAAAGACTGGAGTTGCAGCAGGCCAAGTACCTTCGACTTAGAGATTCTATCCCCTTCTAATTTACTCAGCCATTTATTAACCATGTATTGTAATATTTATTTGACAATGTAACCATTTTGGCTAATTCATATAAAATTTTCCATTTTGGCTATTTGTGGTTGATTTGGTCATTACTTGCTATTTATTTTGATCTCTTGGAGCATAGGTTTATATTTTTTCAAATATTTGCCGTTTACTCTCAAGAGTCTTTTATCTTCACCTAACTCTTCGACTTCATAAGCTCCACCAGAAAAAGTTTGGATAATTCTGAATGGTCCTTCCCATTTGGGTGACCATTTTCCCATGCTTCGATCCCTTCGATCCATGGGGAGAATCACCTTCCAAACTAATTCTCTAGGCGAGAATGCCTTAGGTTTCACTTTTTTATTGTAAGAGTCTTCCACTCTTTTCTTCTGAATCCTTAGTAGGTCGAGAGCGCATAGTCTTTCTTCGTCTAAATCTACTAGTTCGTCTAACATCATATCCCAATAAACCTCAGAGGGGATATCATGATGTCTCTGAACCCTTGCAGATTGAAGACAAATTTCCGCTGGCAACACTGCGTCATGACCAAAAGTTAGCCGATACGGTGTTGTACCTATGGCCTCTTTTGGGGACGTTCGACAGGCCCACAAAATCTGGTCTAACGTCTTATGCCAATTTTTTGGCTTCTTCCCTACATGCTTTTTTATCAAGCCAATCACTATTTTATTCGCTGCTTCAACTTGACCGTTTGCCTGTGCATAATAAGGGGTTGATGTTAGGAGTCTAAAGCCTGTTTCTTGAGCGAATTCCTGCATCTTTCGACCGGTGAAAACTGATCCTTGATCAGTCGTTATAGTTTCAGGGATTCCAAATCTAAAGATAATGTTCTTTTGAATAAATTCAATGACATTTTCTTGGTGTACATTGACTAAAGGAATAGCTTCGATCCACTTAGTGAAATAATCAATGCCTACCAATATATAATTCTGGATCTTTGATGATGCTGGTCGAATCTCTCCAATCAGGTCCAACGCCCATCCTCTAAAGGGACAAGGTTTCACTATTGAGTGAAGTTCGCTTGCTGGTACATGCTGGATGCCTGTATGGACTTGACATTCCTGGAACCCCTTCGCGAACTCAACACAATCTTTCAAGATGGTGGGCCAGTATAGTCCTTGTCGAAACAACAACCATTTCATCTTATGGCCTACTTGGTGAGCCCCACATGCTCCAGCGTGCGTAGTCGAAAGGGCTATGTATGCTTCATTTTCACTTAAGCACTTTAGCAATACCCCTTCAGGCGTCTTTTTAAATAACTCATTACCCATGAGTACGTAACTCAACGCCCTATATTTTATTTTCCGTTCTGTCGAAGCTGCTGGATTTTGTAGATAATCCACAATGGGTTTCCTCCAATCTTGCTCTGAAAAATTGTCTATGAACGATATTTCAAAGTTCCTTTGATCAGCATACCCTAGTCTTGTCGATTTCAAATCTGTTGGTGACAGACAAGTTGCTTTTATTTTTTCTCGGACTTCGATTGCTCTTTGTAATCTCGCTTTTGAAATTTTGTACCCAGATGCAATTTGTGCCAAATCGTTGGCTATTTGATTTTCCAATCTGGGTATGTGTCAAATGTTGACCATTTCGAATTTTTTCAATAAACGATTTGCTATCACAAAGTACATAATAAGATTTTCTCTTATGCACTTATATTCTTTTGTGACTTGCTTAATGACCAACTCTGAGTCTCCCATTATTTCGACTCGAGTTGCCCCCAATTCCAACAATATCTCAAGGCCAGTAATTAGAGCTTCGTACTCAGCCTCATTGTTCGAACAAGTACCTGATATCTTGTACTTGAATGTTGTTGTAATTTTTTCTGGAGAAATAATCAAGACCCCTACTCATGTTCCATCTTTATGGCTGGAACCATCGAAGTAGAATTTCCAAGGCTCTATCTCCATATAATTTATATTCTCAACCTGAATTGAGTGGTCGACTATAAAGTCTACCACCACTTGCCCTTTCACTGCCCTAAGAGGCATAAAGGTCAAGGAGTACTCAGTTAACGCTAGCGCCCACTTGCCAATTCGGCTGTGCAGGATGGGTTTCGACAACATGTACTTGAAAACATCAAAATGAGACGAAACATACACATCAACTGGATTTATATATTGTTTGAGCTTTGTACAAGAGAAATAAAGACATAGACATAATTTTTCAACTTCGCTATATCTAGTTTCTGCATCGTTCAAAACTCTACTAAGATAGTAAATGGGTCTTTCGACTCCATTTTCATCTTCTTGGGCTAACATGCTTCCCAAAGTTTTGTCGGATGCAGCTATGTACAATCTCATACTCCTGTTGCTGCAAGGAGGCACCAAAATAGGTGGCTTTGTGAGATACCCTTTGATTTTGTCGAAGGCTTCTTGTTGCTCTTGCCCCCATTCGAATATTTCCTTATTCAATCGAAGTAAGGGTGAGAAGGCTTGAGCTTTTCCACTTAGGTTAGATATGAATCTCCTTAAGAAATTTATCTTGCCCAGCAGAGATTGCAATTCCTTTTTGTTCGCTGGCGCTTTCGCTTCCAGAATTGCCTTCGTCTTGTTCTGGTTGATTTCGATTCCTTTCTTGTGGACGACGAAGCCCAAGAAATCTCCAGCTTTCACACAGAACGCACACTTCAAAGGGTTCATCTTCATACCATGTTCTCTCATTCTTTCAAATGATTGTCGAAGGTGCTCTATATGGTTCTTCCTGGAAACAGATTTTACAACAATGTCATCAATATATACTTGCATAAAAGTGTTAATAAAATCATGGAAGATAGAGTTCATCGCTCGCTGATATGTTGCCCCAGTGTTCTTTAGGCCAAAAGGCATCACTACCCATTCGTAAGTGCCTAAAGCCCCGGGGCATCGAAAAGCTGTTTTCGACACATCTTCTTCAGCAATGAATATTTGATTATATCCTGAATAACCATCGAGCATACTCAGGTACTCATAGCCAGCGGCATAATCGACTAGCATTTCCGCCACAGGCACAGGATATTCATCTTTGGGTGTAGCAGCATTCAAATCTCTGAAATCTATGCACACCCTCAATGTACCATTTTTCTTAATCACTGGCACAATGTTTGCAATCCATTTGACATACCTCGTAGCTCGTATGAATTTGCACTTCAGCAGTCTTTCGACTTCCGTTTTGATCTTCGAGAGTATTTCTGGAGCGAAGCGTCTTAGACTTTGCTTGACTGGCTTCTTCCCAGGTTTGATTGGCAACTGAAGTTCTACCAATCCTCTGTCGAGACCAGGCATCTCATCGTAATCCTATGAAAAACAGTCCTTGAACTCCTTTAACAAATGGATTACTTCCAACCTGAGTTCTGGGTCTATTTTTGCGCTAATGTAAGTTGGCTTTTTCTCTAACCCTTCGCCCAAGTTGATTTCTTCTAAAGGATCATGCGCTAACATTTTGATGTTGTTCGCTAAGGGGTCCTTTTCGAATCCCAAAGGCTCATCGTCGTAGATGGCGTCGAGCCTTTGTTCCTGCATTCCCTCTGGCATGATATCAGGAGGTTCTGGGTCGAAATCCTTTCCAGGACCTGCAGAAGGTAACTCTTGATCATTGGCATGTGTGGCCATATATTTTACTTCGGCTTCGAGAGCCGTTATCATCCTTGTTTCGGCTACGTAAGCTGAAATTCGCTGCAATGATTGTGACTCAGTCATTGTCACTGAATTCACTTCCCCAACCAGTTGGCTGGATGTCAGTTAGCCCACTAAAATCAATGTGGGGCAAGTCTTCTCTGTCCCATTGAAAACCATGCTCAGGGTGTAGGTATAAGGAACAAAAAGCATTTGGCGCTGGCACCAAGTCAAAGTCAGGTGCTGGGCATGGCCCAATGTGAGCCAGATTTTTGTCGAAGTCTGCCATCCCCAGGTGATTTACTTCGCCCAAGTAATAGCTTTGATCCGCTTCTATGTTTTCGACCATTCCATCAGGACGCCATAGTATCAACCTTTGGTGCATTGATGATGGTACAGCTCCAACACCATGTATCCATTCTTGGCCCAACAAAAGGTTATAATTTGGTTTGGCCGATATGACCATAAACATAGTTGGTCGAAGGATGGATCCCACCTTGATGTCCAGTTGGATCACACCCATAGTGGTCCCTATGCCGCCTTCATAATTCGACAGGACCATGTTGTGAGGCTTGATGTTTTCATCTCTCTTGCCTATTTTTCTCAGCATAAAGTGAGGGATGATGTTGATGGTTGCCCCACAGTCCACCAAGATCTTATTCACTGTGGTTTCTTCGAGTTTAGCCCTTATAAATAAAGGCTTGAGGTGATTTTTCATCGCCTCTGTAGGAGGTTCGAAGAACCCATTTTGCTCTTCAGTAGCGCCATTATCCATGACGAAGTAGCATACTGGCCTATGCTTGGCCATTTCTTGTTCAACTTCCCAATCGCTTGCTTCGACCTCCACCTGGCGGTTGAACTCTCTTGGCAAAACTGAGACTATGTTCACCATGATATCTAGGGTGTCATCAGACTCAGAGCCATCTTCGTTATCAACTTCACCCTGGTTAGGCCAGACTAGCCTATTGGTCACTGGTTGTCTTTCCAAAGGCTTCCTCTGCTTTCTTTGAGGGACATTTGAACTTGATTCTGGCTTTGGTTCATTAGTAGCTTCCCTCTCAGCCTTTCGCCGCCTCTGGTATCTTCTCCATTGAGATCGAGACATGGGATTCTTTCCTTTGTAGTTAGTTGATACCTGGGTCACTTTAGGGGTGACAACCTGAGGTTCTTTCTTATGTGTAAAAGATGAACCTCTTGGCACTTTGAAGGAGTGCCATCTTTCCTCGCTTGGCCTCTTTCGACCTGATGTTTTGTACCATGTATCAACTGGCACATTGGTTGGAGGCCTGAAAGTCAGTGGCCTCTTTTCTTGATTTGAACCCTTTTGGTAGGTTCTTCTGGGGTCATGTCGAGTATCAACACTTTCCCTTTTTCTGTTTGCTGCTCTTACACCTTGGATATGTTCAGCAGCTTTTTTGTCGAAAATCGAGCTGCATCGAGGACACAACATCACTTCTGACTTCTTCTTCTGGCATCTTTGCAGGAAATCTGCCAGATTTTCATTTTCCCGAGGGAACGCTATTTTGTTGGCTTGTTCTTGCCTAGTGGCCTCCTCTGATGCTTGTGGTTCAGAGACTTCGACCATGTTGACATTCATGGTGTCTTTGGTGGCAAGAGTCAACTGCTTCATCTGAGTCTCCAAGTCCTCTGTCTGGCCTTGAACTGCAGCCAAGTAGGAACTGGGGTTTGTTCCAGATTTTTGGGCTCCAAATGTCTCCAGCTTTGGGCTTTCGACCGCTTTTTGGACCGCTTCAATTGTCTTTCTAGAAAGACTCCCAGAAAAACTGCCAAAGATTGGCATGTTGACATGATCCTTGGTGACTTCGACCATAGTTATTCCTGGCCTCTTCGTATGGCTTTTGCATGCCTCGATCACATTCACCTCTGAAGGTTCAGCATAATGGGCTTCAGCCTGCAAAGGGTTGGAGTCCACAGTCATGGGGGTCTTGTCAGCAAACTTCAACCTCCCTTCTTCGATAGCGTCTTGCACGAGATTCCTGAAAAGAAAACATTGAGATGTTTTATGGCCCAGAAAATTATGATATTTACAAAAGCCTCTTTTCTTTCTTTGATCAAGAGGAGACACTTTTACCCCTGGGGGTACTATCATTTGGCCATCTTTTACAAGTAAGTCAAAAATTTCATCACATTTTGTAATATCAAAACTGTAAGTCTTTTTGGGGAACCTATCGTTGGTCCTTTCCGGACTAGTGGGATTTTTTCCACTTGAGGGGACTAACAGTTTGCAAGAGTATGGTGGCCCTTGTTTTAGTTCCGCTAAATTGACCTCGCTTTCTTCGACGGTTATAGTTTCGTCGAAGGTTTCTGGATCTTCATCATCCATTTCGACATATGCTATCCTTTCTCTTTTATGAGTTTTTGTCGCCTTGGCTTTTTCAGCCTTAAGGCGTTCTACCTGTCGAACTCTATCGGCCAATTGGGCCATGTCTCTCAGGTATTGAGTGTCTAATTTCTTCCTAATGGAATAGTTTAAGCCCCCTGCGGCTATTTCGACAAACTCATGTTCTGGCACTTGCGTAAAGCATCTTGCTTTGAGCAACCTAAACCTATTTAGATATTCGTCTATAGGTTCAGTGAATCGTCTCTTTACACTGGCCAATTCTTTCAGGCTTATCTTGGTTTGTCCCATGTAGAATTGCTCATGGAACAATCTCTCCAACTGGGTCCAATGATGGATCGAATTGGGGGGGGGGGGGGGGGGAGAGTTGTGAACCAAGTAAACGCGTTCTTTATTAAAGAACTTGGGAAATACTTAATCCTCAGGTTTTCGTTGTTTGAAATATCTCCTGCTTCGATCAAGTATCTCGCCACATGTTCGACAGTAGATTCTGTCGTGTCCCCTGAAAATTTAGTGAACTTAGGGACTTTACATCTAGGAGGTAAGTCTGTTTGTAACACATATTCTGACAGTGGGGATGTGAAGTTGGGCCTACGAAAGCCCATATTCATCCCATTTTGCGTCATGATTCTTTCGATCATGGCTGTCAGGTTATTTTCCAAACCCATGTTCTGGTATTGGATGTGCTGAACTACTTCGTCAGCATTTTGGTTTCTATTTACTATCCTTACCTCCGGGGCTATGACCCTAGGTTCTTCGACCCCGGGTTGCTCCAATCGTGCCCTAAGGTTTTCTTCGACAGGCTGCTGGACTTGGTTAATAGTGGTTTCTTCCTCTAAAAGTATACCTTGGTTTCCCCTTATTTGCGCCCTTTGGGGCTGTCGAATAGGTTGGGGTACCCCAAAGAAATCAGCCAGACGCGTCATTTGCGCTGTCATCTGCTGATTCGACTGGGTGGTATTTTGTATTAGAGGGTTCAGCACCGTACTTAAAGTTTGTGCCAACATTTGAACCATATCATGGTTGCTTTCGTCCATTTGCTGCCTCAAGACTGCTGTCGAGGCATTTGTAAGGCCATGCGCTACTTGGGACGTTCCTCCTAAGAGTTGGGTCCTATTTCTGTTTGCCATACCAACTCCAGAACCTTGGAGTGGCGAAGAGGCACTCACTAAAGGGTCTGAAAAAGTGGACGCAGCGTTCGTCAGGCTAGCCAATTCAGACATCGGCATGCCATAGAGTGGTTCTCGATTTGGACCGCCTGTCATAAATCCTGGGGGAACATAAGGCCTAGTTCTTGGATTTCCCCTTGGTGGGGGAGTTCCCAAAGGCACTCTGGGGCCAGTGAACGGAGGCAATGGCCCCGTTGGTGTGACCGTTACTGCTGGTGTTGAACCAGCAGTTAGCGCTTCACTTACGGTTGGGATAACCGTTGTTCCCACATTCATTTGTGGGATTTCGCTATTGTTTGGCGGATTCTCCATCGCTTCTCTTCTTCTGGCAGTATTGGTATTGTTAGTGTATATTCTACCACTTCTCAATAACATGCAATACTTCTCGAAAAAAGATGATACTCTGTATATATACGGTTAACCTTCAAAATCAACACAAGGTCCCACCAGGTGTGCCAATTTGTTTACCGTGGAAATTGGTAAGCAACCGCTGATCCTCCAAAAGGTTACTTATTTGGTGACTCGCAGGATCGATCAGATTGATCCTAAGACATGGTTGATTTTTGGGGTTTTGACTAAGTTTAATGATGGTTAATGACAAGAGAATAAAGACACTTTATATAAATTGCATGAAGAAAACTTGATAGAATAAAGAAAGCTTTAAATAAAGGCTTCGACTGGGAAAAGTAAATGAAAGGGAATAAAGTTCTGGAAAATAAATGACTTTGATTAATTTAAATGGTGTTTCACACATACATTCTCAACAATTCTTTCACTCACACTGGGTACTTGAATCTAAATGAGTAACTTGTATATAATTGTGAACACACGCGAAAAACTACGTGAACAACTAGTATTTATACTAAACACATCTCAAGTAACCGTCGGGCAGTTACGCTGCTTCGAGATGACTCCACTTGGCATGCTCACAGCATTCGACGCTCCTGATCTTGGCACGTTGCACTTGGTAACCGCTGGGAACCGTTTTCCCTCCAAACACTTGAATCTCAAACCGTTCCACTCTGAGCATCGAATACCTTTGTCGAGAAGCACCTTCGACGTCGAAGGCAACAAGATTCCTACTTAGAAGAAATTCACTAAGTACCTTGCCATCTTCTGATGAGCATTTCGATAGAATCAGCTGGTCGAAACCGTCCCTCATGATTAATGGTTTATATTAACAAAACAAGGGTGTCGAGTTTAGGAGCCAACAGGTACTGAGACAGACAGAAAAGAAGTCAAGATTGGTGCCAATCTAGAGCTCAGTGTGAAACAACGGTTGATTCAGATGCTGCATGATTATGTGGAAATCTTTTCCTGGTCTTACGAAGACGTGCCTGGGTTGGATACTGACATTGTGGTTCATCATTTTCCTACCAAGGAAGACTTCCCTCCGGTAAAACAGAAGGTCCGCCGCATGCGTCCAGAGATGTCCGAGAAGATCAAAGCTGAGGTTATGAAACAATTTGATGCCGGGTTTCTTGTAGTAACTTCTTACCCTCAGTGGGTTGCCAACGTGGTTCCAGTGCCGAAGAAAGATGGTAAGGTCAGAATGTGTGTTGACTACAGGGATTTGAACAGGGCGAGCCCTAAAGATGATTTCCCTCTACCGCATATCGATGTTATGGTTGACAACACTGCTTAGCATAAAGTATTCTCCTTCATGGACGGCTTCTCAGGTTATAATCAAATCAAGATGGCTCCTGAAGACATGGAGAAGACCACTTTTGTTACTCAGTGGGGCACCTTTTGCTACAAGGTCATGCCTTTTGGGTTAAAAAATGCTGGGGCAACCTACCAACGTGCCATGGTTGCTTTGTTTCATGACATGATCCATCACGAGATCGAAGTATATGTCGACGATATGATCACAAGGTCCAAAACTGAGGAGGAACACCTTGACCGTCTACAGAAACTGTTTGACCGTTTGAAATTGTACAAGCTGAGTTTGAACCCGAGCAAGTGCACCTTCGGGGTAAGATCTGGAAAATTGCTGGGCTTCGTCGTGAGCGATAAAGGTATTCAAGTGGACCCTGCCAAGGTGAAAGCCATACAAGAGATGCCAACTCCCAAGACAGAAAAATAAGTCAGAGGCTTTCTAGGACGGCTGAACTATATTGCCTGATTCATCTCACATCTAACTGCTACCTGTGAACCGATCTTCAAGCTGCTAAAGAAAGATCAAGTAGTACGTTGGAACGATGAATGTCAGGCCGCTTTCGACAGAATCAAAGAGTATCTCCAAGAACCACCCATTCTTATGCCACCGGTTGAAGGGAGACCTCTAATCTTATACTTGACAGTACTGGACAACTCAATGGGGTGTGTGCTGGGGCAGCATGATGAGTCTGGCCGAAAAGAGCACGCTATTTATTACCTTAGCAAAAAGTTTACCGACTGTGAGACACGATACTCACTGCTCGAGAAAACTTGCTGCGCTTTGGTATGGGCTGCTCGCCGGCTGAGACAGTATATGTTGACTCACACTACTCTGTTGATTTCAAAAATAAATCCAATCAAGTATATCTTCGAAAAGCCCGCCTTGTCCGGAAGAATAGCAAGATGGCAGATGATCTTGACGGAATATGATATCTAGTACACGAATCAGAAAGCAATCAAGGGAAGTGTGTTGGCCGACCATTTGGCACACCAGGCAGTAGACGACTACCAATCAATGAACTTTGAATTTCCAGACGAGAATATCATGGTAGTAACTGATTGTGAAGTACCCGGACCGGACGAAGGACCTGAGGAAGGATCTCGATGGTCCATGTACTTTGACGGAGCCTCAAACGCTTTGGGTAACGGCATTGGCATCGTGATCATATCCCCTAAAGGCACTCATACTCCACTCACTGCCCGGCTATGTTTCAACTGCACCAACAACATGGCAGAGTATGAAGCATGTATCATGGGTCTTCAAGCTGCAATTGACTTAAGGATCAAGTTTCTGAGTGTCTTCGGAGATTCCGCTCTCGTGATCAATCAGATCAAAGGCGAGTGGGATACGAAACACCCAAATCTTATTTCTTACAAAGAGTATGTGTTGACATTGATCCCCCATTTCGAAGAGATAACCTTTGAACACTTCCCAAGAGAGGAGAATTAGTTGTCGGATGCGCTGGCTACGATGTCTTCTATGTTCAAAGTCAAATGGGATAACGAGGCTCCCCGATCATTATCTGGAAGTTGGATGAACCTGCACATTGCTGCGATCTTGAGACTCAAGAGGTAACTGAAAAACCCTGGTATCATGAAGTGAGAAGGTACCTTGAAGCTCAAGAATACCCCGAGGGTGCATCCGTCAATGACAAGAAGTTTCTGAGAAGGTTCGCAGCAAAGTTCTTCCTCAGCAACGACATTTTGTACAAGCGAAACCATGATTTGACCTTATTGCGTTGTGTGGATAAGACAGAAGCAGAAAGAATCATGGTAGAGCTACATGAGGGTACCTTCGGAACACATTCCAGTGGACATACCATGGCAAAGAAAATCCTTCGGGAAGGATATTTCTGGTCCACAATGGAGGCTAACTGTTACCAACATTCTCGGACGTGTCACAAATGCCAGATCTATGTTGATAAGGTGCACATTCCTCTAGTCCCTCTGAACGTCTTGACCGCACCTTGGCCTTTTGCAATGTGGGGCATTGATATGATCGGCGAGATCAGACCTACGGCATCCAACGGGCATCGCTTCATCCTGGTAGCGATTGATTACTTCAAAAAGTGGGTTGAAGCAGCTTCCTATGCTACCGTAACCAAGAACGTCGTGGCACGGTTCATTCAGCACAACCTGATCTATCGATACGGTGTACCTGAGAGGATCATTACGGATAATGGTACCAATCTTAACAACAAGATGATCACTGAGCTCTGCGAGCAATTCAAGATACAACACCACAACTCTTCTCCTTACCGGCCGAAGATGAACGGGGCTGTAAAAGCGGCGAATAAGAATATCAAGAAGATTGTGCAGAAGATGACAGTGACCTATAAAGATTGGCACGAGATGTTACCGTTTTCTCTTCATGGGTACCGTACCTCAGCACAGACGTCAACCGGGGCAACACCCTTTTCCTTGGTCTATGGCATGGAGGCAGTCTTGCCTATTGAAGTTCAGATACCCTCTCTCCGGATAATGAAGGATGCAGGTTTGAGCAAAGATGACTGGATCCGGACTCGACTTGATCAATTAAATCTAATTGATGAAAAGAGACTCACCGCTATTTGTCATGGTCAAACGTACCAAAAACGGATGATCAGGGCATTTAACAAGAAAGTTAGACGACAAGAGTATCAAGTCGGAGACCTGGTAATCAAGCGCATCATTCTTCCTCAAAGTGATCCCAGGGGCAAATGGACCCCCACATACGAAGGGCCATTTGTGGTTAAAAACATCTTTTCAGGAGGTGCGATGATTCTAACCACCATGGATGGTGACGACCTTCCTCACCCCGCCAATGCAGACATAGTAAAAAGATACTACGCATGATTAAAGACCCGCTAGGTTGACACACCTAGGCAAAAATAAGGGCTTCCTGGCGAACCAAAAGGGTTCGGGCAAAAATAAGGGATGAAATGAAAAAAATCTGTACACCCGACAAGTCGAAAACCTGAAAAGGCGGCTTGGGCAAAAATGGGTATTCCGGTGGACTGAAAACCCGAAAGGGAGGTCCAGGCAAAAATTAGGGATAAAGCGTAATACTATGTCTCATCGGATCACCTTGCATCCAGAATTCAGTATCAACTATCAGGCTCAGATGGTATCGATCAGTCAACTTCATCTTCAACTAAGCAGCAAAGTGATGAGACGCTTGAAGACATAAAGGCGATAGCAGAGTTGGAACCCAGTGGGATTTTTCACATAGCTGTTTTGTTTTCCTTTTCACAAAATGTATAAACTCTATTGTTCAACGGCGTTCTCTTACTAGGACGTCAGCCTCTTGTACATAAACGCCTATTTACAGGCAAATTCAAAATCAATACAAATTCACTTTTCAGACAAATTGCCAATTGTTTTTCCTTTATCTGTTTTGTCTTGCGAAGAACGTCCAATGTTCATTTTGATATATGCATTTGACACTAATTACTAACTCATAAATACTTGCATGCGAAACAAAGGATTAATTACAGGTGACATCAGAAACAGGGGCAATAATGAGTTGTCTAAGCAATCTAGTTGCTCTGTCCACCAAGGTACCAAGGTAAGTTCGGCTGAAGAACGTAACTATGATACCTCCACTCCCCATAGAGTAAGACAAGATTCAACAATTCTTCCCAAACAGAGTTGGTCTCTGATCAGCCCCGAAAAGGCACAATATCTCCAGCAAGTCAGCAACACTCTCCCCAAACAGAGTTGGTCTACCATCAGTCCTGAAAAGTTGGGTATCCCCAGAAAATCTTAATATTCCCTAGCAGAGTATACAGATATTCCTCAGCAAGCATCCCCGAAGTTCTTAATATTCCTCAGCAGAGTATAAGAATGTTTCCCGGTGGAATACATACATCCAATGGAGCCACTTCCCAGTGAAGTCCAAAGTTTCCCCAGGAGAGTTGAATCAATCTCCCCAGTAGATTCTTGAAGCTTATCCCCAGTAGATTCTGGAAGCTTATCACCCGCAGGATACGAACGCATCTCCCCGGCTTTATTCAAAGGTTATTCCCCACCAGGGATTATAATTGGGTTATCCTCAGCTAATTACCACGGAAAGATCGTCCTCGGCGAAGTTCTTCCTATCCCCCAGCGGAGTTCATCAAATTCCCCAGCATAACTTATCATTGGAATCCCCAGTGGAGTTCTCATCAAAATCTCAGCGAAGCATCTCTTCCCACAGAGTAATTCCCCGCAGAGTAATCTCTCCAACAAGTTTATTCCCCAACGGAGTCATCTTCTCCTACCGGTTTATTCTTGCAACCATCATCCCCAGCGGAAACGAAGAACTCTACTCTTCAACATCAGCCCCAGATTCAACTTCCCGGCATTCGTCAAGGATTTATTTTCGTAGACAAAATAGATTCATAAACATATCACATTTCATACATCCTGCTTACATACATGATAAAGTGCATACAACACTATCTCACTTATTTTGAAACATCATGACATCATGCATTTCATACATCATGACATTGCATACAACTAATGTTTTGCCTTTTCAGGAAAAAGGTCAATCCAAAGATGATTACTATCAACTGTCGTAATTCCAGATTCGATACCTGTATCTAGCCAGGGCATATCTGTGAGCGATTGATTATGGATTTGATACCTGTATCTAGCCAGGGCATGTCTGCATGAAGAGTCTAGAGATTCGATTCCTGTATCCAGCCAGGGCATATCTGTAGACGACTAATTCCAGATTCGATTCTTGTATCTAGCCAGGGCATATATGTGAGTAGATTCGACACCTGTATCCAGCCAGGGCATATCTGCATGAAGAGTTTAGAGATTCGATACCTGTATCCAGCCAGGGCATATCTGTAGACGACCAATTCCAGATTCGATTCCTGTATCTAGCCAGGGCATATCTGTGATTAACTGATTGTAGATTCGACACCTGTATCTAGCAAGGGCATATCTGCATGAAGAGTTTAGAGATTCGATACCTGTATCCAGCCAGGGCATATCTGTAGACAACCAATTCCGGACTCGATTCTTGTATCTAGCCAGGGCATATCTGTGAGTGGATTGATTATAGATTCGATACCTGTATCCAGCCAGGGCATGTCTGCATGAAGAGTTTAGAGATTCGATTCCTGTATCCAGCCAGGGCATATCTGTAGATGACCTAATTCCAGATTCGATTCCTGTATCTAGCCAGGGCATATCTGTGAGTGAATTGATTATGGATTCGACACCTGTACCTAGCCAGGACACATCTGCATGAAGAGTTTCCAGATTCGATTCCTGTATCCATCCAGGCACATCTGTAAGCAACCTTTTGAAGTTCCGGATTCGATACCTGTATCCAGCCAGGGCATATCTGTGAGTGATTGATTGTAGATTCGATACCTGTATCCAGCTAGGGTATGTCTGCATGAAGAGTTTCCAAATTCGATTCCTGTATCCAGCCAGGGCACGTCTGTAAGCAACCTTTTGAAGTTTCGGATGCGATTCCTGTATCTAGCCAGGGCATATCTGTGAGCGATTGATTGTGGATTCGATACCTTTATCTAGCCAGGTCATATCTACACGAAGAGTTTGAAGATCAACACCTGTAACAGGCCAGGAAATTATATTTCTTTCTTAGGTACGCAAGTTCTCACTAAGGAATCTCTTACACGATCGACAATCTCCCGATGGCATCTATAAGCCCATCTCCATAACTATCCATTACATTTCCAAATGGCATCTATAAGCCCATTCCCGACAAGATTCTGTCACATCTCCAGATGGCATCTATAAGCCCATCCCCCTACCCACCATCTTTCCAAATGGCATCTATAAGCCCATTCCCGCCATCACATTGCTGATACTCTACTATGCGAGTGCAAATTTCTGGGCACTCTAGTGTTCAATCATCTTCCACCTTCGGATCACGAAAGGCTCGCAAGCCAATCTACATCCTCAGGTCTAAGAAGATTGAACAGGGGCAACTGTTGTACCCCAAAATTTTCCCTCCCATATTCTTCAAAGTTTTGACAAGCATCATCTAAATTTGCTCAAGTCTACTCAAGGGTTGCACAGTCAAACATCCTCCTAAGCCAGTCAAAATTAGGGTTTTGTTTCTTGCAAGGAAGTTGTGGTTTTCAAGGGCTCAATCAAGTCCTATATGCCTATATACATTGTCAAGCATCTACATGTCAAGTTTCAGACTCACATCATCAAGTTGCACAGTCAAAAGCCCTAATTGCTTCACAATCAACTGTAGGGGTAAAATGGTCATTTGGAAGTCAAAAGTCAAAAATTTTGGTCAACATCTTATTTTGAGCTCACAATCATCATTTGATCAAGTCTTGATCATGATTCCGCAAGCATGGCTCAAAAATCATCAAGATGCAAAAGTTTCCATTTTTGGACAGCTGAAAATTCAACTGTAACTTGACCAAGGCATAACTTTTTCATAGTTCATCAGGAAAATCCCATCCAATGCTCATTTTGAAGGGGATAACATTTCCTACAACTCATCTTCACATTCCAAGTCCAAGAAATGCTCTCACAAAAAGTTATCAATTTCTACATTATAGGTCATTTTCAAAAGTCAACAAAAAGGCACTTTAAGTCAAAGACCATAACTTGAGATTGGTAAATCCAAATGACATGGGACCAAAGGAATTGGTTAGAGGACTTCAGTACCTTTCCAAAATGTCCAAGAACATGTTCATATGATCAAAATTGAGCAAGATATGCATTGGAGAAGTTGGGAAATTTTTGTGAAATGGCAAAAGTCAACTATCCTTAAAACTTCAATTTTTGACAAAAGGGCCCACTTTCTTCCACTTGATTCAGCCTTGTCATGCCATACACGTGTCCCATGCTTAATTTCAAGATCAAACATTTATTTTTCTATTTTTATTTAATTTTTATTGATTTAATTCATTTTAAATCCATAATAATTCAAATAAAATCCAAAAATTAATGGAATGGCATCTTTATGGTTTGAATAGCTTTTATGTGTCATGAGCCAGCTACCAAATTCGTGCTAGGCTATTTTGTGCACAAAATCATGGTTTTTGCTCCAAGGATGGAAAGCTTTCAATGGTGGTTAAAGAAAAATCTCAAGACATCAATTCCATGGATCATTGGCCCAGCTGCTGACCTAATTCTATTCCCATACATATGCTGAACCAAAACCTAATACATTTCACGTGCAAAATTTGCTGTAAACCCTTATGCCATATTGAAAAAAAGTCAAGAAAACTCAAAACTGTTTTCTCACTTCCAGGGCCTTTCAAAGCGATTTAAGGATTCAAACACGTTACTGGACCTCTCAGAAACCTTTTGGAATCAAAACCACGTGCTAAGGCCTAAGAAACCGTTCTACACGAACTCACGGTTTGCATATTTTTTTTCACAATCGTAATTCATAATTCATGCATCATTGATATGATTTCTTGGTTGTTTTATGTTGTTAGAGCCCACAGGAAACTAATGGCGTGGTTCAATTGGATTATGGTGTCCTGAATCAAAAGATACCATTGTCAAAATCTAGGGTTTCCAAGCTGCGAATTTGGGGCTTTGTTGTATCAGAAAAATTAGACCTTGAGACGCCCATGGTTGAAACTGGCTTGATGAGATGAACACACTCAGACCCTCGCGAACAATTTATATAGAGCATAGCTTTATTCGCTATTTTTTGTCGTTCCATTTTGTGGGGGTTAAAAACCCCCGCTATCTAATTGTCTTTTTTACAGGTGAATGGAGACGATGATGACGTGGTGATGTATGGCTGGATAGTTCAAAAAAGGCGCGCGCTTTTTGAGTGTACAGCATGTTCATTAGTTTTCCAATATAATATTTTCTCTTTGTTATACTAATGACTAAAAGCAGGTGGTTGGGTTGGTGGAAAGCGTGTGCAGCAACCATTAGGACCTGGGTTCGATTCCCAGGTCCCCCAAATTCCTTGTTTCCATTTTTCTCAATACATTCACATGCAGGCTTCATGAAAGAGTCCACCATAAACCTCACGCTGCAGCTTGCCAAGTGGCCATGATCACTGATCCAAAGGCCTGGATTGGACGAACGTTGTGCTCTCTGGTCAACCATGCGTTGGACAATCAGAGAGTCAAAGGCTTGAGTTTAGTGGGCCAGATTGCTAGCATACCTCCATATTGGGCCCAACACCCCCTGGTCTTTGTTACTCTTTTTATTTTCTTTTCTTTATAATTTCTTTTTTATTAATTATTAGTATTATTATTTAATTCACAGATAATAATTTTCATAAACAAAAAATCAGAAAAAACTAATATTTTTATTATTCTTATTTATTAATTTCACTACTAATTATTTTTGTAAATAAAACACTAATAAATTGATTTAGTTTAATTAGGTAATTTTAATTTCCTTTTCCAATAAATAAAAATGAATTAGACTTAGGTTTTTTTCTTTTAACTTTAAATTTCTTATTTTTATTTTCATTAAAAACATAAAAAACACAAAAAATACTTTTTCTTGTAAATAAATTAATTAATTAATAATTAGGCTTAATTTCATTAATTGCAAAAAAGAACAAATCTCATTCTTTCTCAAAAAAAGGGTCAAAACCCTAAGGACGTCCCGATTAATTTCTTTCGCGCTTTTAATTTATTTTAATCATATTTATGTAACTGTTTCCAAGGATGTAATAGTTAATTAGGGATTATCGCTTTCTTTAATTTTTCGCTTTTATTTCCAAACGGGTTTTGTTTTTGGCGATGTATAGACCCGCGCCTTGTAATAGCGTAGATTCAACTTTCCGCACTTTATTTTCCGCACTCCTAACTGTTAATATGCCTGCAAGACTGTATGACAAATAAAATCAATCCGTAGCTCACAAATAACATGTACAAGATAAACATAACATGAAAACAACACACATGCACATGCCACTCCTAGGGTACGCCTCACTGGTTGCCTCGAACGTGGTCGTCAAGTATAGGGTGTCTTAGAGGTCGCCCTCCTGTCTAAGATCCAGTTGCCTCCAAACGGTTGCCTCGGATAAAAAGGATCTAGGATATTAGGGTTACTTCTAAGGCGTCCTACCATTGCTTTGGTGACCACACATGTCCCTTAATCGAATTGACCCGAACAACTCCAACGATGGTGTTACCTACCTCTCAATGGTGGGATAGCACTATCTAAAGGATTCTTACACAGCTTAATTCCTTAGAGTAGGTAGATTCTCCTGGGTACTTGCTCTTTTCAAAACAAACAAAAACATCTTTTCGCACCCACACTTTCAAAAAAATTTCAAACAAATTTTTCATACACTCTTGAGGACAGATACAAGAGTTACTTAGAAATTTTTCAAATGAAACTTTTTCAAAACCCACACACACTTGAAAAGCAAACAATTTTTGAAAACATAAGAGCAAGTACCTAAGAGCCCGTGGATAACCACGGATAGAAAGGGTGCTAACACCTTCCCTTTCTATAAATCTACCTCCCGAACCGAGAGACATCTTGAATAAGGAATTTTGTTGTGCTTTTGTCCTTTCCATGTTGGAGAACATAAAAGACGGTGGCGACTCTTGCTTACCGCGACATTTTGCGAACCAGCTTAAAAAACAGTCAGTTCTATTTCCACCGATCACACCTTCACCACAATATTACTGGGCTTCAGTGTGAGTCCTTCGCAATCTAATTTGTCCAAAGCGTTCTTGGGTAATACATTCAATGATGAACCTGTATCCACCAACACATGAGCTAGGGTAGTGCCTCTGCACTCAATAGAGACATGTAGGGAATCATTATTCTTTCTTCCCTTGGGTGTTAAATCTGCATCGGAGAAACCAAGTCAATTGTCAACTGTCAAACTAGAAACGCAGTTCTCGAATTGATCGACGCAGGTCTCTTGAGGCACATGGGCAGACTTTAGGAATTTTACCAAAGCCTTAACATAGGCTCTAGAGTATAACAGTAGGGCCAACATTGAGATTTTTAAAGGGGTCTTCCCCAACTGCTCCACAACATTGTAATCACTTTTCTTTATTATCTTCAATATTTCTTCCATTTCTTTTTTAGAATCCTCAAGAATGACTTCTTTGTGCGCCTTCATCTAGACATGCTCAACCAGTACCTCTTTGCCTTGAGTTTCGGCTGTCTCAGTAGCAGGGATAATAGAAGGGATAACAGTAGGAGTAACAATGGGAGTACTAACAGGAATAACATCATGAATAATCAAAGGAGTAGAAACAATCTTCATAGATATTTCGGGAGAGAAAAACCTTCTGCTTCTCGTAATTTTACTGGTCCCAACGATGTTGCTGATGTCATGATCAATATCTTCAGCAACTTTATCTTTAACAGCCAATTGGTCTTGCTTGACGCCATGGTAATAGAAGTCAACCCCATAATTCTAGGGAATAGCTTTATCAGAGGAATATGGTATCGGCCTAGGAAGGGTGATAGTCAAAGGATCAAACTTGGGAACAAATGTAATCCTAACGGGTCTTTTGGTGGAGACCCTGGGAGGATTTTCAGAAATGGTAATTATTAAGACATCTTCACACAAATTTCTTGCAAGGGGAACTTTCTCAAACATAATTTCTTTGTTAATCATCAGGTGCTTGACACCCATCTTTAACGACAAACAACCATCTGGTAGAGACATACATCAGTGGCAACCTTCACCATATCTTGGAAATAAACTAGTTAACAACAGATTCTCTTTAACAATCAGAAGAGGAGTGGCTAATTCATCCATAGAGGAAACAAACAGGTCGTCATCAACAACATTGACACCGTAGCCATGTTTGGGCATTGGCGCAGTTATTACATTAGGTGTCTCTAGAAGGTCATACTCAATCTCCCTCGCCTAGATAAGATGTTGCACCTTATTCTTTAGAGCCCAACAATCGTTTGTATCATTCCCCGGACTCTTGGAATGGTAGGCACATCGAGCATTTGGGTTGTAGCGGGGAGATGTAGTATTGGGATTCTTGGGAGCTTCCTTTAGAGTCACCAGATTGGACTACAACAGGTGTGGAAAAACCTGGGATAAGGTCGTGTTAATCCGGGTGAACTCTCTTTTGGGTGCATCTGGTTTGCGTTGATAGTTTCGTTGTTGATTTGATACAATATTAGAGATCATAACATCCCCTACTGTTGGACGACGTTCAATTTTGCTTTGATTTCTTTGGCCAGAAGCAACACTGACCTCCTTCTTTCCAATGAAGGGTTTCTTCATTGTACTTGAGGATGCATCCCTCTGAATCTTACCACTCTTAATACCAGCTTCTACCCACTCTCCAGTCAAGATCAGCTCCGTAAACCTAGCTGAAGAGCTTCCAATCAGATGGTTGAATAATGGACCAGACAACGTGCCCAAGAACATATCCACCAGCTCTTTATCAGATAGAGGAGGTTGGACTCTTCCCGCAAGATCCCTCCATTTCTTGGAATAATCTTTGAAACTTTCGCCAGAACCCATAGACATACTATCAATTGTGTACAAATTGGAGCGAGGTCAGCATTATATTGGTACTGCTTGTAAAAAGCAGCAGCCAGATCTTCCCAATTCCGAATGTTGGTTCCTTCCAGCTGATAGAACCAATCCAACTGCGTCCCTAACAAACTTTTCTTGAAGAAATGTATCCATAGGTTCCTATCAGCAGTATTGGGTTGGATCTTTCTGACATATGACCTTAAGTGCAGCTTAGGACAGGAGACACCGTTATATTTAGAAAATGTGGGAACTTTGAACTTTGGTGGAATGACCACCCCAGGATCCAAACCTAGTTCTTCAAAATCAATACCAGGTACTCTCTGACTTTCCATGACATTGAGACGATCCTCCAGCTGTTTAAATTTGTCATCAGCAGGAGGATATTGTTCTTCAGCATAGTCAGCCTCCTCTTCATCAGACCCCTGACTGTGGTCTCCTTCTTTTTCCTTCTCTTCCTTATTGTCTCCCTCATTTGATGTATTTGCGAATTCTAGAGCTTGCTTTGCTGGTTCTCTGAACCTCCTTCCCATGTTTAAGACACCCACCATTTTATTCGTCTTCTTCTTCTTGTCTTTGATCATGAGAGCCTCCGGGTCCTCTTGTCCTTTAGCTAGATCCAGGAACATTTGTTGGAATTGAGAATTCTATGTTTGAAGATCCTTCACCATTTGTTCGATATCCATCTTACTGAAATAAATAGTAGAAAGGTAAGAAAATCTGTTATGAAAAAACTGTTTGTATTATGATGCATGAACATGTGTATGCAAATGATTTCAAAAACCCAGAAGACTTTTAGATAAAAGGAACAAACATTAATTTCATTAATAAGTTCAAATTGAGTACAAACATTCCTCTTGGGCTTACAACGGAGGAAATAAATACAATATAAACTCCTAAGAAAAAAAGATTGAACGCATCCTCTTCGGCGCAATGTAGGCGCTCACACTTTTCTCTTTATGAAGCTGTATTGTGAGCTCCAGAACCTTCTTCTCAGTGGATTAGAATTGGTTCTCAAAGGCATCTCGTTCTTCCTTGAGCTGGATCCAAGACTTTTGCAATTCTTTGAAGTTTGTTGGCATATCAGGATGAAAAAGGATGTGAGACTCGTCCTCTTGAACAATAGACTCTGAAATCACTGGCAGGATAGCAGCGTATGGCATCATAATACTTTAAGCATGATCTCGCACCCATTTGAGGTATGTCTCCAAAGGGATGGAGTTCTTGTGCCCCAAGGTGCTGATATCAGTTTTCTTCACCATGCCCCAAGCACGGATGAACCTCTGGTGATAACCTTGCAGATCTTTTGAATAGTCGAACACAACACCCTGGATGAGCATATCGTGGGGACCATCCCTGCGGGTGTAACCAAACTGACGTAGGGCTAAAGAAGGGTTGTAGGTTATGCCTCCTCTAATGCCAAGGAGTGGCGCATTAGGAAATTCTTAGCAGCGATCAATAAAAGAGATATCTTCTTCAGAGCGAGGGTGCCAATAGATATCCGAGTGAGAAAGAGACATTAACTTTGGTTCCACCTTAAGGCTAACTCATTCTTCATTACCGACCGAGGAAGGTGCAAAATAAACCACCTATAGAGCAAAGGCGTACAACACATAAGAGTTCCTAGTTTCTTCATAGTACGAGTGTGGAGTGAATGCAACATATCTCCGAGCAATGTAGGCACTGGATTGCGAGCAAGGAAGATGTTGACAACACTGACATCTATAAATTGGTCTGAATTAGGGAACAGAACCAACCCATAGATCAAGAGAGCTAAGACATCTTCAAAGGCATGGTAGCTCATATCATCTAAGAATATCTAAGCTTTCTTCATTAGAAAATTTGCAAGGAGGCCCTTAACCCCACTTCTTCTTTCCCAATTGGACTCAATGTCAGATGGTTTCAAATGCAAAGCTATGACAACACTTTCAAAAAATGGATCTTGTTCTAAACTAGTGAAAGGTACTTTCTCCAATATAGGCGAACCAAGTATTTTGGAGAATTGTTCCAGCGTGGGTACCAACTAATAGTCTGGAAATGTGAAGCAATGATGCTTAGGGTCAAAGAACTGGAACAAGACACTCATCAGACCTTCGTCAAAACTGGTAGTAATCAAACTGAGCAAGTGACCATATCTCTTGTTGAATGATGAGCTCTCAGGAACTTTTAAGACCATTTCCTTGAGTTTGGTAGAGACCTCTAAAAAATTGATTCGGATGGTTTTTCTGCAAGTCGAATCCATGCCCTACAAAACAAAGAAAAAGATAAATCCCCAGGCCCTTGAAATGTTTAGCGTACATGTTATGATGCTTATGATGTTATGATGTTATGATTATGCTTTAAAATCACAGGTATGTCAAACAAGTCACACAAAGACCTTAGGTTTTAAGGCTTGCATGAGTTTTAAAGGTAAGTACCCTTTTGAAGTTTAGTTGGCTCAATCTGTCCTAGAAAGTAACTTGGTTCTAAGGAGCCTCATATCACTGGTCTTTCTTTTAGGCATTGTTTTAGATCAAGCACCAAAGTATTGCGGCCAAAATATCCCAAAAGTCTAACCTCCATGAGTGTAGCATCGAGTATCAACCAATCTTCGATCGGAACCAAAGTCGGCCACCTCATAACTTTCTAATGGCTTAGAATAAGTCAATTAAAGGTTCTAAAGGTCAGTTAGCGCTTAACAACACTATAAGGAAGCCTAATGTTATCCTTGAGTGACTCAAGGAACATTAGTACAAACCAGAGTATCACACTAACATGGCTATCACTTTGTCCATATCGGTCTACACCGTATAACTTCCATGATTTATTGCCACTTACCTAAAATGGTGCCCCATATCTAGGTGTAGGATCTTTAACAATAACCCAAACAAGGACCCAAAAAATGTAAAGCAAGCAAGTCAAACAAGGAAAGCAAGTAAATGTGATCTATCTCTAAGGTAACCCCACTTTTAAGATAACTCTCCAGCAGAGTCGCCAGTTCTATAATACGGTGGGAGAACTAACTTGGTTATTTTGCGTTTGATTGCAATTGGTGCGGATAGCAAGATTCGCCACTGACTTTTCTTTTATCTAATAAGGAAAGGGTGAAAAGAACAGGAAAGACCTTTAGAGATATTTTCTTGAGTTCGGGGGGTAGGTTATGAAAAGGGAAGGTGTTAGCACCCTTTTCATCCACAGTTATCTATGGGCTCTTAGTTACTTGCTAGAGCACTTCCTTTGTTTGAAAGTGTGCTTTATAGTGTGGGTTTTAAAATATTTTGAAAACATCTTTGTAATTATTCTCGTCTCTATAGGAATGCATACAAAGTGTTGGTTTTGAAAATAGTTCAAAGAGATGTATGTTGTGGAAGATTTTTTTGAAAGTGATTTTGAAAAGTATCTTTGTAATGATTCTCGTCTCTATAAGAATGCGTACAAAGTGTTTTGACTTTTGAAAATGTTTTAATTGAAAGTGTTGATGTGAAAATGTTTTTTAGTTTGTGAGAAAGCAAGCAACTACGGGCGTCCTACCTACTCAAAAGGTCTTTGTTCTTTTCCTCCTCCTTTAGATGTTGTTATCTTACCATTGATTGATAAGAAGCCCCATCGTTGGATGTGAAGGGACAGTTGTGGGTCGATTGTATAGTCATAGAAGGCAACCTATGAGATGTTTTTGCAACTTTTGTAAGGGACTAGATCGTTTACCGAAGGAAACATCGAGGAACATAAAGGGACTATGATCTTTTTATCGAGGGTCTTTGCTAAAACGCCCATATTCGAGGGACATGACTATTTTCTGAGGCAACAAGGGAGGTTACCCTAGAGGTGCACGTGTGTGAATAGTGTATTTGATTGCATGCACTTTTAGTCTTGAGATTAGGGTTTTCTAATGGTTGATTTTATCTTGTCATACACATCCTATCTTACTAACAATTATATGAAAAGCGGTAAATCTGCGAGAAATTAAATCCTACACTATTACATCATGAATGGGATGGGGGTACAATTCACAAATGGGGATTTCAAGTAATTTAAATCCTGGTCATCTATTACAACCATATTGAATTTTAATAAATGTACAAGGCAAAATGGAAAAAGGAAAGGACTTGTTTTGTTTTGTTTTGAAAAGTTTTTTATGCTAATAAACTAAAAGGAAATAATTAGTTAATAAAAGAAATTTAAACTAATTTAATTTAAAAAAGGAAAGTATTTTTTTTGTGTCTTTTTATATGAACAAAAATAATACTAATTATAATAACAAATAAAAAAAGAAAGAAAAGATAAAATAAAGAAATAAGTCAGGGGGTGAAAGTTGAATTAGAGGTGTTTTTGTGTAGAAAACAGTTTTTGTGTAGAAAATAGTTTTGTGTTTGGGCTCAGGGACTATTTGTTAATTAATAAACAGGGGGTCAAAAAATGGAATCGAATCCCAAACCAAGTTAGGCCCAGGCATGCCTCATGCAAACAAAACAGATGGGAGAAAATAAAAAAAAAATGACAAAAAGATCAGGCTGGGGGTTTCGAACCCAAAACCTTTGACAAAGGCAAGGCTTTAGCACGCGCTGTTTGTACCACTGAGGTGGTCTATTTCATCCATTCATGAGATGACTTTAGTTGAATGTAAAGTGATTTCATTTCTGAGTGTCAAAATGCCCAGCTTATATAGGCCATGATGATTCGATTGGCAGACTTCTAAAGGCTCCATTTCTCAATCGAAACAAACAAAATGAAAACATCAAATCGAACTAAAACTTGAATATGAATCAAAACACACAAATTTAAAAAAGCCGTGGGTCCAAGGCTAGCATAAATTTGTTCAATATCAAAACTAAAAACTAACTATACCAGTAAGGATAATCAAAACTATGGTCGACATGAATATCTACATTTTTTGAATGATGCTTGAATGTAAAGTTCCAAGTTTGAAGAAACTTACCTATTGGAATGAAACTTGAAGGACTTCGACAAAACCTCCAGGAATGGTTTGATGATGGGCTTGCTTCGACCTTCTTGAAGCTATTCCAAATGCTACTTTGCTTTGAGGATGGCGTCAGGAAACAAGGTGTGAGATTGTATGTAGATGGTATTTAGGAATTTTTGAAAGCAAAGGGCCAAGAGGAAATAACGAGTGAGGTCGAATTCAAAACACAAGTGTAGTAAGTTCTGAGGTGTTTGAGGATTTTGTGTTTGAGATTGGAGTTAGTTTTGGATGAACAAAGGTTTCCAAGAAAAAGTTATGTTAGATTTTCTTTCAAAGACTCTATTCTCTCCCTTC
The DNA here is from genome assembly GCA_948472305.1 of Vicia faba. Classification (NCBI taxonomy): domain Eukaryota; kingdom Viridiplantae; phylum Streptophyta; class Magnoliopsida; order Fabales; family Fabaceae; genus Vicia; species Vicia faba. The sequence continues at coordinate 1,044,320,213 of OX451739.1, forward strand.
TCTCCCCTGGTGTATTGCGAAGAATGGTTTATTTGTAGATGGATATGGCTGAGATTTGGGAGGGAAAACAAATAATTTTCAAACTGTTTGGGTATACTGTCCCCTTTATTTTTTGATGCAGCTCTTATGTGCTAATTTTGAGAAAATATGGGACTCAGATAATGCAGGATTGGACTGGGTCAACAACAGTTTTGGAGTGTCGTGGCATCTTGGTGCAGGACTATTTCATAGCAGTACATCAGACTGTTCGAAACATGGTTTTAGGGCTTGGTGACTTGCTTTGATCGAAGAGTAAAAAACAAGTCTCCATATGATGTACAAGCATTGTCTGAAGACTGAGATTCAAAGGATAAGGTTATGACTTGAAATCAAGGATGAGATTGGAGCCAGCATTTTTAGTATGGGGTTGAACAGTTTTCAAACATTGAACTTCTATCGAGGGTTTAGAAGTGGATCGAAATAGATTGCTCGAAGGAAGCCACTGCCCAATCGAACCTTGTAGATCGAAGCAGGTTGCTCGAAGGAAGCCATTTCCCATTCAATAGATGAACAAGAGCTTTGATTCAAATTGAAGGTGCGAGAAATACAAGAAAGGGGGTTTGAAATGGGTTGCACCAAATATAATCTTTTCGCAACATAAAACACAAAGATAACAAGTGAATAAAAATAGATTAACATAATTATTTTTATTATGGTTCAATGTTGACTAAGTTACTCCAGTCCATCCCGCAATGTGATTTCCCTTATACACAAGGACTTAATCCACTATAACCTACCAAATTACAAAAAACCATAATAAGTTCGATCAGCCCTACTAGAACCCCCAATAGGTCTGTTGATCCTTATTGCAAACCACTATGACCGCCGCCAAAGTCTCCTTGAGAGTCTATACTACATAGAGTCTCTCAAGGAACCTATCAATAAAAGTTGATTACAAAGGTGTGTATACAAATATGCTTCTACATAAGAAGACTACACAATATTTAAGTATAACAACACAAAAGTGTTGATAGTAAGATACTGTAATACGGTGGAAGAACTGACTTGGTTATTTTTCGTTTGATCGTAATTCTTACGGATAGCAAGAGTCGCCACCGACTTTTCTTTTATCCAATAAGGAAAGGGTGAAGAGAACAGGAAATACCTTTAGAGATATTTTCTTGAGTTCGGGGGGTAGGTTATGAAAAGGGAAGGTGTTAGCACCCTTTTCATCCATAGTTATCTATGGGCTCTTAGTTGCTTTCTAGATCACTTGCTTTGTTTGAAAATATGCTTTGTGGCGTGGGTTTAAAAATATTTTGAAAACGTCTTTGTAATGATTCTCGTCTCTATAGGAATGCATACAAAGTGTTGGTTTTGAAAATAGTTCAAAGAGATGTTTGTTGTGGAAGATGTTTTTGAAAGTGATTTTGAAAAGTATCTTTGTAATAATTCTCGTCTCTATAAGAATGCGTACACAGTGTTTTGACTTTTGAAAATGTTTTAATTGAAAGTGTTAATGTGAAAATGTTTTTTAGTTTGCGAGCAAGTAAGCAACTATGAGCGTCCTGCCACTCAAAAGGTCTTTGTTCTTTCCCCCCTCCTTTAGATGTTGATATCTTACCATTGATTGTTAAGAAGCCCCGTCGTTGGATGTGAAGGGACGGGCGTGGGTCGATTGTATAGTGATAGAAGGCAACCTATGAGACGTTTTAGCAACTTTTGTAAGGGACTAGATCGTTTACCAAAGGCAACATTGAGGGGCATCGAGGGACTACGATCTTTTTATCGAGGATCTTTGCTAAAACGCCCATATTCGAGGGACATGACTATTTTCCGAGGCAACAAGCGAGGTTATCCTAGAGGTACATGTGTGTGAATAGTGTGTTTGATTTCATGCATTTTTAGTCTTGAGATTAGGGTTTTCTAATGGTTGATTTTATCTTGTCATACATACCCTATCTTACTAGCAATTATATGAAAAGCGGTAAATCTGCGAGAAATTAAATCCTACACTATTACATCATGAAGAGGATGGGGGTACAATTCACAAATGGGGATTGCAAGTAATTTAAATCCTAGTCATCTATTATAACCATATTGAATTTGATTAAACGTACAAGGCAAAATGGAAAAAGGAAAGGACATGTTTTGTTTTGTTTTGAAAAGTTTTTTATGCTAATAAACTAAAAGGAAATAATTAGTTAATAAATGAAATTTTAACTAATTTAATTTAAAAAAGAAAAATATTTTTTTGTGTCTTTTTTATATTAACAAAAATAATACTAATGATAACAAAAAAGAAAATAAGAAAGAAAAGATAAAATAGAAAATAAGTCATGGGGTGAAAGTTGAATTTGAGGTGTTTTTGTGTAGAAAACACTTTTTATGTAGAAAATAGTTTTATGTTTGGGCTCAGGGACTGTTTGTTAGTCAATAAACAGGGGGTCAGAAAATTGAATCGAAGCCCAAACCAAGTTACACCCAGGCGTGCCTTCTTCAAACAAAACAGATGGGAGAACATAAGGAAAAATGACCAAAAGGTCAGATTGGGGGTTTCAAACCCAGAACCTTTGACAATGGAAAGGCTTTAGTGCACGCTGTTTGTACCACTAGGGTGGTATGTTTCATCCATTCATGAGATGACTTCAGTCGAATGTAAAGTGAATTTGTTTCTGACTGTCAAAATGCCCAGCTTCTACAGGCCATGATGATTCGATTGGCAGACTTCTAAAGGCTCCCTCTCTCAATTGAAACAAATAAAATGAAAACATAAAATCGAACTAAAACTTGAATATGAATCGAAACACACAAATTTCAAAAAGCCATGGGTAAAAGGCTAGCATAAATTTGTTCAATATCAAAACTAAAACCTAACTATACTAGCAATGATAATTGAAACTATGGTTGGCATGAATATCTACATTTTTTGAATGATGCTTGAATTTAAAGTTCCAAGTTTGAAGAAACTTACCTCTTGGAATGAAACTTGAAGGACTTTAACAGAACCTCAAGGAACGATTTGATGATGGGCTTGCTTCGACATCCTTGAAGCTATTCTAAATGCTACTTTGCTTTGAGGATGGTGTTAAGAAACAAGGTGTGAGATTGTATGTAGATGGTATTTAGGAATTTTTGAAAGCAAAAGGCCAAGAGGAAATAACGAGTGAGGTAAAATTCAAAACTCAGGTGTAGTAAGTTCTGAGGTGTTTGAGGATTCTGTGTTTGAGAGTGGAGTTAGTTTAGGATGAACAAAGGTTGCCAAGAAAAAGTTCTGGTAGATTTTATTTCAAAGACTCTCCCTTCTCTCCCTTCTCTCCCCTTGTGTATTATGAAGAATGGTTTATTTGTAGATGGATATGGCTGAGATTTGGGAGGGAAAGTGTGATACAGTGGCAGAACTGACTATTTTGAAAATGCTGGTTTGCGTTTTGCGTTTTTTATTCGCAAAATGTCGCGGTAAGCAAGAGTCACCACCGACTTTTATTTCATCCAACCGTAAAGGAAAAAAGCACAGAAAAAAAAAATCCTTTTTTGAGATATTCTGAGTACGGGGGGTATATTATAGAAAGGGAAGGTGTTAGCACCCTTTCTATCCATGGTTTTCCATGGGCTCTTAGGTACTTGCTCATCTTTTAAAATTGCTTGTGTGTGCTTGTTTTGAAAAGTTTTGTTTTACTTCGTTTTAACCCTTGTTTCTGTCCTCAAGAGTGTTACGAAGTTGTTTTTGAAAACTTTGTTTGAAAAGTGTTTAGTGTAAAAAAAAGTTTGTTTGTTTGAGCAAGTACTTAAGAACTAATCTACCAACTAGAAAAAAAGATTGTTTCTATTCTTGTTTCCTTTAGACAGCTCTATCCTACTATTGAGAAATAGGTAGCACCATTGTTGGAGTTTTAAGGGTCAATTCGTAAGGGACGCATGATCACTAAAGCAATGTTAGGACGTCTTAGTAATAACCCTAAAGTCTTAAGATCATATTCGAGGCAACATTTCCGAGGCAACATTTTCGAATGGGACTTTTGATCTTTGTTAGACAGGAGGGCAGCCACTAAGACACCCTATACTTAATGATCCTTTACCGAAGGCAACCGAAATGAGAGTATACCCTAAGAGTGCACATGTGCGAGTGATTTGATTTCAGTTATTATCTTTGCATATTAGGGTTTTCTAGCCGTTTTAAATTATCATGCAATCTTGTCATACAATCCTATTAACATATATCTAAACAGTTAATATTTGCAAAAATTAAAATGCGAGAAAATAAACCTACGCTATTACAAGGCTTCGGGATAAGGATTAATTACATAGCCAAAAACCCACAAAAGACGATAAATAAAAAGAAAATCCTAGATTAAACTATTACATATCGTAGGCAGTTACATCAATATGGCAAAAATAATAAACGTGTGCGGTGAATCGAAAACAAGAGAATTAGGGTTTTGACCCAACTATACTTAATTGTAATTTAAAGGAAAAATCATTTTTTGTCGTTTTTTTGATTACTTGAGAAAATAAAGCTTAATTGAATAATAACAAAAACCTAATTACTAATTTAATTTTAATTTAAGAAAAATAATTAACTTAATCTATTTTTGTATTTTTTTTATTTTGAGAGAGAAATAAAAAATTAAATCAAAAGTTTAACCCTAATTTTTTCTAATTGATTTTAATTATAAAAAAAAGTTAGAATTTCCCTAAATTAAATCAAACAAAATTATATTAAATTTGATAAAATAAAAACCTAATTCTATTTTTTTGTAAAACTCTTGATTTTATGATTTTGTGAAAAAGAAATTAATTTTGGTTAAAAATAATTAAGCAAATTAAATTAAATAAAAGAAATAAATAGAAAAAAAGAAAAATGGGCATGATGTTGTTTTAGCAAGGGGGTGTGAATTTGATCTCTTGGCCCTACAATTCCTGGCCCTTTTTGACTTTGCCAGATCTTGTGTGCATGCTTGACTCAGGCGCATGGTGGACCCTCAAGGGACAAGCCTTGGATCTAGCCAGGAGCACATCCAATGGCTGATGCTGCGAGCGTATGGAATATGCTTGAGAAGGTGAAGCACTGGATTGCCCTGAAAATGTTGAGAAAATAAAATGCACATGCCTGGGATCGAACCCAGGACGTGTGCATCAAAGGCCAGCATCCTCACTATCTGCGCTACCATGTTAGTTGTAATATTAATGAAACAAATAAAATATAATGCAAACAACGTGCCACGCCTCCCAAAATGCGAGAAATTCAAACTGACCACTCACATACTGCCACGCCATTGTCTTCTTCGTTGATTATGTCATTTTAGATAAAATACTTTTACCTACAGACGTCAAGCGTAGGTATAGCCCCTGTGCATTTCCAAAATCTTGTACACGCATGATAAATGAAAACCAATGGTACCAATTAACTCGTTTCAACCTCACGAGCATCATGGTACCATTATTAATGTCCAATTTTCCCTGTATGAGAAACCCCTAAAAACAAAGAATAAACCCTAGCCATGGCACTTTCAAGATCAGTCAGTAAAAATGCAATTGGATACAGTCATTAGCTTGCAAACATCTCAAGGATTATAAATATGTCAATTAATTATGCTAAATAAACCTGAATCAATGTATTCGAATTCAAGAAAATATGCAAACCGTGTGACCCTTACAGAGTGATTCTGAGTGTGGGGAGGCTTGCTAACGATTGGAACACGATCCTGGGAAGTCCAGCAAATGTTTGGTATGGTTAGAACAGCTTGAGGTGGCCTGCATCCTGGAATTTGGCTTGCAACTTTTTCTTGAATTTTTTGAAATTGGTTCTCTGCCTTTGCACGCCTCTAGCCCCTTTCTTTTGGTCTGCTTTTATTCCTTATGTATACTAGAGTGCATTAGGGTTGCAGTTTGTATCAAATCTCTTCCAATTATGAATATTGATCCATGATTTCATCCTTGCACCAAATCGTTCCAAAACAAGCAAATTCAATCTTTTTGTGTCCATATAAGGCCTTGCACGATTTGATTTTGTCTCCAGCTGTGTAATGGACCTAATCATGCACAAAATCTCAAAATTTAATTAGTTTTTGATATATTCATTATTTAATATTGATTTTATTTGATTTAAATGAAATAAAATCAAAATAAATAACAAAAATAAAAGAATGACAAGTGGAAGGGCTCATGGGTCGTGGGTCACGTTACAAACTCAGTGAAAGCATAAAAAGTTGGGCCCACTTAACAAAAAATGCAATTTTGGACACATTTGACTTTTGGCAATTTTGCAAAAAGGGTCAACTTGGCCAATGCATAACTCTCTCAATTTTGACCCTAGAGATGTGTTATTGGACTTTTTAGAAAGCTTAGGATGTCCTATAAGAAAACCTTTTCGTCTCATCTCAATTGAGTCTTCCATGTTCATGTATAAAGCTTTGAACCAAAAGGTGTTTTTGTTGACTTTTCAAAATGACCTATAATGTCCAAATTCACATCTTCTTGTGAGTGCATATTTTGAACTTGGGAGCTGAAGATGAATTGTAGGGAATTACATCCTACTCAAAATGAGCTTTGTATGGGACATTTTTGACAAAGTATGAGAACGTTATGGTTGGTCAAAGTTGAGTTGGCTTTTCCTACAAAACCTTAATTTAGCAACTTTTGGGTTTTGATGAATTGTGAGCAATCCTTGAGGAATCATGATCAACCCTTGATAAAATGATGAATAATACTTAAAAATGAGGATGTTGACCAAAAATCTTGAAGGTTTACTGTAAGTGTGCCACAATTGACTTTTGCCCTAACAAAGTCGATTTTCAGGCCTTTGAGCAATTGACTGAGCAAAGATTCTCTACAAGGCTTGAAACTTGACATGGATGATCTTAAGAACATATTAGGACAATGCTGAGCATTTGAGATCGTTTAGGCTCAAGCATCTTGATGCAAAATGAAACCCTAATTTGAGGTAGACTGCCTTAGGAGAGAGTTTGTCTGGTCAACTCTTGGACTTCCTTGAGCAATTTGAAGACCATACTTGACATGTATTGAGAAATATGGGAGGGAAAATTTTGGGGTACAACAGAAAGCAAATAATTTTCAAACTGTTTGGGTATACAGTCCCCTTGCTTTTTTTGATGCAACTCTTATGTGCTAATTTTGTGCAAATATGGGATTGAGATAATGCAGGCTTGGGCTGGGTCAACAACAATTTTGGAGTGTCGTGGCAGCTTGGTGCATGACTGTTTCATAGTAGTACAACAGACTGTTTGAAACATGGTTTTGGGGCTTGTTGACTTGCTTTGATCGAAGAGTGGAAAACAAGTCTCCATATGCTGTACAAGCATGGTCTGAAGAGTGAGATTGGAAGGATAAGGCTATGACTTGAAATCAAGGATGAGATTGGAGCAAGCATTTTTAGTATGGGGTCGAACAGTTTTCAAACATTGAACTTCTGTCGAAGGGTTTAGAGGTGGATCGAAACAAATTTCTCAAAGGAAGCCACTGCCCAGTTGAAACTTGTGGATTGAAGCAGGTTGCTCGAAGGAAGCCATTTCCCAGTCGAAGCTTGTGGATTGGAGCCAACTTGCTCTTCTTCGACTTGTCGAAAGGCACATTAACATCTTCCAAAACTTTTTCATTTTTCTTTTCCTTTGACCATCACCTTCGATCCGTTGAAAGACACATTAACATCTTCAATTTTCTTCATTTTTCTTTTCCATCGACCATCACCTTCGATTCGTCAATGGACACATTAACATTTTCATTTTTTTTTCATTTTTTCTTTTCCTTCAACCATCACCTTCGATTCGTAGAAAGACACATTAACATCTTCAATTATTTATTTATTTATTTTCTTCATTTCTTTAAATAGGTGTTTGTAACCACAAATGTGAGAGAAATATTGAAAAAATGAGAGGGCAAGTTTTAGGATACAACAGATACGAACAAAAGCTCCTTACTTATTTACAAAACTATACAACGAATTTCTCTATAGAGTTTTTGCAACAGTTTAGTGTAGTTTTGTAGAACTGATTCATTGATTTCAAATTCTTCCAAGTACTTCTTTTATAGCTGAAAATAAGAGATATGTTAGAGGGTAGAATAGGAAACACAAATACAGTTGTATTGTTCCCAACAGTCATGGTGAGACTGGTATACAATAGTACATAATGATTTGTCCTTGCGCCATTTTAGAGAGTAGGGTCACAGAGTATTGTTGTACTTTTATACGCAACATCACACACAACCCCTTAGTCTTGATCTTTGTCTTCTATCTTAAGAGGCTTCTGATATTTTTGTTGATGAAGCATGTAATAGAAGGATCAGAGCTATGTAGATCAAGAACCTAAGTCTTTAGAACCTTACAGGTCTTGTTCAGAGAACTCTTTCCTTCTCAGTCTTCAGCACCTAGTCTTAAGAATAATGTCTTCAGTTCTTCATAACTCGTTCAACAGAACCTTATCTTCAGCATCTTCAGAACATGGAACATTATAAGTAAAGCTTTAGAAGGCATCCAAAGCTTCCTTGTACAAGTCATGATCAGAAGCTCTTTTACTAATGTTCCTTAGAACCGTTGCATAAGATGCATTCCTTAATCTTGACTTAACTTTTAACACACCAAAGGTAATCTTCTAGAGTGTTGAGTTTAGAACCTAATGATGTCACACACCTTCTTACCAGAGTCAGAACCTATATAGCAAAAGTCACACACTACACAGAAACCATTAGTGTACACAATTGTTCTCAAAGATAACATATAAAGTTATCATCAAAAAAGAAGGCCAGATGTAGAACTAATCTTGTTCTTTCACAAGGCTCATTGAAGTCTTGCTGGATCAAACCACATTAAAAAACTTTTATTTCCTTTCCTCCACAAACTTTTTGCAAACAACTCTATTTATCCAAATACACAGATTTTCGAAGAGGTTCCTGCAGAGTACCGTAGATTTTTAAGATCTTAACAACTTCCCTTTTCATAACCAACCTCTGTACCTAGATATTGGTTTTATTAGTTTTTACTTTAAAAACTATTGTGGGCTTTATTCGCTCTTTTCCCATTCCTTTGGAAACAATAAAGTGCGGTGAGGACTTTAACTTTGTTAGTTAAGTTAATCAATATCTTAATTTCAAGTTTTCACCACTACAACCATGACTCTTGGTCACCAGCTACTAGGACCTAGTGAATTAGTCCATTAGTTTGCAACAAGCAGTCACAGAAAGGTGTATACCACCAGCCTCTTCAACATTCGTCAAGGCCCTTCTAAATATGTATTGGAATATCTTGCTTGATTCAATAAGGTGACTATTAAGTTCGTCCACTCCAACCAAAAAATGTTCGTCGGAGCATTCTAAAAATTGAATTAGGGCATGGAATTTTAATGAATCCCTAGACTAATGAAACAACCGGCCAAACCGTCATCTGATAAAATATCAATGAAGTCTCCATCAAGGATCTTTTATCCCAATAAGAAGGGAAAGGTATACATCGAGAAAACCTGAAGGGGTGAAATCACAGGCTTGCAACCAAGATATCGGGTAAGGGAGTCTGTTACGCGAGGGGAAGGTTTAGCACCCCAAACGCCCTTAGTACTCTACGGTATCCACTCTTGTTGTTCTAATCTTATGGGTGTGTAAAATCTATATCTAAGGCTTAAAGCTGAAAAGGGAATGCATGCAAAGGAAAAGGAAAAGAAAGTGTGGGGCAAAGAAAGGAATATTTACAAAGATATGCTCGATTAGGCCCCACAAAAGCCTTTGCCTACATATCCCTTTTAAAGAATCAGAGCAGTCGTAGTTCGACTCACATATTTTGGTTGGTTTGTGTTTTTTAGTTAAGAAGACAAAAGCGACAATCAAGATGGCAAAACATCAGATAAAACAACAAAACATCAACAACGATGATAAATAAACAAAAAAAGAATGACAAGATATCACATGGTAACATAAACTCAGATAAGATGATAAAATGTCAGCATCATAACAAAATATCAGACAAGACAATGAAACATTACACCTAACAATGATATAAAAAATCAAAGTAGGATGACAAACATACCCGATGGAAAAACATCGAAAACAAACATATGCGATGGCAAAACATCGGAAAAAAACATATGTGATGGAGAAACACCGGCTACAAACATATGCAAGGAGAAACATCGGCTACAAACATATGCGATAGAGAAACATCAGCTAAAAACATATGCGATGGAGAAACATCAGCGAAAAACATATGCGATGGTGAAACATCGGCTACAAACATATGCGATGTTGAAACATCGGCTACAAAGATAGCATGGTAACATGGAAAAGATGGCAAGGCATCAACAATTTAGATAATAAAACATCACACATAACAATGATATTGAGGATCAAAGTAAAATAATAAACACATGCGATGGCGAAACATCAGTTACAAACATATGCAATGGAAAAACACCAGTGAAAGGATAGCAAGATAGAATGGCAAAGATGACGAGACATCAACAATCCGGGTGATAAAACATCACACCTAACAATGATATTGAGGATTAAAGTAGGATAACAAACACATGCGATGGTGAAACATCGGTGAAAAGATAACAAAATATCATGGCAAGGATGGCAAAACATCAATTTAACAAGGTTTAAAATAAATCCAAAAGGCGCGCAAACAATTAAGATTGGTTTGTATTTTTTTACCTTGAAGAAGGATTTAAGTTCATTAGAGACCATGAGAATGGCCATGACCAAACTCAACTATGAGACCCTTTATGAAGATGCTTGGTATATGGACCAAGGGGAGAGAAGAGAGTTACTTCAATGCATAAGATAAAAATCAAAAGCCCATACAAGGTGGCTATATGCATGCTCCTAGAAAGTGGGACTAGCGTGACACTAGTATTCTAAACGATCCATTGGAACAATTGATCGTGTAGTTTTCATTGTAGAATAGCCCAGGATCAAACTATGAAATGTATGAAAGTGTGCATTTGTAAGTGGATGCCTTTTCATTGATGATGAGCCCAAGAGTAGGCCAAGTGTTTTAATTTGAACAAAATATGCATGATAGCAATTTAAACATATAAAGAGAATAGCAAAGAAATAAAATTCTAAACTATTACAAACCATATGGGAATGGGGGTACAAGTTTACAAATGGGGATGAGTCGAATCGATAATATGACAAAAAGTCTAAATAAACAAATGATACAACCCAATCGAAATTAATTAAATAACTAATTAAACTAAATCATTTTATTTAATAAAATTAATTAACCAATTAATTATTAATATTAAATATAATTTTTTTAATCAATTATTTAAATAAAGTAAGATAATATTTTTTAGTATTTCATATTTTATTTATTTATTTTTATTTAATAAAAATCAAAATAAATAACAAAACAAAATTAAAATATAAAGAAAGTAAACCAAATGGGCCTTGAAGCGGCAAATATGGGGGGTGCAGGCAGTGGACACGCTAGGCCCAATGAGAAGATCTAGGAGACTATTTTTTTTTATAATTGCAATTGTGCCAAAAAAGGTGTAAACATGCTTGAGGGGGTGCACAACAAGAAATCCGTGCCCAGGCCCAAGATATGGATTCACTGGATCTTTTGAGGTCACTCCAGGAGGGTATATGATGAGTTGCATGTGTTGGAGCATTTGGATGGTGAAAAGCGTGATCGGATGGTGATGGAGGCGAGGGTGCACGGTGGACTACTGGGAGGTACTGCACAAAATTAACCATAAGCCACAAAGGTGATGACAATTATCATCACCTGATTAATAGTTAATCACCACTTAACAATAATATTAATAAAAAAACTATAACAAAACAGAAGAAAAAAATTAAAATAAACACAAGAGATAAAACTCTTTTAGTGTATCCTCTCGCATCTCTCATTTGATCATTTCCCTTGGAGCTCGCCGGAAATCACATGGGGTGGTGCTAACGATGGATCGTGGCGTCTTTTCTCCAATTATCAACTTTCTTACACCATTCGCTTTATCTTTCTTCTCTTATTACTAATCTCTGGCTGGATTTCACATATTTTGAAGGATTTGGTCGGGATCTTGAAAGAGGGTTCTCGAAACCCTAGCCTCAGGTTCGTGAAAATCGGTGATAATGATGTGAAATCAGTGATGATAACGCGACATCTGAGCTTACTCCAGTGAGATCTTTTTGTTTTTTACTCTTTTCTTCTTCTTCTCTCTCATATTCAAAACCTGAAGGGTTTTGTGTTGTAGGAAAATGATGATTGTCTTGGGTTCGATTTGTCGCAGTTTTTGCATATATGTGAATGATTTCCTCTGTTTGTTTACTTTTTTTTCTGAAGGGTTTGCATGAAAAGGAATGTGATGATAACTTAGGGTTTAGTGATACATGCAACTTTTGATTTGTGTGCGTACCGTCCATCCCCTATTTCAGTGCCAATTGATTGTTTATATACTCATACAATTTAGGGTTTCATCTGTGTTGGATTCAATGATTGTGAAAACAGACCTTTGTTGATTTTTCTGTATTGGGCTCTTACAAATTCTGCTTGTTAGACTTTTCTGATACGTTATGCTTTTTGCTTGCTGAGATCATTGTTTGTTGGGCTTGGAAACACGATTCTGACTTGTGATTTTTTGGGGCTTCAATTGAATTTGCAATTTTGTTGGGCTGAGACTTGATTTTGACTTGCTTGTTGAAAACCAATTTCTGAGTTGTGAAATTCTTCTAATATCTTATTGCAATTTTTTTATCTTGGGCCTGAGATGCAGTTTTGGTTTTTTGGTTGTTGGGCTTAGCAATTGTGATCTCAGATTTGCTAGTTGAGATATGAACTTTACAGCTGTCTTTTGCTGCATTTTAAGTTCCTTTTGTGAACCAAAAACCTTTTTGTGATTTGCAATTGGTTGAGTAGGCCTATGATTGAATTGAAATCTGATTTGTGTGAAACAAAATTGTTTCTGAGGCTTTGTATTGGGCTTTGAACATTATTTGAGAACCACCTTATATTCTGACCTATATTCTTTTTCATGTGCACACCTTTATGATGAAATTATGAAAAATCTTTTAAAATTTCTTATTCTTAATCAATGTTTCCATGTATCTTGTTCTATCCATTTCCTTCTTTGTTTCATGGATAATTGATGGTGGAAAGATTATGAAGAATTCCTTTGGAGAATCTGTGGCATGACTTGGTACATTGGAGGGAAGCTTGAAGAAGAAGAAATCTTATAGAATAAAACTCAAGATCTTGGATATTTTAGACTTAGGAAGATCTTGAATTATACTTCTTGCGTCACTTGTAATACTTAGTGAAAAACATTACTTGAAATTTAAGTGAATGAAACATGGAACATGGCTTGCAACCTTTTTTATCCTTTGAGCTTTGAACACATTCGATAGCACGTTTTATTTTGGAAAATTCAAACTAAATGTGCTAGTAATATAAAGTCACCTTGAGTTACATAGAGTGATTGTGATGTAGATTGAAATTTGCTTTATGGAAAATATTTACATGTTATTGTAAGTTTTAATAAATGTGTGAAGTATAGGACTTAAACTCTTCTCATTGAGAAAAATGTACATCAAAATCTTCTTGCAACGTTGAAAGTTGTGTAGAAAATATGATTGGATTCTTGAAAGTGAATTTTGAAACAAAAAATGAAACCTTGAACTTGAGATAATAAGAATCCTCTATATTTGCAATTGAAATCCAACTTTGAACTCATATGAATTCAAAAGAAAAAGTGAACTTGCCTACTTTCACCAATTCAAAACCTCTTTTGTTTCCCTAAAACAAATTTCAAACGACTTGAGAAACAAAATTCTAAATGAAACACAAAGGAAAGATGTAGTAGTGAAATGTTGTAGTGAGACTGGATATCAAATGAAATGGGCTTCCAACCACACTAAGTTCCACTTCAAATTACCCTTGACTTCAACTTTGAAAATCAAGACAAAAATGTAAAATCCTTGTTAGAACCAGAAGACTTCCTAAGAACTATGAACATACTCTGCATCGAGTTCCACCTTGAATCAGATAGTCTTATTAAGTAAATCCAAGATTATCTTCTTAAATAATGAAATCCAAAATATCTTCATTCCTTTTGAAATTTGAATTTAAAGATTTAATCTATCAATAAACATATGGATAACCTATCCTCTGAGATGGAATCAGATAGCAGAAGCATGAACAAATGCAATCTTGACCCGATAATATCACATGATGCAGATGAATCCAACTTTTAATAGTCTTCAATCTTCAGATAAAATGATAGACAATTTGAGATGTTCTGAGGCATGAGAAGCCTTGGTATCTTGAACCAATAAAAAAATGAGGATGATATCCTCCTTGCAATGATTGTTAATACAACCTCTTCTTATTTCTTGAAGAATATCGTGAGAACCAAAGATACCTCAATCCCGTCACAATGCATGAATATGTATGAGGAAACATAAGCCATAAAAAATCTAAAATCAAGAGGGTAAATTTTGGGGTGAAACTCCTGTCCATATTCAATTATATTTAACATGACAATTGAGAAAAGTGACAACTTTCGAGCATTCAGAGTTGAAGATGATTGAATGCAAAAGAACCCGAAAATTGACATTCTTGAAAGAAAAAAAGAAACATAACCCCCCAAAGATAAATAATGCCAACAGATGCGGGATTTAGAAGATACCAAACGAAATTGGATTTAAGAAACAAAGGGTTTAATAAAAATTGGACCTCCCAAGACATGCGTCAGACTGAGTAACGCATGATTTTAACAAATTTGAGACAAAACTCAAACTTAGAAGAATAGACGAAACTAAACTTCATAATAAATGTGTCAGGATAAAATTGGACCACAAAAGGGGTGAGATAAGGCTCAAAAACCTAGAGAATAGGCGAAACTAAACTCTAAAAAAAGTACGCGGGGCAGAGTGGCTAGAGTGCGTGATTCTAGGAGCACCTGCTAGTCTCAAACCTAGGGAAGACAGTGAGATGGAATTGAAAGACCCCAAAGGTTGTAAAAGAGACACGTTACAACCCAAGATAGATAGTATGAAGGAACTGAAAGAATCTAAGGAGTAAGAAACAAAAATGAGACGAAACTCAACTCATTATAAATAGTTAGACGAAACTAAACTAGATGAATACCAACACGAAAACTGTATTTCATGCACGGTTAACGAGGAAAAACTCGACCCATAGCAAAAGTGATGAAAGTGCATGTTTCTCAGAGCACCTGCTGGTCTCTAACCAAGGGAAGACAATGAGATGGAACTGAAAGTTCCAAAAATTTATAAAAGAGACACGTTTCAACCTAATATAGACAGTATGAAATAAAACGAGATGAAACTCGACTCATTATAACTATTTAGACAAAACAAAACTAGATGAGTACCAGGACGAAAATTGGATTTCATGCACATGCGACGAGCTCAAAACTCGACCCAAAGAAAAGTGATGAGAGTGCATGTTTCTCATAGCACTTGGCGGTCTCAGATCAATGGATAAACAGTAATGAAAACTGATAGAAAAATCCAAGGAATAAAAGAGACTGATTTCAACCAGGGACGCAGTTACGAACACTGCAAAGAGACTCCATAAAAGAAAATTGATATTTGGTTCAGGAAACAAACACCAATGGATGTCCAAGGTATGAAAACAAAACGAGACAAAACTCGACTCATTATAACTAGTTAGACAAACTTAAACTAGATGAGTAACAGGATGAAACTTGATTTCATGCGCAGGTGAGGAGACGAAACTCAAAGCTCGACCCAAAGCAAAGTGATTAGGGCGTACAAACAAAAACCTGCTAAAAGTAAATATCAGGACGAAACTGGTATTCGAAGGGTAGATCAAGAGACATTGGAATGAACCAACGAGGGTAGTAAAGACTAAACTCGAGAAAATTGCGTCAGGATAAACTGAGCTGTAAGCAAGAGTAAACACTCAATCATTCAAATGATTAATATCAAAAGGATAATTGTATAAGGTGAAACTGAGATATTGAGGATGAAGACCTCGCTGGAGACATAATTCGAAGTTTTAGCAAATTCACTGGGGAAAACAGAAACAATAGTGGCTTATGTTCCGATGGATGTTTGAAAAAAAAATTTATAGCGTAATGCTCCATATAATGGAAATGCTACGCGTTTTGGTAGATGTAATGTAATGATGCATGTTTAAATGTTTCACTGGGGAATGGCCAAATCGAGAAGCCAACAACCAAGAAGTCAGAATCTGACAAAGCTTGTGAAAATAAAAATGCAAAATCCAATGGAGAAGAGAAGATATAAGGAACCACTAGAGAAAAACCCTTGAAGACCTGAAACTTTATGGGGAGAATTAAACCGAGTAACCGGTAGAAATAGGCTACAAACATTGAGAGGAGTTTCAAAAATAAATTGTGAACTCTGTTGGAGAAGACCGGGTCGAAACTGATCAACTGCAAGAAGGAATGCCAAATGAAGATTGGGCGTTGTGCTAGAAGATCAAGGAGAGACTGTAGCTTTTGAAGGAGAACTCCAAATAGAAATCGGTTGTTGCTGGGAGATGGGACCTTCTGCCATGGATTTCTTCATAAAGAACCTGATTAATATGGAATAAAGGAACCTTGGATATGCAGTCATAAAACAGACCCTGAAGATAGTCAAATAGTATTGACTTTACTGGTGAAATGGAAATCTCAGCCAAAATCGACCCTAATGATGATGATAAAAGACTCTTTTGATATTGAATGCCCCAACAAACAACTCATATGGTAAAATGAGAATTTCTGAATAAAAACTTCAATTAGAATCCAAATCGGAATGTAAACTCCGCTGGGAATAATCTTTATTAAGAAACGAGATAAAGTTCATCAAGACTTGGTTGGGGAATGAAGGTATCCAAAAACCTTATCCGCCTCAAGAATCCCTCACATGACAATGCTAAGGAGAACTAACTCTACACGGAATTCCTTGTTCCAGAGTTCAAAAGTTAGAGGTAAGACTCTCACATGGGTGCTGACAAGCTGCAACTTACAGAGTGAACGACAATTCCTCGAGAAGACTTCATGGTATCCATACCATCATTGATATGCTTCCCCAGAGTAGCGGAACTTTGAGAGATCGATCCTTAAATTTAATTCCCCTAACTAGGGAAACGAAAAAAACAATAACCACAGGCCAAATCCTGATAAAACTTGCAAAAATAAATTGTAGATTCCGCTAGAGAAGATCATATCAAAACTGTAACATCTACGAAGAAACGCCAAATGGATACTTGACGTTGCTGGAGAGAACATTAATAAAATAGGTTCTGTGGGAAATCATAATTCACCTGACTTTTGTTTGATTACTTGTCAATTTCTTACCGGGGATAACTTCATGGGGAGAATACTACAAAAAATAAATTGCAGTGCAGAAGAAATCTTTACCTATGTTTCACCTCTTAACCTTCTGGGAAAAGATCCAATATCTCCTTCCACGGATAAAGAGAACCTTGCTGGAAACTAGGGCTTTCTGATATAAGTCCTCAATGAAAGTGATTTCGATTGGGGAATCGTGAAAATTCTTAAAAAAAAGAATTCTAACCATACCACACCGAAGATACTATCATTGGGGAGTAACAACCCTCACCTGGGGAAAATGAGGGTATCTTTGAACCATAAGCTTGAAGTTCAGAACTCTCCTGAGGAAATATTTCAGCCATACTCTATCACTAGGGATAAAGAGCTGTTATACTGCCAAGGATATGAAGATCCATGATGGGGTAAGCGACCTTACAAGATATGTTATTGCTGGAAATACGAGAATCTTCAGCTCCACTAGGGAATAATAATGTGCTTCAACAAGAACGAAATCATGATATGATGCTTTATCCCAAGGCTAGGAACCATAATAGCATACTCTTTCGAGGAAGTAACACTTATCAAAATCCAGGATTGAGATCTATTGGGAAAAGAAAGAATCAGTGAATAAGTACTTTCAATGAAAAGACTCCATTGGAGAAATGAGAATTCTTGAATAGGAGATTTCTTGATAAGGCTACTTCATAGGGGATTTAAGGATTTATGAATAAGAGATTCCATAAGGTAGCTCCGCTGGGGAAAGGATAAATTTTGCATAAAAGATCTCAGCCAATGGTCTATACTGGAGAGATGAAATAAAATTCAACACAATTTAGTTAGAGGAAAGAAAATTCTTGAGAGAGAGATCTCCAATAAGGAAATTCCATTGGGGAATGAGAAATTCTGGAGAAGAGATCCTCATAAATAACCTCCTCTGAGAAAGTGAGATGATGCTCCCATGACTTTGCTAAGAAATAGAATAGACTTGAATAGTCTTTATTGGGGATGATAAAAGATTCTCAGCATAATGAACTTCAAACCATGCTTCTGATATGGAGATTAGAGAATTCTTGAACAAGAAATCTTTATGAAGTGACTTTGTCGGGGAATAGGATAAATTCCCAAAGGAACTCTCGACTTCAGCTGGAGATGAGAGCACTCCACTTTGGGGGATATACATTCTCTTTGCTAGGTGATGCTAGGGAGATAAAACTTCAAGCGCTTGGAGAATAAGACTCTCTTAATTTGAAATTCCAATTAGTCAATCTTTAAAATTCTCTTCTTTGGGAGATTTACTGGGGAGCAATAGAAACGTCATATATCTGCTGAAACCCACAATTAATCTCAAATAGATTTAGTCTTCATGAAGTGACTTCACAGGGGAATAAGAAGATATTCGACCAAATCTTCAATTAGGGTAAAGATGCTCTGCTCCGAAGAATAGATATTCTCTTATGAACACAAACATTTTAGATTTATCGGGGAAGGGAAAATCCATATCAAAAGATCACAACTTCAGTCAAAAGACTTTTTGCTAGGTGATACTGGGAGACAAAGCTTTATGCATCCGAAGAACGGGACTCTTTTAATTCAAAATTCCAGTTGGTCAATCTTAAAATTTCTCATTTGGGAAGACTTATTTGGAAGAAGTATAAACTTCAGTGTTGCTTCATAGGAAACGATCCCGGTTAGGGATATTTTAATCATCTTGAGGGATGTTGTTCTGGTAATGGTGAATTACACAGATAGAAAAAGCAAATGATAACTCCTGCAAAACAGACCACTGAACATGCCTTGGGCATAGTGTGACAACTTTGCTGGAGAGGGTCCTTTTGACTTGAGATAATCTGACCCAGATTATTCGAGCTCTGAATAATTCTCTGACACAACAAGTCCACGGAGAGATTCATAAAATTTCGATGTATCTGCTTCAGGTTGACTATCCTTTAAAGAGATTCTCCTTGAGAGGAATTCTTGAGATCTATGCTGAGAATAACACTCTTGACTTTAGTTGGAGATAAAGATCTCAGCTTCTGATGAAGGAACAACAATTCATACTTTAAATTCTGATGAGATGAGGATAATGAATCTGACTTCCCGTCAAGCTCTTCACATTTATAAGTTGTTTAGCCTGTGACTAGAATTAAACTGATCAACTATGAGGTGGAAAAATGCCCCTGCATAATGCCTTTCCCCAGTCTATAGGGCTGTTAAAGAACGTACCTTGAAAGGACTTCCTGAGCTCTGTACCATCCAGATAAACTGCCCCAGTGTTATAAATATTGAAACATGGCTTTCAACTAATCAACATTAGAAGTGACTTCAATAAATTTGGGCAACGTGCCCTAATCACTCGACACTTTGAGAGATTTGTCGAATCTCGACATGACTTCCCTAGATTAACAAAACTTTGGGAGTCAATGGATCTTGACTTGATTTACCCAGATTAGAGGAATCTTGGCAAACCATTTTCTTACCTCATGCTCACAGAGGAATGAGAAATTCATAGAGTTTGTAAGATAACACCTTCTTAAGATAATTGACTTACGTCTTTGAAACAAGCTAGTACGCAATCATACTTATCAACTCAAACTGCTTCGCGCACAAGAAAATGCTTGAAGAAAATCGTCCTTCGGGACCAACTAGAAACGATACACCATTGCTTAATAGAGACTTGTGGGCCGACAAAATTTACGCACAATCATCAAACAAATAATTCCTGATCAATCTCTCATACCAGTCTTCTTCAATTCAAAGGAGTAGCTAGAAAGCATGCCTAAGACCAAGATTATTCTTTCTAACAGATTCCTGAAGCATTTCGTCCCTCGGGATAATCAAACTCTTCATTTTATGCTCATTATGCAAGCTCGCTTGATGTTTAAGAACTTTTTCATATGCAAAGAATGTTTTATCCTATGAATGATAATTCTAATGCAAATCCCATGTTTGTCTTGAAGTTAGAAAACTTTTATTGAAAAGATGTTGAAACATCGAAAAAATTTCTATACAAAGAAAATAAAAAAGGGAGTGATACCAACTCAAAAAGTTTTTTAGCAAATCTCCTAGGAGTCAGGTTACCGTATTCTCATAACAGTTTTGCTTTCAAATTAACCCATACTTTAATTAGGACTTTCAAGGGTTGTAACGTGACCTGGTTCACAGTTTTTTTAGAAAAAAGGATTTTTAAGGCTCGAAATTATTTGTCTCCCACCCATTCTCCATGATGTTCTCCATTCCTACATCTAGTTAATTCGATACGAGCACTCATCTCTCAAAAGAGTTTATGATGGTTGAGGAACCACAACGATTTCTTGGACACGATAGTCACTTAACCTTTGGTTTTTGGGTTTTCGATCACACAACCTTTCTTTTGATGAGGATTCTTTTTGGATAACCCTTTTTTGCCTTTCGGGCTTTTCAAATTCTTTTTAGCTTTCCCTAACCTTTTCCTGGACCAATTCTTTTGAACTTCAATTTGGAAGTCCAGCGAGATGCCCTAGCTTTTTCCTAAGCGACTTGTTTTCAAGTTTCTACTTAACGAGGCTCCTTTTTTTGTTTCTTTCTTATTCATATTTTCCATTTTGAACAACTCGTCTGACCTTAAGTATTTGAACTTTTTGGAAGAAAAGTGACTGCCTCATTCCTTGGTCAGTGAGGGATAACCATTGTTGTATCGATTTGATCTCGACCTCGGGATTTTGTGAGGAAAATAACCATTATAGTTTTGATCTTTTCCTGTCCTCATAATGCGAGGGATAAAATTCAATGATCCTCAGATGGGACACTCATTATGAAATTTGAATGCTCGATCAGATTACCTGAACATCTACCCTGCCCCGGGTTAAAAATAAGGGTTTTTTTTCGAATAGAAAAGTAACTCCTACTTCGAAGGCTCAGAGGGGTTAACGAGGGTCTATCTCCCTTATATCTCCGGTGTTTGGGGATTGAAACAACGCTTGTACATCGTTAGCAAGGTTTTTACTCGAAAGCATACCATTTTGGAATTCCAGGTAAATTTTCGTCATCCTCCCTCCAGAGTTATTGCTTTATTAACAAGAGTTTAATATAAAAAACATAGTAAAACAAGAGTGATAACGAATAGATTAATTCAAGACAAACATATTCAATGCATTATGATTTAATATTCAAAAAGATGAGGAATTTTGCATACAAGAAAGTACTAAACAAAACAATTAAGATTGAAAATGAAAATTGAAATTGCCATGTCGAGGAGACAAGTCTCCGTATGGACTGATTGCTTCAAATAATATTCAGCAACCTTAAGGCTCACTTGGATAAGAGATTCCCCGCTGATATAGACACAACAATCTCTGGATTGATACAAGCTTGGACTTTATCTCTAGATCACAAACCATCTTCAACTTGAATAGTCGAGTGCCCCAGAATAAAGTTCACTAATGATTCTCTTAAAAGATAGGGGGAGTGATATACCAAGCGAGAAGTTCGAAATTGTACGTCACCATAGAAATTGGACTTTGAGAAAGACGCCAGGTAGGAGCTGGACTTTGGTTAAACCTCTTGAAATCTTCAGTATCACATCCAAATGCCCCAGAATGAGAGACATACCTATCATTTACGTCGGGATAGAGATAAATCAGTAGAACAATTTCCAAAGCATGAAGCTTAATCATCTGAATTCCCAACAGATGAGGAAGTTCCAAGATGTAAGGAATTGAGATGGTATCAACATACTCCTCAGGTTTCTTCTATCTTTTCTTAAGAGCTTTGCCCTATGGATTCAGTTGGGGGAACAAACACTGACTGCTGACGAGAAAATCAGGGAGCTCAAAGCTGCAAAGAGTGCCCCTGATTGAATAATTAGGTACCCCTGTGTGGTAACCACATGTGGTGTTGGTAACAGAATTTGGAAGGGAAATTTGTGGACAATACTGAAGTACGGAGCCTAAACCACTGAAGCTTAAACAAGTGTGGAAACAAATGAGAATACAACACTGAGATGGGATCAAAACTATTCTCCGGGCGTCTTCTGTTCTTGCTGATAAAACCAACCTCTTGAATTCAGCTGAAAAACATGAGCCATCTGTTGATAAGACGTTTCACGCACTTACGATAGTGGATGAAATTTGCAAGGTACTTCCATGGTTTGAAAGAAATTCCAAAAGATGAGGAGAAGATAATAACTCATGTTGTAATAGTCCATGTAATATTTTTGACACTATCATCAAGACTTCCATGACTCGGCCCCACTGAGTCTTCAACTGATTATCTTCCTTCTCGAAGAGTTCCCAATCACGAGCCAAGGCTTGCATGTATACCACAAACAACCACATCTGAATCTTCATCCCGACCAATACCCCCATGAAGTCATTCCATAATTGATTTCTGAACATGCAACAATGGCGAGTCAAGTCTGATTCTGAAGAGAATACCAAGTCTGAATACGAAATCCCCAACTCTGGTCACGTAACAGGGGGAAGCCACATTCGCAATTCTGAAGAGAATGTTGAAGTTGAATAAGAAAGCCAAACTCGGAACACCTATTATGAATGAGATGTATGGAGTGCATAGTATGCATGCAAAGACATGTTCATTCATTTCCAATGAACCCCCATGCTTTAATTTTTTTTAAACAAATAAGGGATGGAAAAGCTAGGCACGAGGCTCAAAGGTATGATTCCTTGGAAAAGGAATGAACACGTATGCTAAAATGAAGTTAATAGTGCTCATGAACATAAAGATGCAGGATCATGGTTTCCATCATGACAGATAACCACTGCACTATCTCTGAACTAGGTAATATCACCAGATCAAAGGTTCGGAACCAAACTCAAAACACAAGAGATCTAAGTACGATGAAGATCAACAATAATATGGGATCAAAAATCTCTCAATCTTAATAGATAACTACTGAACTTGCTTCTGAATAATCAGATGGAACAAGATCAAAGGTCCAGAACATACACTAAAAGGACCATAACTATAATCAGAATCATAATCACCATCAGAAACAAAGTCACCAATTGAAACATATGGTCACTGTCAGAACATGGTCACCATCAGAACATGGTCACCATTAGAACATGGTCACCACTAGTACCTGTGTTAATAATTCCCTCCCCAATCACGGGTAAAGACTAGGTCGTGGTAAGGTCAAAGGCCAAATCAGAGTTAAAGACCTCATCTGTTGGTATAATTATACGATGCAACCCATCTGAACCTCCTCTGAAGTCATGGGTCTCATGGTCATGTCTACAAGAAATCCGCCTTATAGATGACATGGACACTATATTCCTAGTTCCTACAAAATTCACTCATAGCCTGGGTATGAGGCCTTTTACCAAATGGAAGAACTCACCCACCAAGAAAACCAAAATCTAGCACAATAAATAACCAATATGGAAAGTAATAAAATGCAATGCAAACATATGCTCAGATAAACATGTATCAATGAATAAACTGAAAGCATAGAAAATAAACACCTAAAAAAAGAAAACAAGAGCTAGGATCGACTCTGAGATGGACCAGCATTTGGTCAATTATCCCCAGTGAAGTCGCCAGCTGAAACAACCACCCGAACCGTCATCTGATAAAATATCAATGAAGTCACCATCGAACATCTTTTATCCCAGTAAGAAGGAAAAGGTAGACATCGAGAAAACCGGAAGGGGTGAAATCACGGTATTGCGACCAAGAGATCGGGTATGGGAGTCTCTTACGCGAGGAGAACGTATCAGCACCCCACTCAAAATAAATAACAAAACAAAATAAAAATATAAAGAAAGTAAACTAAATGGGCCTTGAAGTAGAAAATATGGGGGGTGCAGGCAGTGGACACGCTAGGCCCAATGAGAAGATCCAGGAGACTGTTATTTTTTTATAATTGCAATTGTGCCAAAAAGGTGTAAACAGGCTTGATGGGGTGCGTAGCAAGCAATCTGGTGCCCAGGCCCAAGATGAGGATTCGCTGGATCTTGTGAGCTCACTCAAGGAGGGTACACGATGAGCTGCATGTGTTGAAGCGTTTGGATGGTGAGAAGCGCGATCTGATGGTGATGGAGGCGAGGGTGCACGGTGGACTACTGAGAGGCACTGCACAGAATTGACCACATGCCACAAAGGTGATGACAATTGTCATCACCTGATTAATGGTTAATCACCACTTAACAATAATATTAATAAATACAATTATAACAAAACTGGAAAAAAATTAAAATAAACAGAAGAGATAAAACTCTTAGTGTATCATCTCGCATCTCTCATTTAATCTTTTCCCTTGGAGCTCGTCGAAAATCGCCTGCGGCGGTGCTGACGGCAGATCGCGGTGTCTTTGCTCTAATTATCAACTTTCTTACACCAATCGTTTTATCTTTCTTCTCTGATTACTAATATTTGGCTGGATTTCGCAGATTTTGAAGGATTTGGTCGAGATCTTGAAAGAGGGTTCTCGAAACCCTAGCCTCATGTTCGTTAAAATCAGCGATAATGATGTGTGATCGGTGATGATAACGCGACTTATGATCTTACTCCAGTGAGATCTTTCCATTTTTTACTCTTTTCTTCTTCTTCTCTCTCAGATTCAAAATCTGAAGGGTTTTGTGTTATAGGAAAATGATGATTGTCTTGGGTTTGACTTGTCGCGGTTTCTGCGTATATGTGAATGATTGCCTCTGTTTGTTTTTTTTTTGGTTTTTTTCTGATGGGTTTGCACGAAAAGGAACATGATGATAGCTTAGGGCTTTCTGGGTTTAGTGATACGTGCAACTTTTGATTTGTGTGTACCGTCCATCCCCTATATCAGTGCCAATTGATTATTTATATACTCATACAATTTAGGGTTTCATCTGTGTTGGATTCAATGATTGTGAAAACAGGCCTTTGTTGATTTTTCTGTATTGGGCTCTTACAAATTCTTCTTGTTAGCCTTTTCTGATATGTTATGATTTTTGCTTGTTGAGATCATTGTTTGTTGGGCTTGGAAACACGATTCTGACTTATGATTTTTTGGGGCCTCAACTGAATTTGAAATTTTGTTGGGCTGAGACTTGATTTTGACTTGCTTGCTGAAACCAATTGCTGAGTTGTGAAATTCTTCCAATATCTTACTGCAATTTTGTTATCTTGGGCCTGAGATGCAATTTTGGCTTTTTGGTTGTTGGGCTTAGCAATTGTGATCTTAGATTTTCTAGTTGAGATATGAACTTTGATGTTGTCTTTTGCTGCGTTTTAACTTCCTTTTATGAACCAAAAACCTTTTTGTGATTTTCAATTGGTTGAGTAGGCCTATGATTTAATTGAAAACTGATTTGTGTGAAACAAAATTGTTTATGAGGCTTTGTATTGGGCTTTGAACATGATTTGAGAACCACCCTATATTCTGATCTATATTTTGATTCCTGTGCACACCCTTATGATTAAATTATTAAAACTCTTTGAAAATTTCTTATTCTTAATCAATGTTGCCATGTATCTTGTTCTAACCATTTACTTCTTTGTTTCATGGATGATTGATGGTGGAAAGATTATGAAGAATTCCTTTGGAGAATTCATGGCATGACTTGGTACATTGGAGGGAAGATTGAAGAAGAAGAAATCTTAGAGGAATCAAACTCAAGAGCTTGGATATTTTAGACTTAGGAAGGTCTTGAATTATACTTCTTATATGTTGATAGAACCATTTGAAATTAAACCAAAAAAGGACTCTTGCGTCACTTATAATACTTAGTGAAAAACATTACTTGAAATTTAAGTGAATGAAACATGGAACATGGCTTGCAACATTTTTTATCCTTTGAGCTTTAAACACATTTGATACCACGTCTTCTTTTGGCAAACTCAAACTAAATGTGCTATTAATATAAAGGCACCTTGAGTTACTTAGGGCGATTGTGATGTAGATTTAAATTTGCTTTATGGAAATATTGACATGTTATTGTAAGTTTTAAGAAATGGTGTAAAGTATACGATTTAAACTCTTCTCATTGACAAAAAATGTACTTCAAAGTCTTCTTGCAACATTGAAAGTTGTGTGGAAAATATGATTGGATTCTTGAAAGTGAATTTTGAAATAACAAATGAAACCTTGAACTTGAGATGATAAGAATCCTCTATATTTGCAATTGAAATCCAACTTTGAACTCATACGAATTCAAAAGCAAAAGTGAACTTGCCTACTTGCACCAATTCAAAACCTCTTTTGTTTCCCTAAAACAGATTTCAAACGTCTTGAGAACCAAAATTCTAAATGAAACACAAAGGAAAGATGTAGAAGTGAACTTTTGTAGTGAGACTAGATATCAAATTAAATGGGCTTCCAACCACACTAGGTTCCACTTCAAATTACCCTTAACTTCAAATTTTAAAATCAAGACAAAAATGTAAAATCCTTGTTAGAACCAGAAGACTTCCTGAGAACTATGAACATACTATAAATCGAGCTTCACCTTGAATCAGATAGTCATATTAAGTAAATCCAAGATTCTCTTATTAAATAATGAAAGCCAAAAGATCTACATTCCTTTTGAAATTTGAATTCAAAGCTTTAATCTATCAACAAACATCTGGATAGCCTATCCTCTAAGATGGAATCAGATAGCAGAAACACGAACAAATGCAATCTTGACCCAATAATCTCACATGATGCAGATGAATCCAGCTTTTCACAGTCTTTAATCTTCAGATAAAATGGTAGACAAATTGAGATGTTTTGAGGCATGATAAGCCTTGGTAGCTTGAACCAATAAAAAAAATAAGGATGATATCCTCCTTGCACTAATTGTTAATACAACCTCTTCTAATTTCTTGAGCAATACCGTGAGAACCAAAGATACCTCGATCTCGTTACAATGCACGAATATGTATGATGAAACCTAAGCCATAAAAAAAAATCTAAAATCAAGAGGTTAAATTTTGGGGTGCAACAACCAAAGGCCAGCAGATTCCTTGGCGTAGGTAGAGACGTGTGTGGAATCATATATATAAAGGGAGGGGAAAGAAACTCCAAAAAGAAGGCCAGAGATAAGAAGGAACAGACTGCTGGAAACCCTGATAGCTAACAATAGTCGCGTGAGAACACATGTTATGGTTAGATATGTCATGAGGTCCTCTATATGCATAATATTCCTCTGTCTCTAAGAGATAAAACACATCATCTAAGAGGCTCACTTGAATAAGTATGTTAAAGAAGATTCCACCGAGATGTCATACGAATCCATCTCCCAGGGGGAAAGATGTCTCTAGGAATCCTAAAATTAAGAAGGCCAAGGAACCAAGAAATGAGGGTGAAGACAGGCCCGCGTGCTACACACTTAACACCATAACAGGAGGAATTTATGGGGGCGGGGACACTAATTTCGTCTGTAGAAGATATGCATGCCAAATTCTAACCAATGAGGGCTCGCCCATAGGCCCTGACTCTAGTTAGAAGGGATCCAGGGAATATAAGATCACCTTTTATGATAGGGACACAACATACATTCATCCTCATGCCAATGGCTCAATGGCTATAGCAATAAGGTGTGATGGCTGAGAGATTAAGAGAAAGAGAGTTGATTGATCAAGGAAACTCTACATACTTTATCATGAAGGAAAGTTACTGGGATATTAAGAGAGTATTGATTGGATCCTCAAGAATGAATTATGCTGGCCATAAAGGAAATCACCTATTAAGGGATCTCTTCCTTCTTACTAAGTCATACATTGGAAAAAACATGTTCAAAGAATAATTAAAAAGACATTTGTGTAGAGTCATGCTTCAGCAAGATTATGTTTTGATGATTACAAACATCATTGTTGTACCCCAAAATTTGCCCTCCCATAATCTTCAAAGTTTTGACAAGCAAATGGTTCAAAGTCTACTCAAGGGCTACACAGTCAACAAGTCTCCTAAGCCAGTCAAACTAGGGTTTTGGTTCTTGCAAGGAAGTTGAAGTTTTCAAGAGCTCAATCAAGTCTCCTATGCCTATAAACATTGTCAAGCACCTACAAGTCAAGTTTCAAGACTTTCAGCACAAAATTGCACAGTCAAAAACCCTAATTGCACTACGGTCAACTGTAGGGGCAAAATGGTCATTTGACAGTCAAAAGTTCAAATTTTTGGTCAACATATTATTTTGAAGCCACAAACATCATTTGATCAATGCTTGATCATGATTCTCAAAAATATGGCTCAAAAAGTCTCAAGATGCAAAAGTTTCTATTTTCGGACAGCTGAAAAGTCAACTGTAACTTGACCAAGGCATAACTTTTTCATGGTTCATCAGAAAAATCCCATCCAATTCTCATCTTGAAGGGGGAGACATTTCCTACAACTCATCTTCACACTCCAAGTCCAAGAAATGCTCTCACAAAAAGTTATCAATTTCAACATTATAGGTCATTTTCAAAAGTCAACAAAAAGGGACTTTAAGTCAAAGACCATAACTTGAGATTGGTAAATCAAAATGACATGGGACCAAAGACATTGTTTAGAGGACTTCAAGACCTTTCTAAAATGTCCAAGAACATGATCAAAGCTTAAAAATTGAGCAAGATATGCATTGGAGAAGTTGGGAAATTTTTGTGAAATAGCCAAAGGCAATTATCCTTGAAATTTCATTTTTGACAAAAGGGGCCCACTTTTTCAACTTGTTTCAGCTTGGCCATGCTTCCCACGTGTCCCACAAATTATTTCAAAATTTAAAATTAATTTTTTCATTTTTACTTAATTTTATTGGATTTAATGCATTTTAAATCTTTTAAAATCAAATAAAATTAAAAAGGTTAATTAAAGGGAATATTTTGCATTGAATAACTTTGAACCACCATTATACACATCCCAAATTCATGCCAAGGCCTAATCAAGCAAGAATTCAAATTTTGGTACAAAGATGGAAAGTGTTTCAATGGAGGTTTATGGAAAATCTTAAGCATGAATACAAGGCATTATTGGCCATAATTCTTATCAAAACACATTACATAACATGTATACAAGTGATCACAAGGACATACACGAAAAAATAAGCTCCCAAATTGCAAAACACATTTCAAAAAATTTCAAGCAAAGAGCAAAACTGTAAACCTCCTTACAACGCCTCTCAAGTCCCAATTCCCGTCCAAACATATTCCTGACATCCTTAGGAAGCTTTGGCAATCAAAAACAAGCATAATCACTCAAGAAATCGTGCCTTAGACCTCCTCCGGTTTGCTTCATTTTTTCAAATTGTATATCATATTTCATAAGCAATTAACCCATTTTCTTTGTTGTTTTGTGTTGCTAGGGGCTTTCTAAAGCTAGTAGATTGATCCAATTGCATTTTAACGCATCATAGCATGATTCACCATTGAAATATTTTAGGGTTTCTCAAGCTTCAAATTGGGGATTTCCCCATATGGTAAAATTAGGACATCAAACTGCCATGGTTGGAATCGTGGCATCCAAACGAACATAACAGACCCATCGCGCTCAATTTATGGTCAACCATGGCCTAATCGTTATTTTTTTACAGGTTGCGTTTTGGGGGGGTTTAAAACCCCCGCTATCTCTTTTGTTACAGGGGCAAACGGAGAAGAAGGTTGGCGTGGCAAGACCTGAATGGAGGGTTCAAACCGCGCGCGCAATTTTTTTTGTTTTATATCAATTAACGTTATTTCTTACATATTATTTGTTTTCCATTCCATGTACAAAACGCGCAAACAGCTCAATTGGTAGGCAAGTGACTTGGTAAACACTGGGACCTGGGTTCGAATCCCAGGTCCCCTTAAATTATTTCTATTATTTTGTTTAACCCTTTCCCATGCAGTGCATCATTCAGTGATCCATCATACACCCAGCGTTTGTGCTTGCCATGTGTCTCTAATGGTCAATCCAGTGGCTATTACCAGCCATCCACTATACGCATCAGTCAATCGTTCTCCACATGATTCAAAAAGTCAGCAAAGGGCCTCCTTCTGTTGGGCCAAAATTCATCAAGCCACCTCCTCAATTGGGGTCAACACCCCCCATGGTTTGCATATAGCTTTCTTTCTTTTCATTTTATTTTATTTTATGTGTTTTATTTATTTTAATTAATTCATCAAAAACAATTTTCATAAAAACCAAAAAAATCAGAAAAAAAATCATAAAATAAAAATATGTTTTATTTAATTTAATTCATCAACATTTTTGTAAATAAATTTCATAATTAATTTAGTTTTGATTTTAGGTTATTAACTTTAATGCTTTTTTTTAATAACTAAAAAATATAAAAAAAAATAAGTCTTTAGCACATTTTCATCTTTTTAAATAAATATTTTATTTTCTTATTATAATTATTTTTAACCATTAATTAATTTCGTAAATACTTGTAATTAATCAATTATGTTTAAATTAGATTTAACTTAGGTACTTTTTCTTTAATAAATTAAAAAAACAATTAGAACTAGAATTATTTGACTTTTAATTAATTTAATTTTCTTTAATGTCATAAATACAAAAAAACATAAAAATAAGTCATTGCCTTTATTTAATTTAATTATTTTATTTATTTTATTTTAATTCCTTTAAAGGGTCCAACGCCCTCGCATTCGATTATATTTTTGTTTCGCGCGTTTTATTTATTTCTTTTTGTGAATATAATGTATTTGCTCCAAAGCCCTGTAATAGTTAATTAGGTATTTATTTTCTGCAATTTATTTTAAATCGGGTCTGGATTAATTTGGCGTTGTAGACCCGCGTCTTTGTAATAGCGTAGGACCTTTTATCTTTTCCGCACTTTAAATTCCCGCACCTTTAACTGTTAAACAATGACATGAAAGAATGAATGCCCAAAAATAAAATCGAAACGTAGATCACCAATGCATGACAAGACAAACAATAAACTGAAAATGACACACAATTCACACACCACCCCTAGGGTACGCCTCACTGTTGCCTTGCCTCTCGAAAGGTGATCGTCGAGTAGAGGATGTCTTAGTAAGTCCTCATGATCCGGGAACCTGGCATGAGGGTAGCTTCTAAGGTGTCTTCCCATTGCTCTGGTGATCACCATGTCCCGAACCTCGAATTGACCCGAACACCTCCAACGGTGGTGCTACCTACCTCTCAATGGTGGGATGGCACTACTTTAAAGGACATTTACACAGACGAATTCCTTAGGGTAGGTAGATTCTCATAGATACTCGCTCTTTTCAAAAACAAACAAAATACTTTTCACACCTACACTTTCTAAAAGTTTTCAAACAAATTTTTCATACACTCTTGAGGACAGATACAAGAGTCGAACTGAAATTTTCAAAGAAACTTTTTTTAAAACCCACAGTTGAAAAGCAAACAAACCATTTTTAAAAACACAAATGAGCAAGTATCTAAGAGCCCATGGATAACCATGGATAGAAAGGGTGCTAACACCTTCCCTTTCTATAATCTACCTCCCGAACCGAGAGCAATCTCTATAAGGAATTTTTCTGTGCTTTTGTCCTTTCCATTTGGAGAAAATAAAAGACGGTGGCGACTCTTGCTTCCGCGACATTTTGCGAAACCAGCTTTAAAACAGTCAGTTCCAGATCCACCGATCACAGAACTGGCGACTCTGCTGGGGATACTTATAAAGTGAGGTGTACCTTAGGACTAAGATCACTGTGTTTTCAATTGCTTTGATTTGTTTGCTTTAAATTATGGGACTGTCTTGGGAGTTCTATAGATCCTAACCCGGATCTGGGGATACCTTCTTAGAAAGTAGCAACAAGGCTGTGAGGGAACTGTGCGGGGTATACCGACATGGTTGAAGCAGTCTGCTACGTTGATGTGGCACTTTGGTGTGTACCGGTAACCCTTGAGTTCAATCAAGGAGAGTACGGGGCCTCCGCGTGGTGTCGTGAAGCATCAACAGACCTTAGGAACCTTAATTGAACCATCTTGGCCTCTTTAGGGTAGTGAGATAACTACTTTGGTGTACTCCAAAGTCGGTTGATACTCGATACTACACTCAATTGAGGGTTGTTTTCTTGGGATATTTTGATCGCCAGTCAGTGGCTAAATCGAAACGATGAACAATGAAAGCAATCCAATGATATTGAGATCCTTAGAACCCGATTACTTCTAATAGGACAGGTTGAGCCCACCAACTTCAAGAGGGTAATACCCAGACCCCATGCTGGCCTGAACTCTAAGGGTTTCCCTTGTGTGACTTGTGTGCCTTCCAACTTGACTACTTGCATGCTTGTTATCTGACATTTGAGTTTCTTGCAGGCTTTGTTTATAGTCCTTAATTGGGACTCATAACAGGGTTTACTAAGTTTCTCGCAAGTTTTGTTTACAGTCCTTAAATGGGACTCATAACAGGGTTTACCTACATTACCCCACGCATAGCATAACATCATGACATCATGCCATTGCATGCATCCTACATAAGGACTAATCCATTTCAAGGATCTCAAGGGTCTGTGGTGCAGGTCACGATGGACCAAACTGCCTAGCCAGGGGCAAAGGGGATTTATTTTCCTCTAAGCCAAGGTTGTCAGAGGCTATGACCCACTGGATATGGTGAGCCTTTGACCCTTGAAGAAGGACTCTCAACAACATGCAGTTCCTTCAACCAAGCTACGAAATTCAACTCTAACAATTTTTCTTGTCTACCCCGCGAGATCCTAGAAAACATCGCATGCATATCATACATATCATTTCATTACAGGTACACTTGTTGCAGGTCACTTACCTTCTTCGCTGTTTATTACAGCCGTCATCATGAATCCTGAATCATCCGATGGACAAGCTATCAAGGCCCTCCAGGCCCAGAATGCCCAGTTCCAGGAGTTGATTATGAGCCTAGCCCAGTGTCAAAAGGAATTGAAGACTCTGATTCAGAAGAAGAAGAGGACTGTTTTGTTCAACCCTAGACGCAGATCTGGGAACACACTGCAGAATGAAGCTGAGAGGACTACTCCATCTGTGGGGGAAGGCAGTCACCAAGGGAGAGAGGTTCCTAGCCCTATGGTCTCCGACACCGAGACAGACTTCAATGATGAACAGTACCCCCCTGCTGAGGACCGGTACAAGCAACTAGAGGATCGTCTGAATGCCATGGAAATTCAACAAGTGCCTGGGTTGGATTTCGGGGACCTGGGTCTATCTTCTGGTGTGGTGATCCCACACAAATTCAAGGTTCCTTCTTTTGCTAAGTATGATGGGGCATCCTGTCCCAGGCTGCATCTCAGATCTTATGTGCGGAAGATTCAACCATACACTGTGGACAAGAACTTATGGATCCACTTCTTCCAGGAGAGTCTTTCAGGGACTCACCTCGAATGGTTCTATCAGTTGGATGGGACCAAGGTTCGTAACTGGGAGGAGTTGGCTACTGCTTTTTACAAGCAGTATCAGTATAATGCCGACCTCGCTCCTACACGTACCCAACTCCAGGGTATGTCGTTAGGATCAGGAGAAGGTTTCAAAGAATATGCGCAGAGATGGAGGGACCTTGCTGGGAGGGTACAACCACCTTTGACCGACCGGGAACTCGTTGATATGTTCTTAGGGACCCTATCCGGGCCGTTCTTCAATCATCTCATTGGTAATTCATCTGCAGGGCTTACCGACCTCATTCTGACTGGGGAAAGAATCGAAGCTGGTATCAAGAGTGGGAAGATTCAGGAGGCCACACCTTCGGATACTCACCAAAAGCCTTACATGGGCAAGAAAGAGTCTAATGCTGCATACGGTCAAAAGAGTCGTCGTGACCAACAGGCAGGGGCAGTCATGATCTCTGGTTCTGCACCACGCCGCCAACCACAAAAGGGAAATCAGCGAAGGCCGGACGAGCCTAAAAGATAATTCACCAACATCAACATGCCATGGTCACAAGCATTGCAGCACATGTTGAAAATGAACCTGATTGCGGTGATCAACCCTCCTGCAAATCCCAAGACCTCCTCTCCAAACTACAATCCAGAAGCGAGGTGTGCTTATCATTCTGATAGTCCGGGGCACGATACTGAGGACTGTTGGGCGCTGAAGTATAAGATCCAGAATATGATCGACGCTAAGGAGATCAAGTTCGAGCCTGCTGAGACTCCCGTTGTGACCACTGCTCCTTTGCCAAAACATGGCTAGGATTGAGAGATTTTTGTTCATTTGAATTCAAGTTGTATTTTTCTTTTCTTGTTTAAACAAACAATTATCATGTTAAACTCTTTTATTTCATGAATGCATTACACATGTCTGTCTTGAATTAATTATGTTTACTGTACTTAAAACTGCTTTCATATTTTTGTGATGATCAACTCTTGACTGAAAATTCTAAGCCTCTTGAGGGAGGATGACGAAAACGATACCACGATCTTTACAGTATGCTTTTGAACAGACCCCGCTGATGAGGTACAGGCATTGTTTCAATCCCTAAACACTGGAGTTATAAGAAAGATAATCCCTCGTCGACCCCTTTGAGCCAAAGAAGTAGGAGTTTTTCTTTTCGAAAATTAAAACCCTTAATCATAACCTGGGGCAGGGTAGTTCTCTCAGCTGATCCAAGTGCACAACGAATGGCATCAAAAGAAGTCCTTTTGAAACAAAAGACAGTGATGGTTCTAAATAACCATAAAGATAGGAAGTCATTATATCTCAAAAATAAAAAACCAATAAGTCAAAACCTATGAAGGAGACTTACAAAACTTGGGCATCCCGCTGACTGTAATCACAAAAGAAACAGTTCAGGCAAAATTTAGGGATAGAAAAATCAAAAAGAAAGAGGTCGCACAAACCCTCAACAAAAACAAAAAAAAAAGACTGCCTATTCAGAATGAATCATCAATATCTGAATCATCATTGGAACATCAAGGCAAAGACTCAAACAAAGTCTAGCGCACGATCGACTGAGTTTAGGATTGAAGAACATCACGAAGAGTGGGTGGGTACAAATAATTTGAGCCTTTATCCTTTGTTTCTTGAACCATGAACCAGGCCACGTTATAACCCTTAAAAGTCCTAGCTGAAGCATGGGTTAGTTCGAAAGCATACTGTTACGAAAAGTATCCTGACTCCTTAAGGCTTGCGGTAAAATAACGAGTTGACATTACATTTTACAAAATTTGCTGTTTTTACTGAAAAAATGCATTTTTCAAAAAACTTCAAGACAGACATAAGCTTTGCATTTTTGACATAACTTTGTTTGCATATGACTTTTTGTTTGAACAGCAGGGAAATTCGCACGACGAATGCCTAATGAACAGAAGTACCTCCAATCAAGGGGCACAACGTGATCATGGTCCAATCATCTGGGGCAGTCCAATCAAGATTCGGAGAATCTCTCAAAGGCCAAATAGCCTGGGGCAAATCTCCGCCTAAGTCACTTGGGGCATTTCAACAACGAATCTTGCACAATCAGACATCTTCTGGTAGCAGGGCAACACAACACTATCAACAGGGGCACCCCCCCTACACCCTGAGAGCGTGGACATAGTCGAAAAAGAATACTACGCGTAATCAAAGACCCGCTAGGTTGACACACCTAGGCAAAAATAAGGGCTTCCCGGCGAACCAAAAGGGTTCGGGCAAAATAAGGGATGAAAAAGAAAAATTTGTACACCCGGCAAGTCGAAAACCTGAAAAGGCGGCTTGGGCAAAAATGGGTATCCCGCTGACTGTAATCACAAAAGAAACAGTCCAGGCAAAAGTTAGGGATCAAAGCGTACGACTATGTCCTGTCATCTTGTCACCTGCCTACCAGGAGAAGGTTGGTACATCAACAACTATCAGCACCTCACAAGATATCTTTTCCCCTCACCTCAGAAACAGGGGCAATAATGAGTCGTCCAGGCGATCCAGTTGCTCTGTCAACCAAAGTACCAAGGAAAGGTTAATACAAAGATGATTACCATCTACCTTTACAAATTCCAGATCAAGGGTTAACATCCGAAACCAAACAGGACAATCATCCACTTGATCATCATCGGGCAACCCTACACCGGTTCCTTCTCAACTTTCAGACAAAGTCTTACACGGACTCATCCACAAGTAACCCTACACCAGTTCCTTCTCAACTTTCAGACAAAGTCTTACACGGACTCATCCACAAGTAACCCTACACCGGTTCCTTTTCTTTCAGAAAAAGTCTTACATGGACTTATCATCAAAGTAACCCTACACCGGTTCCTTCTCAACTTTCAGACAAAGTCTTACATGGACTTATCATCAAAGTAACCCTACACCGGTTCCTTCTCAACTTTCAGACAAAGTCTTACACGGACTCATCCACAAGTAACCCTACACCGGTTCCTTTTCTTTCAAAAAAGTCTTACACGGACTTATCATCAAAGTAACCCTACACCGGTTCCTTCTCAATTTTCAGACGAAGTCTTACACGGACTCACCCTCCACAAGTAACCTTACCCCGGTTCCTCCAGAAGTCTTACACGGACTTACCTCAAAGATAACCTTACCCCGGTTCATCAAGAAGTTTTACACGAGCTTACCCTGCAGTAACTTTACCCCGGTTCCTCCAGAAGTCTTACACGGACTTACCTCCAAGATAACCTTACCCCGGTTCATCAAGAAGTTTCACACGAGCTTACCTTGCAGTAACCTTACCCCGGTTCCTCCAGAAGTTTTACACGAACTTATCCCGAAGTAACCCTACACAGGTTATCTCTTTCCAGACGTAGTTTTACACGGACTCGTCATCAGTAAACCCTACACAGGTTTCCTTCTCAAAATTCCAGACGTAGTTTTACACGGACTCGTCATCAGTAAACCCTACACAGGTTTCCTTCTCAAAACTCCAGATGTAGTTTTACACGGACTCGTCACCCAGAAACCCTACACAGGTTCTCTATTTTCAAGGATGCAGTTTTACACGGACTCGTCATCAGTAAACCCTACACAGGTTTCCTTCTCAGCTCTAGATATAGTCTTATACGGACTCATCATCAGTAAACCCTACACAGGTTTCCTCCCTCCAAAGATGCAGTTTTACACGGGCTCATCATCAAGCAGAGCTATAGTCAGCCTTAAGGAAGTTGGGTACCCTCCAGCAGATCTCAACGTTCCTCAGCGTAATATACGAACATTCCTAACAAGCATCCCCGACAGTCTTGATCTAAGATTGTTCCCCAAGCAGTAATCTTATCCCCAGTAGATTCTGGAAGCTTACCCCCGCAAAGCACGAACGCGTCCCCCGGACTTTTTATTTAAAGGTTATGCTCCACCAGAGCTTATAACTGGGTTATCCTCAGCCAAAAGCGATGGAAAGATCATCCTCGACGAAGTCTTCCTATCCCCAGTGAAGTCTATTAATTCCTTCAACATAACACATCAACGGTATCCCCAGCGGAGTTATCGTCAAACATCTCAGCAAAGTACCTCTCTTCCCACAGAGTATTGTTCCCCAGCAAGATCGCTAGAGTAATTTTCTCCCCGCAGAGTAATCTATTCGCCAAGTTTATTCCCCAACGGAGTCATCTTCTCCTACCGGTATACTTACAACTATCATCCCCAGCGGAGGCAAATCTATTCTTTAACATCAGCCCAGGAGTGACTTCCCGGCACCCGTCAAGGATTTACTTTCCTAGACGAAAAATGCATTCATAAACGTAACACTTCCATATATCATTATAGCATGCATAGACGCATCATATCTTACAAATCTCATTTATGTTGAGAGCATCATTGCTTGATCCCTATCATGCATTGCATATGACTGACCTTTACCTTTCAGGAAAGATTCAGTTAAATTCTCGATCATATTTCAAGACCTAGATCGGTTCAGTTAATCGACTCCAAAGATTTCTTGTCCAGTCCAAGGCCTTCTCTAGTCCAGCTAAATCGACCCCAAACAGATTTTTCTGATGAAGATTCAGTAGAAGTTATCAAAGGTTTTTCTCAAACGTCCGCTTTTGAAATTATAATTTCCTATGGTTCTCTCCCCAATGTTGCGGAGATGATAATTCCATCCCAGGTTTTTCTCAAACATCCGCTTTTGAGATTATAATTTCCTATGGTTCTCTCCCCAATTCTGCGGAGATGATAATTCCATTCCAGGTTTTTCTCAATGTTTGCTTTTGAGATTATAATTTCCTATGGTTCTCTCCCCAATTCTGCGGAGATGATAATTCCACTCCAGGTTTTTCTCAAACGTCCGCTTTTGAGATTATAATTTCCTATGGTTCTCTCCCCAATCC
The DNA here is from genome assembly GCA_948472305.1 of Vicia faba. Classification (NCBI taxonomy): domain Eukaryota; kingdom Viridiplantae; phylum Streptophyta; class Magnoliopsida; order Fabales; family Fabaceae; genus Vicia; species Vicia faba. The sequence continues at coordinate 1,044,358,579 of OX451739.1, forward strand.
TGCGGAGATGATAATTCCATTCCAGGTTTTCTCAATGTTTGCTTTTGAGATTATAATTGCCTATGGTTCTCTCCCCGATACTGCGGAGATGGTAATTCCCACCAAGATTCTCTCAACAATTGCTGTTGAAGTTGAAGTCGCCCAAGGTTCTCTCACTGTTCCTGTTGAGGTAGTAACCACCCCTGGTTCATTCATCATCTTTTGAAGCTCCAGACTCAGCTCCTGTAACCAATCAGGACACATCTATACCAAGCATCTGAAGACCAGTTCCTGTAACATGTCAGGTAATCGTTTTTTCTTTTGCAGGTACACAAGTTCTCGCTAAGGAATCTCTTACGCGATCGACACCCAGATGGCATCTATAAGCCCATCATCATATCCATCAATCTCCAAATGGCGTCTGTAAGCCCATTCCCGCTATCACGTTGCTGATACTCAACTATGTGAGTGCAAATTTCTGGGCACTCTAGTGTTCAATCATCTTCCACCCTCGGATCACGAAAGGCACACAAGCCAATCTACATCCTCAGGTCTAAGAAGATTGAACAGGGGCAACTGTTGTACCCCAAAATTTGCCCTCCCATAATCTTCAAAGTTTTGACAAGCAAATGGTTCAAAGTCTACTCAAGGGCTACACAATCAACAAGTCTCCTAAGTCAGTCAAACTAGGGTTTTAGTTCTTGCAAGGAAGTTGAAGTTTTCAAGAGCTCAATCAAGTCTCCTATGCCTATAAACATTGTCAAGCACCTACAAGTCAAGTTTCAAGACTTTCAGCACAAAATTGCACAGTCAAAAACCCTAATTGCACTACGGTCAACTGTAGGGGCAAAATGGTCATTTGACAGTCAAAAGTTCAAATTTTTGGTCAACATCTTATTTTTAAGCCACAAACATCATTTGATCAATGCTTGATCATGATTCTCAAAAATATGGCTCAAAAAGTCTCAAGATGCAAAAGTTTCTATTTTCGGACAGCTGAAAAGTCAACTGTAACTTGACCAAGGCATAACTTTTTCATGGTTCATCAGAAAAATCCCATCCAATGCTCATCTTGAAGGGGGAGACATTTCCTACAACTCATCTTCACACTCCAAGTCCAAGAAATGCTCTCACAAAGAGTTATCAATTTCAACATTATAGGTCATTTTCAAAAGTCAACAAAAAGGGACTTTAAGTCAAAGACCATAACTTGAGATTGGTAAATCAAAATGACATGGGACCAAAGACATTGTTTAGAGGACTTCAAGACCTTTCTAAAATGTCCAAGAACATGATCAAATCTTAAAAATTGAGCAAGATATGCATTGGAGAAGTTGGAAAATTTTTGTGAAATAGCCAAAGGCAATTATCCTTGAAATTTCATTTTTGACAAAAGGGGCCCACTTTTTCCACTTGTTTCAGCTTGGCCATGCTTCCCACGTGTCCCACAAATTATTTCAAAATTTAAAATTAATTTTTTCATTTTTACTTAATTTTATTGGATTTAATGCATTTTAAATCTTTTAAAATCAAATAAAATTAAAAAGGTTAATTAAAGGGAATATTTTGCATTGAATAACTTTGAACCACCATTATACACATCCCAAATTCATGCCAAGGCCTAATCAAGCAAGAATTCAAATTTTGGTACAAAGATGGAAAGTGTTTCAATGGAGGTTTATGGAAAATCTTAAGCATGAATACAAGGCATTATTGGCCATAATTCTTATCAAAACACATTACATAACATGTATACAAGTGATCACAAGGACATACACGAAAAAATAAGCTCCCAAATTGCAAAACACATTTCAAAAAATTTCAAGCAAAGAGCAAAACTGTAAACCTCCTTACAACGCCTCTCAAGTCCCAATTCCCATCCAAACATATTCCTGACATCCTTAGGAAGCTTTGGCAATCAAAAACAAGCATAATCACTCAAGAAATCGTGCCTTAGACCTCCTCCGGTTTGCTTCATTTTTTCAAATTGTATATCATATTTCATAAGCAATTAACCCATTTTCTTTGTTGTTTTGTGTTGCTAGGGGCTTTCTAAAGCTAGTAGATTGATCCAATTGCATTTTAACGCATCATAGCATGATTCACCATTGAAATATTTTAGGGTTTCTCAAGCTTCAAATTGGGGATTTCCCCATATGGTAAAATTAGGACATCAAACTGCCATGGTTGGAATCGTGGCATCCAAACGAACATAACAGACCCATCGCGCTCAATTTATGGTCAACCATGGCCTAATCGTTATTTTTTTACAGGTTGCGTTTTGGGGGGGTTTAAAACCCCCGCTATCTCTTTTGTTACAGGGGCAAACGGAGAAGAAGGTTGGCGTGGCAAGACCTGAATGGAGGGTTCAAACCGCGCGCGCAATTTTTTTTGTTTTATATCAATTAACGTTATTTCTTACATATTATTTGTTTTCCATTCCATGTACAAAACGCGCAAACAGCTCAATTGGTAGGCAAGTGACTTGGTAAACACTGGGACCTGGGTTCGAATCCCAGGTCCCCTTAAATTATTTCTATTATTTTGTTTAACCCTTTCCCATGCAGTGCATCATTCAGTGATCCATCATACACCCAGCGTTTGTGCTTGCCATGTGTCTCTAATGGTCAATCCAGTGGCTATTACCAGCCATCCACTATACGCATCAGTCAATCGTTCTCCACATGATTCAAAAAGTCAGCAAAGGGCCTCCTTCTGTTGGGCCAAAATTCATCAAGCCACCTCCTCAATTGGGGTCAACACCCCCCATGGTTTGCATATAACTTTCTTTCTTTTCATTTTTTTTATTTTATGTGTTTTATTTATTTTAATTAATTCATCAAAAACAATTTTCATAAAAACCAAAAAAATCAGAAAAAAAATCATAAAATAAAAATATGTTTTATTTAATTTAATTCATCAACATTTTTGTAAATAAATTTCATAATTAATTTAGTTTTGATTTTAGGTTATTAACTTTAATGCTTTTTTTTAATAACTAAAAAATATAAAAAAAATAAGTCTTTAGCACATTTTCATCTTTTTAAATAAATATTTTATTTTCTTATTATAATTATTTTTAACCATTAATTAATTTCGTAAATACTTGTAATTAATCAATTATGTTTAAATTAGATTTAACTTAGGTAATTTTTCTTTAATAAATTAAAAAAACAATTAGAACTAGAATTATTTGACTTTTAATTAATTTAATTTTCTTTAATGTCATAAATACAAAAAAACATAAAAATAAGTCATTGCATTTATTTAATTTAATTATTTTATTTATTTTATTTTAATTCCTTTAAAGGGTCCAACGCCCTCGCATTCGATTACATTTTTGTTTCGCGCGTTTTATTTATTTATTTTTGTGAATATAATGTATTTGCTCCAAAGCCCTGTAATAGTTAATTAGGTATTTATTTTCTGCAATTTATTTTAAATCGGGTCTGGATTAATTTGGCGTTGTAGACCCGCGCCTTTGTAATAGCGTAGGACCTTTTATCTTTTCCGCACTTTAAATTCCCGCACCTTTAACTATTAAACAATGACATGAAAGAATGAATGCCCAAAAATAAAATCGAAACGTAGATCACCAATGCATGACAAGACAAACAATAAACTGAAAATGACACACAATTCACACACCACCCCTAGGGTACGCCTCACTGTTGCCTTGCCTCTCGAAAGGTGATCGTCGAGTAGAGGATGTCTTAGTAAGTCCTCATGATCCGGGAACCTGGCATGAGGGTAGCTTCTAAGGTGTCTTCCCATTGCTCTGGTGATCACCATGTCCCGAACCTCGAATTGACCCGAACACCTCCAACGGTGGTGCTACCTATCTCTCAATGGTGGGATGGCACTACTTTAAAGGACATTTACACAGACGAATTCCTTAGGGTAGGTAGATTCTCATAGATACTCGCTCTTTTCAAAAACAAACAAAATACTTTTCACACCTACACTTTCTAAAAGTTTTCAAACAAATTTTTCATACACTCTTGAGGACAGATACAAGAGTCGAACTGAAATTTTCAAAGAAACTTTTTTTAAAACCCACAGTTGAAAAGCAAACAAACCATTTTTGAAAACACAAATGAGCAAGTATCTAAGAGCCCATGGATAACCATGGATAGAAAGGGTGCTAACACCTTCCCTTTCTATAATCTACCTCCCGAACCGAGAGCAATCTCTATAAGGAATTTTTCTGTGCTTTTGTCCTTTCCATTTGGAGAAAATAAAAGACGGTGGCGACTCTTGCTTCCGCGACATTTCGTGAAACCAGCTTTAAAACAGTCAGTTCCAGATCCACCGATCACAATCATGATCAAAGCAAAAGGCATTATCAAAAATAAGAAGAAAAAGTATCTACTCAAAATGGAGTTTTGGCTTGCATGTTAAGTTACTCGTAAAGAAGACTTTGGTATTTGATCTTCAATATGGTACAATACTCCAATTCAATATAGTATGTTACTATAGTTCTCAAAATATGTCTAAAAATTTTGCATGTATATTTCATGGCTTTAAGATCACTAACATTTCATTTCCAAGTCTTTTGAAATGTTTTTTCACTTTCTATAACAGTGGTAACCAGTTACTGGTTATGGGTAACCAACTACAGGCTTTAAAATATTTATGGAAAACAATTTTTGTTCAGTGGTAACTGGTTACTATCTTCTGGTAACCTGCTATAGCTTCACGTTTTTGAAATTTCTGAATGTTACAGAGACTGGGTAACCGGTTATTTCATACTTGTAACCGTCTATCACTAAAACATTTTTGAAAAATAATTCGGTTATGATGGTTGTTGGATTGAAACTTTGGGCATGAACCATTACACTTTTCCATGCATTTAGAACCTTTTGAAAGGGTGTATTACATGTATAAATTTCATTTTTAATTCTGATGCAAAAAAAGACAACAACAGCAACAAAAATCACAACATACAATACAATGTTTTGTATCTCATTTTCAAACCAGTGCATTGATTAATATTCTGATCTTGCATGAAACTTTTACTCTTACATTTTCAAATACATCATTAGAAAAGTTACATCATATGCATTGAGCACTTGTGTAATATATTCATTGAATTGATGTCTTGAAAGAGAAGAGATCAATACTTGATATTGACATTGATTATAAACTTTCATATCTACTTCAAGAATTTGTTTCTAATCATTTTTCCAAAGTGATTTTGCTATAACCTTGTTGTCTAGGATTGTTGGAAGCAAGAGATTATTGAGGGAGGACTGTTCTCTTTTTACTTTGTATTGGTTACCTTGTTTTCAGGATTGTTGGAAACAAGTGTGCACATTGAAGAGGATTGTTCTTCTTGCACTTATTGTATAGTGAAATCTCTTTCATGTTGAAAGGGGACTGGAGTACCCTCGGACTATGAAGGGAACTAGGATATATCCGGTGTTATTTATGTTTATTCATTTACCTCTTTCATATTCATACACAAACCAGAAAAATAAGAACACCATCACATAAAAGAATAAAAATTTGCAATCCACTTTATTCAGTCTCGTCTTAGGCGCACTCAAAAACCAACAATTTGCATAAGAAAAATAAGGAAAAGGAATTTTAGGCCACTATCTTGTTAAACCCCTAGGGGGTAAGAAAGTATATCTCTTAAGGGCATCATTAATCATTAGACCAAAACCATAAGGGAAGAATTCCAAAAGGTTGCAAAGGGTAAAATGTAAAATTTATAGGCTTAACAACCATCCTCTTAGAATCGTCTTTCCTCTAAGGCGATTTCATGCTGAGCATCCTCCTCCTTGGGAGTTTCCTTTCCCACTTCCTTGTCGCTCTAAAGCTAAATCTGGGTGCCTTCATTAGGAGGCACATCAGGCTTCTCAGAAGGTGGAACCTCTTCTTCCTCCACTAAATGTCCATCATATAACACTTTAAAGAGATTCATTTGACTTAGGTCCATCTTAAAATACAAATCAAAAGTGTCTACTAATTCATATTTAAGTGTGGACAACTCCTCCTCCATTATCTTCTTAGATTAAAGGGTTCCCTCAAGGGACTCTTTTAGGATCTCCCCTGAGATGGAGAGGTTTTAGGCCTTTAATACAACTGCTTCAAGTTTGGTTTGTAGATCCTTATTTTCTTTGACCAAGTTCTTCACTATCACCTGATCTTTGTCGAGATTTCCAAGGGAAATATAGAGCTTAGACTTCAACTTGTTTACAATTTGGGCTTTTTTCTCACGTTAAACTTGCTCCATCAATAAGACCCTCAATAAGTGATTCTCTTTAAAGTCAAACAACTTATGAGGAGACTTGTTACAAATTGCCTTATAATTGCATGGGAAATCTTCGTTAAAAGGGAAATCTATCGCCTGATCTTGTCAAGATTTCTTGGGGATGTAGAGAGCTTGGGCTTTAGCTCATTTACAATTTGGGCATTTTTCTCACGTTGAACTTGCTTCATCAATAAGACCCTCATTAAGTGATTCTCTTTCAAGTAGAACAAATTAGGAGGAGCCTTGTTACAAATGGCCTTATAATCGTGTGATAAATCTTTGTTAAAAGGGATATGCATGCTAGTGAATATTATGGCATCAAATATGAGATCATTCCACATGAAGAACTAAAGATGTAGGTCATTCCCAATTAGGGAATAACACTCTTCCGCCTTATCCTCCTCAAAGGTAATAATTGTGCTGTCCTTTGGGACAAGGGAGGAAGTCACACCCTACTTCTCGATTTTATAGGTGCGAGGCTCATTGGGGATGTCACCTTCGATTTACCTCTTCCTTCCCTCTATGATCAAGTTATTTAGGAAACTCATGGGGTTGTTTATCCCTTGGCTTTTAGCATTTTTCTTGTTGGTCTCCGCTAATACCTCTTCCTTGAATGGGGTGAAGGGAATTAGAATCCCTAATTCATGGATAACAGGAAGGTGCGGGTAGAAGTAAGAGTTGGGCAGGTCATACAGTGAAACCATATTAACCCTCTTTACATTAGAATATTTCTCTAAGATAACTTTTTTCTCGTTGCCAGAATAGAAGAGACTGACATGTTTCTGAAAGGAAGCTATCCTATCCTTACAAGTATATTGAGTCTCAAAATCCTCGACACCCATAAGCCCTAAAATATTTTTGAAACGATTTTCAAGTGTTCCTATAATTTATCTTTCCCAATAACTGATAAATGTCCCCTTAAATGTTTATGGGAACAAATTTAGATTGTTGAATTGTTCTTAAAGAAAAGGCTACAATTTTTAGATGTTGCATAAAAATTTGAACAACAAAAAAATTAGGTGGCAACTTTCCCTCCAAACATCTTAACATTTTATTTAAACTTTCCTCCAAATATTATATAGTAAAATTTATTTAATAAACTAATATAAATTATTTTTTTATTAAAAATTATAGTAAAATTTATTTTTAAAACAAGCAAATATGTTATTATTGAAAATTTTATTTTTCTTACAATTACTTTAGTTATCTAAATTCAAAATATATGTATTAATCAACAACAATAATAATAACAACAACAACCAAACATTATCCTACTAAATAAGATCGGCTACATGAATCAAGTTTCGCCATAATGTTCTATCCAAGACCATAATTTTATCTAAATTGTTAAGCTCAAGATTTTTTTTAATAACTTCTCTTATAATTTTCATAGGTCTTCCTCTACCTCTAACTATTTTACCCCACTCCATCTAATCTACTCTCTTACGATAAAATCTTAAGATCTTCTCTCAATATGCTCAAACTATCGAAGTCTAATTTCCACTATTTTTCTATTCTAGGTGATACCCCAACAGTCTCTAACATTGTCATTTATATTAATTTACTAATATTTATATTCATAAATATAATTATTAATCAATTAAAAAAATATAAATATTAATTTATGAATATTTATATTTTTAAAGAAAAATATTAATATAATTTTGTATATAGATAATAATATTTTTTATCATCTTATTTTATATGTTAAAATCAAAGATAAAAGAAAGAATAAGTTAAACCAAAATTGTACATAACTAAGGTAAGAATTAACATAAATAAAAATAATCTTAAATGACATAAAATATAAGTATAACAAAATGATTTTGTTTGCATATTAATTGATTTAGAAATAATGTTAATTTTTGAAGATTTTATTAAAATAACTTTTGTGGTATGTGTAATTTTTGTTTAGTGCAATTCTAATTTGAATAGTTTATTTAAAAATTAAAATGGTAAAAGATATTTCTATAACTTAAAAATATATTTACTAAGCGTTCTCACTATTTCACTTTTAGGGAACAATTTGTAATTGTTGCTAGATATGAAAATATTTAAAAATTGTCGCCACAGAGTGTTTATACTCTACAATTTTTAGGAAACATTTTGTAGTCATTGTAATTTATAACAACATTTTAAAAATGTCGACTATGATGCCTCAAAAAAACATTATCTTTTTTAAAGTTTAGGCGACGTTTTAGGAAAATGTGACCAAAGAACGATAAAAAAGGTTGCCTTAAATAATATGCAATGCTTGCACAGGAGACATTTGGAAAATGCCCCTTATAATTTTAGGCAATATTTTTCATAATTCTCGAAACACTTTCTAATTATTGTCATAGAGGAAAAGTGTTATAGTGACATTTTGCATAATTTATTTATAGGGTTAATACCTATTTTTACCCCTGATATATGGGGTGTATTTGAAAAACTCCCCTGCCAAAAAAAAAGTTCTAATTGTTACCTTGACAAATTTTAAAAGTTTCAGTTTTTACCAAAGACTGATGTGACTTATATTTTTGTTATATTTTTATGACATGGCTTGATTAGTTGTCATTTTTAATTAATTTTTAATTTTTAATTTCATATGGCATTTATATTAATATTTTATTAATTGAGTGTTATTAATTGAGTGTTAATTTAAAGTTAAAAAAAATGTGTCCTTTCACAAGAATTGAACCGTGGACATACTGTCTGCAGCGAACGCTTCTTACCACTAGACCAATGCATTTTCTTTGTTATATTTTGGTTTGAGCGCCCTTATGCTTCAAATGACGTGTAGTTCAAAATGCTGCACCTTTAATCGAGTTTTGAATTTCGTTGTCTTATTTACTTATTCATGTTTTTCGTCCTAAAAGTAATGTTGTCCCTACTTCATATTTTCTGATATAAAGAATCAGGTTACATGCATGTGGAAATTTGTTTCATTGTTCTGAATTATGTATAACCATGTGAAATCGCTCTTTCTCCAAATTACTTTTCTATATGCATATTTGTAACTCAACCAAATCAAGTGATTTTGAAATGTGAAGTGGCAAAATGTACCAGAGAGAGCGGGTGTCGATATTAGATATTTAGATTCAATGAGTCATTCTAGTGCTTTCATGTGCTTCTGTTGTAAAATCTTCAGCATTTTGTTTATAGACAGATTCATCTTTTTGCAGATTTTATTGGGTCACTACTCCAATATGATCGACCAACTGCTCTGTAAGTTCTAATAATTCTCCAAATCTCCCAAGGAAGAATGAATAAGTTGTAGTCAAAACAGAATGTTACAAGGATTGTGTTGTGAATCTTCATTTTTATTTCAGAATGCTTCATAATCAAAAGCTAGTAGATTTTGACTTGTGTCTGCAATGAGTTTTAAAACATAAGTATATTGTTACGTGTTCAGTGTGCTTTGACAACTAAACAATGTATTTATTTATTCAGCCTATCTTGCTAAACTAAGAGTTAAGAATAAATATACAACTAAACTGATGGATACAACTAAACAGTGTATTTCGAGTTTTGAGTGTCAAGATCCCATATACGAATTGTACAATCCATACTGCCAGAAATCAAAACTCGATTAAAGGTGCAGCATTTTGAACTACACGTCATTTGAAGCATAAGGGCGTTCAAACCAAAATATAACAAAGAAAATGCATTGGTCTAGTGGTAAGAAGCGTTCGCTGCAGATGTGGCATCCTCAAGGTAAAAACTGAAACTTTTAAAATTTGTCAGGTAACAATTGGAACTTTTTTTTTGGCAGGGGGGTTTTTCAAATACACCCCATATGTCAGGGGTGAAAATAGGTATTAACCCTTATTTATATTAACCTTAGTTTTTTTCTTATAGGTTTCATTATTTATTTGATTATGTGTATTTGAATGAAGAAGAATTATTAATTCTTATAGAGGTCAAAGGTATCATCTTAGTGAATGGAAGCGGGGGCATATTGTAATACCGTGTGTCCTCTTAGACACTCTGAATCTTGTCAAATAAGATAAATTGAGTTCTTGTATGCTCTATTACTTGTCAGTTGAGACAAATAGAGTCATTAGTAAATTTAGATTAGCTTAATTATTACTTAGTAAGGTTGATATTTATTAATTTATTAAAGAAAAAATACTTTTGGTAACTTAAATAATTGGTCAACTACTCTAGGAGATGCAATATCCTTTTTAGATATTTTTTTCTTCTTCTATCTTTACTAACCACTCTTTTACTTTGTAGTAAAGAGATAAACAAGAGAAATAGGAGAAAAAGAGAAAAGAAGAGGAAAGAAGACAAGAAAGAGGAAGAAAGCTTAGAAGTGAAATAAGAACCTTGGATCAAGAACCAAAACCAACTCCTTTTTTTATCATTAATCATCTACTTTAGGTGAGTTCTAGCTAGTGTAGTATTTAGAGCAATAATTGAAAGAGATGGAAAAGTTAGGGTTTATGTTTCATTATCATAATCATGAAAAAATTGAAGTCCTTACATGTCTTTATTGTTACTTGTTCAATTGTTATGTTATAACATGTTAATTGATGAGTTGTTGGTGTGTCAAGATGTTTGTGTTGTGTTAATATCTCCTTTCCCCTTCTTGTTATCATTTCTCATTGGTGGTATTCTATCATCCTCGCTAAGAGAGGGGTGAGCTTGCTAAGCAAGCTTATCAGAATCCATGACATAGTTATTTTGTCATTCTCGTTAAGAAAGGAAAAGTCTCACTAAGCGAGATAGACGATGTTTTTGGAAAATGACTTTTTGGAATTTCTCACCATGCTCTCGCTAGATGCTATGCTCGCTAGGGTGCTTCGCTAGGCCTCACTAAGTGATGAAGTGAATTTTACCATTTTTGGGACAATGGTCTTGTCTCTCTAAGAGCTCGCTAAGTGAGTATGATAACATAGAGAAAAATACTTTGGTTCTTGTTTCCACCATAAAAAGGGAAGTGTAAATCTGGTTGATACGAGACTCAAAACATTGGAAATATAGTACAATGGGCTATTATATGATGAGAAACCATGGTTTAAACCAAGGATGTTTGGTGAGTGATGATAATGATCATAATATTTATATGAACTACTTTATGTTTGATCCATGTTTGGCTTGTTTGTGAATAATAACTTGATTAACCTTGTGATGAGTGAGGAAACCTTAGGATGTAATCTAGTTAAATAAACTAGTAAGATAACTTAGGATAGGGTAGACGACTTAGATGGCGGTGTTCAGACACAAAAGTACCTCAATGTCTATCATGGATGAATAATTACTAAATTTGAATCATAAACATAAATTAATATGCTTTTTATGGGACATGATTTATTGTTAAGATATAGGTGAATGTGATCACCTAGTGAATGACGATTACAATCATGTTGCCATTAATGAACTAATCATGTATTCGAAAACAACCCCTTTGTCGTGTCTATCCCAAATTGTGATGCTAATGAAAAGTAAGAATTGAAGTACATGTTTTATTGCTTCTTATTAACCAAATGGGTTACAGTCCCATATGATAAACTAAATGGGTTAGAGTCATGTAGTTCAACCAAATGGTTTAGAGTCCCATGGAAGATGTGGACCTCAAAGTGAATTAGAGTCCCATACGAAAATAAAGGCTCAAAATGGGTTTCAGTACCATATGGAACGATGATTCTTTAGTTAGGGTTCGAGTCCCACGGGTAATATAAAATCCACAAGAAAGGTCAAATCATGATACAAGGATCCATAACAAGTGTTGATAATCCTAGACGTAGGGTTGTTCGAGGAAAGATGCAATGATATGGTTTCCGAATAGTGATTGATTTGAGTTGATGAACTCAAGCATACATGTTCCTATACAATGTGAAATGTCCCTAGATGCTTACATCTTTATTTTATTTACATGACTTAATTTAGGAATCGTTTAGAAGCCTTGTTGAGGCGAGTGGATCCATAAGTTATGGAATCCACTAAGATTATTATCTCACCCCTTTATTATTGTTGTTTTCAGGTAGTTATTTGTAGGTGAAAAGCAATGGCAAGCTTGCTTGATGACCCTTGGTGACTTGATGTTTGATGGAGTTTCTTTCGCTGTGTAGATAGATATTTTGAGATCATCTAGATGATGATCTAGATCCTAGTTTTTGGATTTAGGCATCTTTTTATATATTGTGTCGTAGTTGTATATTATTCTTTTGGGCATGTATGTATATATATATATATATATATATATATATATATATATATATATATATATATATATATATATATATATATATAATGTTTCCATTACCAATTAAACTTTGTATAATATGTTTTCAAGATATGTATTATATGTAAGGGGTTATAATTGGTATCAGAGCAGGTCAACCCTAGACCCTAGTGTGAAATATCACAAGTCTCATTTATGCCTCATATGTGCAGTATCATCGTTGCCCTTGGTGTCATATCTTATGGTATTAGTTTATCTAACCATAATTCTATTTGTATAAAATTTAGGATCAAGGCTGATAGACATAGAGGTCCTGGTAGGCCTAGAGCTTGGAATGTGAATTAAGAACCAACAGTTGGAATTGATGGAGGTCAGTGGCCTCAGTTTGTGCAACAAATGTGGCAACAACATAATCAATTCATACAAAAGATGAATGGTGGTCTTCATCCACATGTAGTTTCGGAAGAAGTTGTAGGTAGTAGTTTCCTAAACTTCTTCAGAATGAATCCTCGTGATTTTTAAGTTGGTTTAGATTCAGTGAAGGGTCATGAATGGTTTTCCAACATATAAAGGGTATTTCAGATGATGCATTGTAGTGAAGAGAACAAGGTGTTTTTTGCTTCTCACATGATTAAGGGTCTTGCCGCAAGGTTGTGGGAGAGTACTTCGACCCTTATGACTAATCAGGGAATACCGAGGGATTAAAAACATTTTAAGACCATTTTTATAGACAAGTAATTTCCAAGTACTTTGAGGACTCATAAGGAATTTGAGTTTCAACAACTTATACAAGTTAATATGGCAGTAGATGAGTATGATAAAAAGTGTAAGGATATGGATGCTTACTCTAGGCAAGTCTTGTATGCACCAGATGAGAAGTAGAAGGTGGACCAGTTCATGTTTGGGTTAAGGGGTGAAATCTCTCATAGTGTTTCTCAGAGAGATCTCACTACTTATGTGGAGTTATTGAGATAATATTATGTGGCTGAAAATAATTTGAACAAGGTTCGAGACATGAAGGGTCAGTATAAGGTTGGTCATAAGAACCAAGGAAGACCTTTAACACCCCAATTTAGGATTATGTTGCCTATATATTAATCTATGAATATTTTAATATTTATTGTGTTTATTAGAGTATTTAATGGGGGTGTAGGTCCTTGAGTTAGAAAGTAAAATAAAGTAAATGGATAATAGTTTATTGTTGTAAGTAATTAAAATAATAAGGAAAATAAAATAAATTAGAGTGTGTAGAGATTTTGATGGAAATGAGGTAATCACATGAGGATAAGTTGGGGGTAAATGAGGGAAAACATAATTAACAAGAATATTGTTATAACAAGGGAAGATTGGAAAAGGGGAAGTCAGTTGCATCATATGTGAAAAATTAAGAGAAAGGAGAAAGAGGCTAGGGCATAAGAGATCAAGAGCTTGAGGTTGAGGAAAAACTCTAGGATTTAAACTGCATTTGCTTGAGATAATCTAAGGTAAGGGTTCTAATGGTTCTCAAGTATGATTGATATGATGAAAGTGTAGAGTAGGGTTTAATTCTCTTGAATTAATGATAAATATTGTGAAATAATTAATAATGATACTATTTTTATATGCGTGGTATAAATTCTAAAGGTGTATGTTAATATGTTATTGCTGTGTTCTTGGATCATGTTGAATTTAATTTGAGTTGGGTGATGATGATGTTGTTATGTTGATAATGTCATGATAATGTTGTTATGGTGTTGAATTTGATGAGGTCGTTGTTGAATGTTGTAAATTATGCATCCATGGTGTCAGAACTTCGATTCTAATTATGATGTGGCCTCGATCCTATGGTGGTGGTTCTAGTGTGAGTAGCTAATTTCCTATGATGGGGAATTAGTGGTGTTATATATGGTGTGCAGTAATTATTTTTGTGATGTGATATGGTTCAAGAGTGAATCAAATCCTATGGTGGAGGATCATGTATCCTATTATGGTGGAACATGGATCGAAATGAACCTGTGTGTTAATAACTTGGTACCACATGCATTGAGCTAGTGATGCCGCATTAGCATTCTATGGGGCATTGTATAATTTTGTTGGGACTATGTGATGTAGTGATACTTGTGAATGTTATGTGGTTATATGTGAGCCTTGTGATGGAAGTTGTACGTGTGTTACTTATGATGTTTGGGGTGTGATCTATGATTATTTTAAATATGATTCCACTATAAAATTTTCATATGTGTTTTGATATCCTATAAACATCAAATAAGTGAAGTTTTGAGATTAATAACATAATTTGGTGTAACCCGTGTTACGGAGCAGGTTATTTATGTTTTTATGAAGTGTGACACCCTTGTGGTTGTATTTATTCGTTAAAATAATTGATAATTACGTGTGGGGTTAGAAGGGTGTTACATTAGTGGTATTAGAGAAAGTCAGTGCATCCATCTAGGTTTTTGTATGATTGATTGTTCATTAGTACACGACAATGTGTGACAAACGCTGTCAGTACTCGCTGACTTTCTAACGAATTATCTGCAGGAATGGGATTGAAACTAGTGGGGGAGAAGATTTTGCTTTTGTAAGATGTTTCAGGTGTGAAGTGTTGGTTCGGTATACTGGTGATTACAAGAGTGCACGTGTTGTTGAGGTTGTGTTGTTTCCCGAACCCGAAGAGAGTACGGATTCATGATTCTTTTCTGCAGGTCAAGTTGTGATGTCTTTGATGGACAATGACCAGGTATTGTTAATTTTTTTCTTCTAGGAGAATAGAGAGCAATGTTACGACTAGTGATATGCCAGTGGTTTGTAATTTCATATGTTTTTCCTGAAGACATCTGCGACTTTCCTCCAAAGCATGAATCTAGATTCGATGAAGGCGAAGAGTTGTTTGTTTCTACTATAGCAAGACCATGAGATTACATAAGTTTGGTGACACTGGAGAACTATTGTTTTTATCTGCTAAGCAAGTAGAATAACTCTTAGAAGATGAAGCTTATATTTTTCCAATGTTTGCATCCTTGCATGTTGATAGTGGACATGTAAGTGTCGATTTACCTGTTGTGTGTGATTTCCAAGATGTATTTCCAGATGACATCAGTGACTTGCCTCTAAAGCGAGAGGTTGAGTTTTCTATATACTTGCTGCCTGGTACCACTCTAGTGTCTATGGCTCCTTATAGGATGTCAACCTCAAAATTGGTTTAGTTGAAGAAATAATTAGAAGAATTGTTGGAGAAGAAGTTTGTTCGGCCATGTGTTTCTCTGTGGGGTGCACCTGTGTTGTTGGTTAAGAATAAGGATGGTAATATGAGGTTATGTATGGACTACAGACAGTTGAATAAGGTGACAATCAAGAATAAGTATCCACTTCTGAGGATTGGTGATCTGATGGATCATTTAGTAGGTTCTTGTGTGTTTAGCAAGATTAATTTAAGGTCGTATTACCATCAGATTCGTGTTAAACCAAACGATATCTCGAAGATAGCATTTAGGACGAGATATGGACACTATTAGTACATTATGGTGTCATTTGGCACATCTAATGCACTAGGCGTGTTCATGGAGTATATGAATCATATTTTCCTTTCGTACCTGGATAAGTTTGTGGTGGTCTTCATCGATGATGCTTTGATATTTTTTAACACTAATGAAGAGCATGTAGAATATCTCCAAATTATGTTGCAGGTGTTCAGGGTGAAGAAGTTGTATGCTAAGTTCTCAAAATGTGAATTCTGGTTGAAGAAAGTGAGCTTCCTTGGCCATGTCATTTCGAGTGGTGGAATTTCTGTAGATCCTTCTAAAGTTGATGTTGTGTTGCAATGGGAGACTCCGAAGTTTACTTCTGAGATACAAAGTTTTATTGGTTTAGCAGGTTATTATTGTAGGTTTATCGAAGGATTCTCTAAGTTGGTATTACCTTTGACCCAGTTGACTCGAAAGGGTCAGGCTTATGTGTGGGTTATTGCATGTTAAGACAGTTTTATTGAACTAAAGAAAAAGTTGATGAGTTCTCCAATATTGATTTTTCCTAATCCGAGTTTGTCTTTAATAGTATATTATGATGCATAGAAGATGGGTCTTGGTGGTATGCTCATGCAGAATGGCCAAGTTGTTTCTTATGCTTCTAAGAAACTGAAAGTCCATGAAAGGAATTATCCTACACATGACTTAGAATTGGAAGTTGTGGTATTTGTTTTGAAGATTTGGAGGCATTATCTTTTTGGTTCCAAGTTTGAGGTGTTCAGTGATCACAAGAGTTTAAAGTATCTATTCTACCAGAAGGAGATATATAAGAGACAAAGGAGATGGCTCAAACTTCTGAAATATTATGATTTTGATTTGAGTTACCATATAGGTAAAGTTAATGTTGTAGTTGATGCAATGAGTATGAAGTCCTTACACATGTCAATGCTTATGGTTTGAGAGTTGGAATTGATTGAACAATTCAGAGATATGATTTTAGTGTGTGAAGTGACTCCTAACAGTGTGAAGTTGGGGAGGTTGAGGCTGACCAGTGGTATTCTCAAAGAGATCAGAGAAGGTCAGAAAACTGATTTGGGATGGTTGACTAGTTACTATTAACTAACCAAGGTAATGAGGGGTGATTTTCGAGTTAATGAGAATGGTATAATGAGGTTAAAAGATAGAGTATGTGTTCCAGATGTGCCAGAACTTAAGAGGAGTATTCTTGAGGAATGACATCGAAGTGATCTAAGTATTCATCCTAGTGAAGCGAAAATGTCTTAAGACTTGAAGAAATTGTTTTGGTGGTCCGGTGTGAAGAAGGAAATTAATGATTTTGACTATGCTTGTTAGACTTGTTAGAAGTTAAAGATTGAAAACCAAAAGCCTTTGGGTCTGATGCAACCGTTGAATATTTCAGAGTGGAAATGTGACAACATTTTCATGCATTTTGTGTTAGGTTTGCCAAAGACTGCTAAGGGAAACAATTCGATTTGGGTGATAGTGGATAGGTTCACTAAATTGGCTCATTTCTTACTGATGAGGATCAATCATTCCTCGTAGAGGTTAGCTGAGATGTATATCAAAGAGATTGTGAGACTACATGGAATATCTTAAAGTATTGTGTTAGATAGGGATCTGAGGTTTAAGTCAAGGTTCTGGGGAAGTTTACAGGAGGCTTTGGGTACTAAGTTATGGTTGAGTTCTTCTTATCATTCATAGATGGACGGTCAGAAAGAGAGAACCATCTAGTCCTTGAAGGATTTATTAAGGGCTTGTGTGTTAGAACAAGGAGGTGCTTAGGAAGCAACTTGCATTTGATTGAGTTCACTTAAAACAACAATTTTCATGCTAGTATTGGAATGGCACTGTATGAGGAATTGTATAGTAGGAGGTGTAGGACTGTGTTGAGTTCATATGAGTCAGGCTAGAGTGTTGTACTCGGAAGATGAAAACTTCTCTTAGTCGACATAAAATTCATCATGATAAGAGGAGAAAAAAAACTTGATTTCAAAGAGGGATATCATGTGTTCTTGAAAGTTACTTTGGTAACTAGTGTTGGTAGAGCTTAAAGTCGCGTAAGCTCAGACCGTGTTTTTTGGTCTGTGCCAGATTATGCAGAGGATAGGCGAATTGGCCTATCAGATTTATTTATCGTCTTCGCTTGCTAATCTTCATGTTGTTTTTCATGTGTCTCAGTTGAGGAGACACATTTTGGATCCTTCTCATGTGATCCAAGTGGATGATGTACAAGTGAGAGATAACCTAACAATTGTTAGGTAAAGAGATTGCATTAGTGAAGGTAGTGTGGGGAGGACCAACTGGTGGGAGTATGACTTAGGAGCGTGAGGATCAAATGAGAGATTCGTATATGACTCTATTTTCCTTAGGTAATTTTTTGGGACGAACATTCTCTAAGTGGGAGAGAGTTGTAAGACCCTAATTTAGGATTATGTTGCTTATATACTGATCTACAAATATTTTGTGATTTATTGTGTTTATTAGAATATTTAGTGGGGGTGTAGGTCCTTGAGTTAGAAAATAAGATCGAGTAATTGGGTAATAGTTTATTGTTGTTAGTAATTAAAATAATAAGGAAAATAAAATAAATTAGAGTGTGCGGAAATTTGAGGGCAATGAGGTAATTACATGAGGATAAGTTGGGGGTAAATGAGAGAAAACATAATTAAGGAGAATATTGTTATTATAACAAGGGAAGACTGGAAAAGGGGAAGTCAGTTACATCATACATGAACAATTGAGAGAAAGGAGAAAGAGACTAGGGAATAGGAGATAAAGAGCTTGAGGTTGAGGAAGAACTCTAGGATTCAAACTACCTTTGTTGGAGATAATCTAAATTAAGGGTGATTAATGGTTCTCAATTATGATTAATATGATGAAAGGGTAGAGTATGGTTTAATTCTCTTCAATTTATGACTAATGTTGTGAAATACAATTAATGGTATTGTTTTTATATGTCGTGGCATGAATTCTAAAGGTGTGTGTTATGTGGTTGTATTATTCTTGGATCATGTTGAATTTGATTTGAGTTGGGTGTTTTAGGGTTTCAAGTGATTGATTCATGAACCCATGGAGTAATATATGAATTTAGGGTGGTATAATAGTAGTAAATTGAGTTAATTTGATTGATTTTCTTAAAATAAGCTATTGCTACATAAGGTAGTGTTTGGTTAGCGAAAAATTGATTTTTTGGCAAAAATAACAGTAGGAGTCGACCCATACGTGTTTTGAGTCGACTCCAAACCAACATAAATTTTTTTAAAATTTTTACAATAGGAGCTAACCTATAAGTCTTAGGAGTCAACCCATATGTGCCAGGAGTCAACCCATATGTGCCAGGAGTCAACCCATAGAGGCTGGGAGTCGACTCCAAGCTGCCAGAATATTTGTTTTATTTTTGTTTTGTTGCACTATCCAACGATTTTGGCTGTAACTTTTGATCTGAAATTCCAAATGACACCCCATTTAAAGTGCTGGAAAGCTAAAACTCATGGATATAACATGATAGTGATAGATTAAGTGTTTAAATATTATTATTATGCCTACTATGTTGATGAAGTAGTTTCTTTATATGTTCGATTAATGAGTCGTTGCATTGATGTGATATTGTTGTGTGATGATGATGTTGTTATGTTGATACTATCATGAAGATATTGTTATGGTGCTGGTTTTAAGCAGGTTGTTATTGTATGTTGTATATCATGCATCCATGGTTTCATAACTTAGGTTCTAATTATGACGTGGCCTCGATCCTATGGTGGTGGTTTGAGTGCAAGTAGCTAATTTCCTATGATGGGTGTTAGTTCCATGGTTTTATGATTGGATAAATTTTGGTAAAACATGGTTCTATATTGATGTGGAGAAAGATGTTGTAATATCTTCATCAACTATCATGACAACTCAGTTGTTATGTGTTTCAACAAGATGTCAAAGACATATGTCATGACATCTTGGATTGTGTACAGTAGGTGCTGCTGTTGTATATCTCTTGACAGATTTGATTTGATTTAATGAGATCCTTTTGGAGACACATCATATTTATGTGAAGGTCAAGAAGATTATTTAGGAACAAAGTATAGATTTAATTTGATTTCTTAAAAAGGATCTTGGAGACTATTTAAGAAGATTTAAAATGATGTGTGCCTATTTTTATGAGAAAATCTTACAGCTGTTTTGAAACGTGAAGATTAGATCTTTCTGAAGAGTCCAAGCTCATACTGCAAGAGTCTATAAATATGGCTTGCTAGACATAAAATAGAAATCATTCGCAAGAACAAACCGTGGGTGCAACGTAAGGGTTTAGGGTTTTGGGATTCTTTCAAGTTCTTTGTGTTTGGATTTTTTTGTATGTCACTCATGTATCTTTTGATGCATTGAGTTAACTGATTGTTGCTTGTTTATCAAGCAATTGTTCTCATCCATGAGCTTTTAAGCAAAGGGTTGAGTATTGTTCTTATTTTAGATTCTAAACTAAGTATTGGGGATTGGAAGTGTAATCTTCTGTTTTGATACTAGTTACTAGGATTGTATCTGGTTTATTTATCATTGCGGTGATTGGAAGTGAGAGGTTCTCATATCTAGGAGGTTCCTAGGTAGATGTTGCACGAGGTAGTGAGTAGGAGAAAAGTTGTAAACTGGGATTGTTTAATCTTTTAACTAATACTATATAGTGGATTTCTTTCCTTGCTTGGTAGCCCTCAGAGTAGGTGACATTGCACTGAACTGGATTAACAATCGATTGTGTTCTTTAAATTTCTGCAATTGTTAACCTAGTTTGGTACAACATCACCTACTTTGGGGGCTACCAAGCTTAGGAAGGAAATCCACTATTAGTAGTATCAATTCAAATCCTAAACAGTATGAGTTTACAACTTCTCACTTAATCTCTACCTAGTGCAACTTCTACCTAGAAATCACCATCTAGATATGAGAAATCCATATCACTTCCTAAATCACGTGAGCGATATTTAACAGCCACAATCTCAGTGATTGTATTAAGAAACTACTCAACAAGAAGATTACACTTCCAATACAAAAATACTTGGTTAAGACCCTTAACTAAGAACAATACTCAACTCATTACCTAAAGGCTTATGAGTGAGAACATTACATCTACCAAAAGTATCAAAAGATACATGGGTGACTTACACCCACAGAAGAGACTCTCAAAACCTAAGACTGTAAGCTTCCCCTAATTTACAAATTATGAAAAACTTAATTGAAAGAATTGATACATTAGGTTTAGGTATTATCTTTAAATACACCTCTACAGTCCATGGGCTTTGAAATCTACATCCAGATATTTCTTGATCCACAAGTTGAGTAATGCAACAATTGTGCAGCAAAATCTCCTAAAATATTGGAACAAACAATACCAAGTTTCTTAAATTGTCTCGAGGCCTAATTCAATAACTTATGTACAGCTGGTGATACAAAACTTCTTCCAGATTAAATCTTCTTGACCTACAGAATTTACTGAGATATATCCAAAAGGAATATCACAAAATCTAATTAAATTTGTCAAGATTTAAAATAGCATGTACATGTTCTAGTACAAAATGTCATAACATATGACATAATATCTTTCTTCAATGAATCTACCCAGCATGTTAGAACATATCCCATAACATCTTTGACGTGAACCATGTTTTAGCAAAATTATGTCAATCCTAAAACCATGGTACTAACAATTTACTCCCTCTTTTTAGCCAAAATATTGACAAAAGAATAGAGTAAATATACATAAGTTGGAAACACACATATTGCACACCAGTAATACCACAGATGGAAGCACAAAAATTAGATGGAAACACACACACTCTTCGTCAGCTTCAGGTGGTCTTCCACCTCTTCCCTCTATCAAAGAGCCTTGTGAATTCCTTGGTGTTGTAGCCAACTCCACTTTCTTGCAGAACACCTTACTTTCATCCCTTCTCATTAGAAATTTGTCCCAGCATGTCATGCCTCCGAGTATAGAGGAAAGATGCAGTATTAGTTGCATTCCTCCAAATATGTAATTTCTATAACTCCTTGATAATACAAGTTCCAATCCTACTTTTTTGAGAATAGTAAGTTTTTCCTTGTTGCCTATATGCTACAGAGTATCTTCCTCTCCTTCAATAATATTCTTGATCAATTGATTAGAACTACCAAAGTTCTTGTTCCAGCCATGTTGAACAAGATATCTGAAATAACTCAGATCTTCACTATGAAATTTCGTGACATCATTCTTGACATCATGTCTCTTTAACACGAGTTCAGAGAAAAATTATCTTGTTTCTCTACCTTCAACTCTAGTAGTATACCAAGGAGCACATTCCTGCTTCTTACTGATCCAGAAAAACAAACTATTCCTCAAGGCAAAACATCCATCAGTATTTGATATCTTTATATTTAATTTAGTGATGTTTCCTTTGTCAGAGTGAATTGTAGTTAGTTCCTTGAATTTTTATATCTGTCCTTTAGTAGACAGACCTTAGCTGGATTTAGAATTCAGTGATTTAATGCTTCTAAACTTACAAACTTCCTCCCTCAGTGCTCTATTTAGTTTGCATATGGGATGTTCCAACTTATCTCTAACATCCACCTTCTCTTCAGCAATTGAATGATCAATTATCATATTGATAGATTCCATTTTCATTCCAGTTCTGGAGTTAAAAACTCTATAAGCTCTTCTACTTGAAGAGTATCCCAGAAATATTCCTTCATCCCCTATGGAATCCTTCTTGTCCACTTGATTTTTATAAGTAAAGATCTGGAATTTACTTCCAAAGATATGAAAGTATTTAACTTTAGGTTTCCTTTCTTTCCATACCTCATAGAGAGTAGTAGTAGTAGTACCTCCTCTCAAAGTGACCCTGTTATGAACATATCATGCAGTATTCATAGC
Source organism: Vicia faba (assembly GCA_948472305.1). Taxonomy (NCBI): domain Eukaryota; kingdom Viridiplantae; phylum Streptophyta; class Magnoliopsida; order Fabales; family Fabaceae; genus Vicia; species Vicia faba. Next base: position 1,044,381,339 of record OX451739.1, read on the forward strand.
TTCAACCCAAAACTCAAATGGCAATTACTTAGCACTAAGCACGACTCTAGTTGATTCTTGTACAGCTCTAGTCTTTTCTCAACAATTCAAACTCTTTGAGTATTCGAGGAACAAGAGAAATCATGGCTTATTCCTTTAGAATCACAAAATTCAAAGAATTTTGCATTCTTAATTTTCTTGTCATTGTATCTTCTGACCTTGATAATCACACTCATCTTCTCCTCTTGAATGTTTTGACACAAACCTTTGAAGACTTCAAAAGTATATGATTTTTCTCTAAGAAAATTCATCCAAGTATACCCAGAAAAGTCATTTATAACCATAAAGACATTCCTCTTTCCTCTTAGGTTATCTATCTTTTATGGTCCTGTAGTGGTAAAAATGTTAAGACTAAGCCATTGGATTGACTTGACTCGCACAAATCAAAATAAAAATCGCCACTGCACTTTATTGTTTCTAGAGGAATGGGAAAAGAGCGAATAACCCAAAAAGAGGGGAAGAGAATCTAAGTTCGGGGGTTGGTTATGAAAAGGAAAGGTATTATCACCCCAAACATCTATGGTACCACGCAGGAACCTCTTTGAAAATTTGTGTATTTTGGCTATAAAAGTTGTATAAAAATAGATTGTGGGGACGAGAAAAGAAGTATTTTTATAATTTTTGCACCCGCCGCAGTCGCGAACCTTTAGTGCCTACGTACCACCTTTCGTGCAATAGGGGATCAGGGTACTCGTAGTTCACCTTTAAAAATTTAAAATAGAAGTGTGTTGGTTAATTTTAAGAGACGAGACGTCATCGTCTTATCCGAGTGGAAATCATACTTACTACCCACGATTATGAGAAAGGAGAATTTGCATCATCTCAAAGTGGAGGATATGACTTGGATTTTAAAATCAACAAAGCCTCACTCAACACCCAAGTGGAAAATATCTCACTTCACTACATATCGTAGAAGTATATTAGCTCGCATAACTATAAGGATTGACAAGAGTCTAATCTTTTGAGATTGATTGACTTTTAATCTTCTTACAAAAATATCAAGGTATTATTAAGTTGATTAAAGTTTGATTAAGAAAATGTTTTTGAAAAGGCATGGACCTAAGTCCAAGTTTATTACGAAAGCGGTTCAAGTTTAAAAACAAGAAAAGTTTTCAAAAGGAGGGAGAAGATTTTTGAAATTAAAGAAGATGGGAGGAGATAAGGGACTATCCTAAAGCATAAGATAAAAGCTTAGGAAAAGAATCGTCTAACTAAAAAGAAGCCGACACTTGACACAATGAGTCAATGTAGAATTCCCATCCTTTGGATTTGAAACCAAACAAGCAAAGATAATAAACCTCTTAAGAAAACCAAGCTTCAATTGCATTAAATTTTCCCAAGCCGCCATTTTAGGTTTTCGACTTGTCGGGTGTACAATCTTTATATATATATATATATATATATATATATATATATATATATATATATATATATATATATATATATATATATATATATATATATATATATATATATATATATATATATATATATATATATATATATATATATATATATATATATATATATATATATATATATATATATATATATATATATATATATATATATATATATATATATATATATATATATATATATATTTGTCGGAACCTTTTTGGTTCGCCGGGATGCCCTTATTTTTGCCTAGGCCAGTAAACCTGGCGGGTCGTTTTTATGCGTAGTATCTTTTGACTATGTCCGCGTTCACATGGTGCAGAAGATCTTCACCGTCCATGGTAGTAAGTATCATGGCACCGCCAGAAAATATCTTCTTGATTACAAATGGCCCTTCGTAGGTGGGAGTCCATTTGCCCCTAGGGTCACCTTACGGTAGAATGATGCGCTTTATTACCAACACCAGCCTGATATATCCGATGCTTGACTTTCTTGTTGAAGGCTTTGATCATGCACTTCTGATACATCTGACTGTGACTATTGTACCCCAAAATTTTCCATCTCATGTTTTCCAAGATATTCTCTAGCCTGGGTGGTTACAAACACTTGCTTAAAAAATGAAATTTATTGAATGATGGTCAAGTGTCTTTCGATTGGCATCTGAACAAAGTGTACTTCGAAGGCAGGTAAGCAAAGTGTCCTTCTATTGGCATATTAGAATAAGGTGTACCTCGAAGGCGTGTCAACAAAGTGTCCTTTGATTAGCATATCAGAATAAGGTGTACTTCGAAGGCATGTCAACAAAGTGTCCTTCGATTGGCATATTGGAGTAAGGTGTACTTCGAAGGCATGTCAACAAAGTGTCCTTTGATTGGCATATCAGAATAAGATGTCTTTTGATAAGCATATCAACAAGGTGACATTTCTATTGTTCAAGTTGAAGGAAATCGAAAAGAACAAGAGCTAAATTCGATTGGGCTAATTGGATATGAAAGTTTTCCAAATCAAGCAATCAATGCAGAAGTTGACTTAATCTAAGAAGTTTTGATGAGGAAAGTTCTGAGCATTTTGAATTGGAATTCATAGCCATCGAAGAGAACAATACTTAGGGTCTGATCAAAGAAGCTCTAATAAGGAAGGTTTTGAACAATTCGAATCAAAACTCATAGCCATCGAAGAGAAAAATAGCTAGGGGCTAATCTAAGAAGTTCTGATGAGGAAAGTTCTGAGCATTTCGAATTGGAATTCATAGCCATCGAAGAGAACAATACTTAGGGGCTGATCGAAGAAGCTCTAATAAGGAAGGTTCTGAACAATTCGAATCAAAACTCATAGCCATCGAAGAGAACAATACATATGGGCTAATCTAAGAAGTTCTGATGAGGAAATTTCTGAGCATTTCGAATTGGAATTCATAGCCATCGAAGAGAAAAATTCTTAGGGGATGATCGAAGAAGCTCTAATAAGGAAGGTTCTGAACAATTTGAATCAAAACTCATAGCCATCGAAGAGAATAATGTTTGGGGGCTAATCAAAGACGCTCTGATAACGAAAACTTTGAGAAGTTCGAATTCATAAGAGGCACCAATCATCACCTGTCCAGGTTCATTCAAAATTCCAAAACGGCATGAAAAATCTCAAAATGGCAATCTTTTAATTTGTCTGATTTTATTTTCAAAGCCATGTTTAATGGCTGGTCTTTAAGGTCATGTTTCTTTCCCCTATTTTCTTGTCTCCTCCACCTCCTATAAATATAAGACATAAACACAATTCAAAAGATACCACATGCACACGCTACCTCAGAAAGCATACAAAATTCTAAAAATCTCATAGTTTGAAACTAGTTTTGCAGGTACCCTCAGTCCAAACGACAACTAGATCCGTGTCCCTGAGGCATCCGGGAATCCACACCAGCCCCTAAGCAAGTGTTTCCCCGCCTGAAGCCACAAAATCCACAAATCTCTGATTGGTAAAGATGGTAAAATCGAAGCCACATTTTTGTCACATATTTTTGTTTTAATCATTTAACTTGTGTTCAAGACCACCATTAGCGCATGTTTAACAAGCTACATGTAGGTGTAGGCGTAAGGATGAGATTGTGCCATTATTAGGGCACGATCTGAGATTTCCTTCGAAACTCAAAGCCTAGGATGTCCAGGCCAAACAATCCTCAGAATTGAATTAGGGGGTTCGAATTAGAGGGGCGTAAAGTCCCCATGGACCTTTAATATTTATTTATTTTTTAGGAAGTGTTTTCTGTTTATTTGAATGGAAGTAAAGTCGTCCCAACGGTAGAATCGAAAAGCTTAAGGTATTGCGTGTGTGCAAGGGCAGGGGTTTGATCCCTGCCTCTTTCCATATTATTTTTTCAATTTTTTGTTTGCAGATCTAGTGTTCTAGGGGCAGGCACGCATACTGTGTGTCACCCGATCATCACCAATGGATCATTACAATGTAGTATCCAATGCTCCAGACTTGAGCGCTCATGATGAACCCTCATGAATTAGCAACTTGGGATTCACACAGGATTTTGGACCAGCATATATGGGCCTAGTAGACTTTCAAACGTGCACCCCCCATTGTTGTTCCATATCAGGCCCATGTTCATTGTTCCCTTATTTATTTGTTTTAATTGTTTTGTTTCTTTTAATCTTTTTATCATAACATAAAATAAAAAAATTCATCATAAAAATTAGGATTAGGGTTTATTAATTAAACTAATTTCTGAATTAATTAATTAATTAATGTTAACATTTTTTTTCAAAAATTAAAATAAACTAGAATTTCGGTTTTATTTTATTTTTATTTTATTTTATTTTCTTAAAAAATTAAAAACAAAACAAAAAGATTTTATTCTCAGGATTTTAGACGTCTTTCCAAATCCGCGTGTTATTATACTTTCCCACTTCCTTTTATTATTGTAATGTATATTGGGATGTAAGAGATGATTAGTAGGACCTTTAATGCTTTCTTTATTTTTTCCCCCAAGTTTTGGACATGTAAATAATCCCCCTCCCCGAAACCTTGTAATAGTTAAGTTTTATATTCCTGCACTTTTAATTCCTGTATATATTAACTGCTTAGATGCATGCTAAATAGGATTGTATGGCAAGAACGTAATAATCAAATGCTAGAAAACCTAACATAAGACAAAAATAACTGAACACAACACACTCACACATGCGCACCTCTAGGGTATTCCCACTTTGGTTGCCTTCGAAAATAGTCACAACTCTCAAAACATGAGAGATTTTAGTGGCTACCCTCTGGTTTAATAAAAGATCATAATTCCCTTGATGACCCTCTCACCGTTGCCTCTGTAAAAAATGATATTAAAACCTTGGGTTAGTTACTAAAAATTCTTGCCCCAGTTGCCTTTGTCACTATAAAACATCCCTTCGAATGTCCCTCAAACATCCAATGACAGGGCTTCCTACTCACTAATAGTAGGATAATGTTGTCTAAAGGAAAGGAGGAAAAGAACAAACCTTTCGAGTAAAATTATATAGATATTAGATGCTTGCTTAAAAGAATAAATTTTCACACTTACACAAAACAATTTTCAAAAACATTTTCAAATGCTTTATCAACACTCTTGAGGACTGATACAAGAGTTATCATGAAGCCAACTGCCTCACTATGGAATTTCAAAAATACTTTTCAAAACACACAAAGCACAAGGTATTTTTCAAATGAGCTAAGCATCTAAGAGCCCGTAGATAACTACAGATGGAAAGGGTACTAACACCTTCCCTTTCCATAATCTACCCCCCTTACTAAAAAATAATCTCAAAAGGTATTTTTCTGTTATTTTCACCCTTTCCTTTGTTGGATAAAAGAAAAGTCGATGGCGGCTCTTGCTTACCGCAACATTTGCAAATAAAAAATGCAAAACCAGTATAACAGTGACAGACAACTGCCAACCTTTTCTTGTCGATCAAATTAAATTGGTTTAGCCTCGTCTGAATCCACTCGTCTTCGTCTAAATCTGCGTCTTTCATAATCCTCAGAGAAGGAATCTGAACTTCGACAAGTATGACAACTTCCATACTGTAGACTAGAGAGAATGGGGTTGCCCTGGTAGATGTTTGTGCTGAAGTGTGATAGCCGTGAATAGCGAATGGTAACATCTCATGCCAATCATTATATGTCACCTTCATCTTCTGTATAATCTTCTTGATGTTCTTATTGGTGGATTCCACTGCGCCATTCATCTTTGGTCAATACGGAGAAGAGTTGTGGTGCTTGATCTTGAACTGCATGCAAAGTTCTGTGATAATGGTGTTGTTAAGATTTGTACCATTGTCCGTGATAATTCTTTCGGGGATGCCATGCCGATAGATAAGGTTATGCTTAATGAACTGGGTAACCATATTATTTGTAACAGAGGCAAATGAGGTTTCTTTAACCCACTTCGTGAAATAATAAATGGCGACGAGGATGAAGCGATGTCTGTTAGAAGAAGTAGGCTTGATTTCTGCAATCATATAAATATCCCACATTGCGAATGGCCAAGGAGAAGTCAAGAAATTTAGAGGAACCAGAGGCACATGTACTTTGTCAACATAAATTTGACATTTGTGACAGGTTCTAGAGTGATGATGGCTGCCAGTTTCCATAGTCGACCAATAGTAGCCTGCTCTCAAAATCTTCTTAACCATAGTATGCCCACTGGAATGAGTTCCAAAGATACCTTCGTGCATATCTTTCATTATATTTTCCACTTACTTCTTGTCTACACAATGAAGCAGCATCAAATTATGATTGTGCTTGTATAAAATTATGTTGCTCAAGAAGAACTTGGCTAAGAACCTCCATATGAATTTATTTTCATTGATAGATGCTCCTTCAGGATACTCTTGAGCCTCAAGGTATATTTTCACTTTGTAAAACCAAGGCTTCTTCTCTACTCCGTCAGTGCCAACTTCGTAACAGTGTGCCTGTTCATCCAGTCTTTCAATGGTGATTTGAGGAGCTTCGTTGTCCCATCTGACTTGGAACATAGATGACATTGTAGCCAATGCATCTTCCCACTGATTCTCTTCTCGTGGGATGTGCTCAAAAGTAATCTCTTCAAACTACGGAATTAAGGTCAACACATGCTCTCGGTATGGAATGAAATTTGGATTCTTCATATCCCATTCTCTCTTAATCTGACAGATTACCAGGGCTGACTCCTCGTATACATCCAAGATCTTGATTCTTAGGTGAATAGCAGCTCTGATGCCCATGATGCACGCTTCGTATTCTGCCATGTTGTTGGTACAGTCAAAGCATAATCTGACGGTGAAGGGTGTATGGAAACCCCGGGGAGAGATAATTACAGCACCAAGTGCGTTGGAAGCACCGTCAAAAACCATAGTCCATCGGGATCCTGGCTCAGGTGTTTCATACGATCCAGGTTCTTCAAAATCTATAACTAGCATAATATTCTGGTCCGGGAACTCAAAATTCATAGATTGGTAGTCGTCTATGGCTTGATGAGCTAAATGATCTGCCATTACATTTCCTTTGATTGCTTTCTAAGTGGTGTACTAAATGTCGTATTCTATCAAGACCATTTTCCATCTAGCTATTCTTCTGGAGAGAGCGGGCTTCTTGAATATATATTTGATGGGATCCATTTTAGAGATCAGAAAAGTAGTATGGATCAACATATATTGTATTAGTCGTCGAGAAACCCATGCCAAAGTGCAACAAGTTTTCTCGAGCAGTAAGTATCTTGTTTCACAGTCGGTAAACTTTTTACTAAGGTAGTATATTGCATTCTCTATTCGAACAGACTCATCATGTTGGCCCAGTACACACCCCCATTGAGTTCTCTAACATTGAGGTACATAATCAAAGGTCTTCCTTCAACTAGTGGAATTATAATTGGAGGTTCTTATAGGTATTCCTTGATCTTGTCAAAGGATATCTGATAGTCGTTGCTCCACTTTACTACTAGATCTTTCTTCAGCAACTTGAAGATCAGCTCATAAGTAGCAGTCAAATGATAAATGAATCGAGAAATATAGTTCAACCATCCCAAGAAACCTCTAACTTCCTTCTCAGTATAGGGAGCCGACATTTCTTGAATAGCTTTGACCTTGGCGGGATCAAATTCGTTACCTTTTCCACTGACAATGAAACACGTGGTTTTACCGGACCTTACCCCAAAGGTGCACTTGTTTGGATTCAATCTCAGCTTGTACTTCTTCAGTCTCTCAAACAGCTTATGTAGATGATAAATATGTTCCTCGCCAGTCTGAGATCTGGCTATTATGTCTCGATGTAGACCTCTATCTCGTGGTGAATCATGCCATGGAATAAAGCTACTATGGCACGGTGATAAGTTGCACCAGTGTTCTTTAACCCAAAAGGCATAAATTTATACAAGAAAGTGCCCCATTGTATGATGAATGTTGTTTTCTCCATGTCTTCAGGTGCCATCTTAATCTGATTATACCCTGAGAAACCATTTGTTATACGGTGGGAGAACTGACTTGGGTGTTTTGCATTTTATCGCAATTGTTTCGGATAGCAAGAGTTGCCATCGACTTTTATTTTATCTAATAAAGGAAAGGGTGAAAAGAATAGGAAAGACCTTTTGAGAATTTTTCTTGAGTTCGAGGGGTAGGTTATGAAAAGGGAAGGTGTTAACACCCTTTTCATCTGTAGTTATCTACGGGCTCTTAGTTTCTAGCTCACTTTGAAATGCTTTTGTGAATGTGTTTGTTTGGTGTTTTGAAAGTATTTTTGAAAAGTGCCTTTGTTTAGGCGAACTTTGTAATGTTTTTTCGTTTCGGCGAAAACGTATACAAAGTGTTGACTTTTGAAAATATTTCATGAAGGTGTTGGTGTGTTTGAAAAGAAGTTTGTTTTGAAATGTTTCTGAGCAAGCGACTACGAACGTTCTACCTACTCAAAATAAAGTCTTTGTTCTTTTCCTCCTCCTTTAGATTGTGTTATCTTACCATTAGTTAGTAAGGAACCTTATCATTGGATGTGAAGGGACGGGTGTGGGTCATCGTATAGTCATGGAAGACAACATTGTAGGGTGCTTTAGCAATTGTCGTATGGACTAAGATCATTTATTGAAGGCATCATTGAAGGTTCATCGAGGGACTACAATCTTGTAATCGAGGGTCTTTTTGCTAAAGTATCCCACGTTCGAGGGATATGATTATTTTATCTGAGGCAACAAGTGTGGGTTACCCTAGAGGTGCAAGTGTGCAAAGTGTTCTTGTTTTCATGCATTTTTTCTTGATTAGGATTGTCTAGTATTTATTTTAAGTCTTGCCATACAAACCCTAATTACTAGCAACAATATGAAAAGTGATAAATTGTAGAAATTAAAAAAGGTATTCAAAACTGATTTGAATGGTGCACATTTATTTTGGTGCAATTATCTTCCTCAAATAACATTCTCTTTGACCAAGACCATTGAAACAATCTAGGATCTTTAAGTCCTAAGGAACTTCTCGGGTTAAGGAGATCATTTCTTCACTCCTTTCTTCTTTTGTTAGGTTTTCTTATAACATAGCTCTTATGACTTTTGTCTGGGTTTGGGTGAGTACCATTTGGGTATGGTTTTGTAAGGGATGTCCTTGACAATTTTTGGCTAAAAAGGGGGAGAAAGATTTTGTTAATGCTTATGTTCTTCTTTTAAGTCTGGTGTATGTAAGTCTCAGAGTGCCTAAGAGGGGGGGAGGGGGGGGTGAATTAGGTCTTATAAAAATTTATTCGGTTTTATGAGAATGCTTGGTAGTAATTTTTGGTTAAGTGTTTGAAGGTTTTGATTATATCTTTATCTTTTCCTGATTATGGTGGTGAAAGTGATAAATGCGGAAAAGTAAAGAACACGGTGATATATCCTGGTTCCCCTCACAATCCGAGAGTACTCCAGTCCCCTTTCCAACACGAAAGAGATTTCACTATAGTTAGAATGATTGTACAGCCTATGCTTACTATCTAACCTATAGGGTGATCAAAGGTTCTTAACACCTTTAAGACCAAACAAACACTAATGTGAATGAAGAACAATCCTCTTCAAATCACAACACTTACTTCCAACAATCCTGGATAGTAAGGGAATAATTTCTTTAAGTAATACAATGATTTAGTTTGAAGTATATGGAGAGCTTTATCAATCTTCAATTGATCTTCTTCTTCAAGATAAAAACAATTCTCAACAATGTATATAAATGTTCACAATGTATGTATGAAACTTGTAATGATAATGAAAGTGTATATGCCAAGTTTCACAAAATTATGAACACATGAAAGTTTATGTGCAAATTTGAATGAATGAGAAAATTGTTAATATGAAGAAGGTTTTTTGTTGTTTGAAAATGTTATATGTGTTCTTGTTTAAAAACTGAAAAAATCTGCATTTTATAAAGTCATAAGAACCTCTTCATTCATGCCAATTCATATGAAAAGTTGCAATGCATTCATGAAAAGATACCACTTGAAAAATGTTTAAAAAACAAAATAAAAGCTGCACTGGTTTGCTAGGAACCGGTTCCGACACTGACAAAACCCGGTTCTTAGTGAACGTTATAAGTTGGAATTCAAAAATATCACGCAGGAACCGGTTCCCCTATTGGTACAACCCGGTTCCTGGCACAAAAACCAGGGACATGTTTTTTGAGAAATTCTGGAACCCGGTTCCCTGTTAGGGAGGAACCGGTTCCTAAAGGGTTATTTTCAAAAATACTTTTTGAAAGATATTTCAAACAAAGTTTTCCTTGATGTTAAAGTTATGGAATATGTATATGTTGATGAATGCATATTGTGAACATCTATATTCAAGATTTTAAGAATTATTTATACCATTTGACATTTAATGATTCTTCAATAATTCTTCAATAATCTTCAAGACTTTTATTTGATGTTGATAAGCTTTTTGCACATCCTTTGAATGTTGATGTCCATGTTGTCTTCATCAAAACACATGCTTTAAATATGACTTGAGAAGCTTGCAATTACATTCTCCCCCTTTTTGATGATGACAACCAAGTCTTGAAAACGATTTCTTGAAATGTTTATGTTGTTTTGTATAGCAAACATGTTGAGCAAATGCAAGGCTCCCCCTAAATTGTATGCTCCCCCTAAGTCCATGATTCTTTGAATTTTGGAGTGAGTTTGATATTTATTTGGGCCTGCAATTTCTTTGAAACAAAACAACACATATGCATATTCTTCTCCCCCTTTGTTAACATCAAAAAGGATGGGGAAAAAGAGTGAAATAAATACATATAAAAATTAAGACGTTAAAAAAAACATATAAAAGAATTAAGACGTTAAAAAAACATATAAAAGAATTAAGACGTGCATCTTAGGAGAAACATTAGATATCACCTTCATCCAAAAAAACCAAGTTCTTTTCGAAGCTTTTTGTTCTTGATGGACCAAAGAGATCCATGTGAAACAATTGTAGTGGCCTTGTAGTAGACACCACATTCTTAGATTTGAAAGTTGTTTTGGTCTGTTTGCCCTTTTGGAAAGCGTTACATAATTTGTCTTTGATGAACTTCATCTTTGGTAGACCAATAACTAAGTCATGCTTAACCAATTTGTTCAAGTGCTCCATGTGAATGTGAGCGATCCTCTTGTGCCATAACCAAGCGTCATTGTTGTTTACCATAAGACATTGTACCTTCAGAGACAAATCATCTAAAGTAATCATAAAAATATTGTTAGTTCTTATACCTTTGAGTTTTACCTCATTGGTTGCCTCATCCATAATGAGACATTCATCTTTGTTGAATTTGATCTTGAACCCTCTATCGCAAAGTTGACTTATGCTAAGAATATTGTGCTTTAATCCTTCAACATAGAGAACATCCTCAATTTGAATGGATGGAGGTGTGCCAACTATTCCAACGCCAAGAATCTTTCCTTTGGTGTTGTCTCCATAGGTGACATACCCTTTGGCTTTATGTACTAGATATGAAAATTGGTGTACATCTCCTGTCATATGCTTTGAACATCCACTATCAAGATACCAAACATTTGATGTGGATTTCAAGCATACCTACACAAACAAATTATTCTTTGTTAGGTACCCAAGTTGCCTTGGGTCCTTCATAGTTAGTTCCCTTTTTCACCCACACATAATGCCCACTTGCTATACTAAAGTTTCTAACATAGCAAGCATTAGGTGTATGGCCTTTAATACCACAATAAAAACAAGTAGGTTCAAAGTTACTTCTATATCTAGAAGGATAAGATTTCTTCTTAGGAAATGTTTTCTTTTTCGATACATTAGCCTTTTTCTTTTGATGATTATGAAAAACTTTCTTCTTTTCTACTTTCTTGGAATTGGAACTATTACTAGCCTTTACAAAAACAGTGGGATTGTTACTTGGTTTCTTAGAATTCACATAACCAAGACCCCTTTTATCATTTGGATAACGTTGTTGGCTTAGTAATCCTTCCAATCCTATTTGTCCTTTTTCATATCGTTCAATGATTCTTTTCAATTGAACAATTTGAAAGACATTTGATTCACACTTGGAGCATGCAAAGTTTTCTTTTTCTTTAATAAAATTCTGTTTTTGAAGATCAAAATCTTTAGTCATGGTGTCAATTTTTTCTAAACAACTTAGAAGTTCTTTTTCTTGATTTGACACCTTTTTGTATAAACTTTTGCATTCTTTCAAGAGTTCATCAATAGCATCTTGAACATCATCATCAAAAAGATTAAATTCATTACTAACCTCTTCTTCATCGTCGGAGTGATGTGAAGCCATTAATGCTAGATTTGCACATTCGTCGCTTTCCGAATCGGATGAAGAACTTATCTCATTATCTTCCCATGCAACATAAGCCTTTTTGTTCTTGAACTCCTTTTTGCCTTTGAATCCATTTTTCTTGGAGAGTTTTGGACAATCCGGCTTTATGTGACCTTGCTTTCCACATTCATAACATGTGACATCTTGTGTTGATGTGGAGGCTTCTTTATCTTTATGATTATAAAATTTCTGCCTCTTGACAAAGTTAGCATTATGAAGATTATTTTTATGACCAAAATATTTTCCTAACCTTTTTACAAGAAGCAAGAAGTTTTCATCTTCCTCCGATGCATCTTTATCTTGACTTTCTTTTGAATCAACTTTCAAAGCAATGCCTTTGGATTTCTTCTCTAAATTTTCATGTTTTTCAAGTCTACCGAGTTCCGTTTCGTATTCTTGAAGTTTGCCAAATAATGTAGCGGAAGTCATTGCGGAGAGACTCTTCTTTTCCAAGATTACCGTTACCTTTGGTTACCATTCCCTAGTCAATGATCTAAGGATTTTCAAGTTGAGTTCATCATTTGTCAAGGTTTTACCAAGAGCATTTAAGTGATTTGTCAAATGCACAAATCTCTTTTGTAAGTCAAGAATGGATTCTCCGGGCTGCATTCGAAATAGTTCATATTCTTGACTCAAGGTATTTAGCCTTGATCTTTTTACTTCATCCGTTCCTTCATGAGTTTGAACCAGGGTATCCCATATTTCTTTTGCTGTCTTGCAGTTCGAGACACGGAAAAATTCGTCCATACTGAGTGCACCTTGAAGAAGGTTTATTGCCTTTTTGTCATAGAGAACTTTCTTTTTATCATCGTCGTCCCATGCAGTTTTGGGCTTTGCAGAACCAATGCCATTGATTACTAATATCGGGATAAATGGACCATTTTCAACAGCATCCCATACTTCCTCTCCTTGTGCTTCTAAATGCGCCTTCATGCGTATTTTCCAGAAGTCAAAATATTCACCACAGAATAGAGGACGCTTGTTGTTACTACCACCATCTCTGAAAACTGGTTGATGATTTGCGGAAGCCATTCTGGATCTTTAGGAACAAGTTACCTATAACTTGCTCTGATGCCAATTGTAAGTCTCAGAGTGCCTAAGAGGGGGGGGGGGGGGGGGGTGAATTAGGTCTTATAAAAATTTATTCCGTTTTATGAGAATGCTTGGTAGTAATTTTTGGTTAAGTGTTTGAAGGTTTTGATTATATCTTTATCTTTTCCTGATTATGGTGGTGAAAGCGATAAATGCGGAAAAGTAAAGAACACGGTGATATATCCTGGTTCCCCTTACAATCCGAGAGTACTCCAGTCCCCTTTCCAACACGAAAGAGATTTCACTATAGTTAGAATGATTGTACAGCCTATGCTTACTATCTAACCTATAGGGTGATCAAAGGTTCTTAACACCTTTAAGACCAAACAAACACTAATGTGAATGAAGAACAATCCTCTTCAAATCACAACACTTACTTCCAACAATCCTGGATAGTAAGGGAATAATTTCTTTAAGTAATACAATGATTTAGTTTGAAGTATATGGAGAGCTTTATCAATCTTCAATTGATCTTCTTCTTCAAGATAAAAACAATTCTCAACAATGTATATAAATGTTCACAATGTATGTATGAAACTTGTAATGATAATGAAAGTGTATATGCCAATTTTCACAAAATTATGAACACATGAAAGTTTATGTGCAAATTTGAATGAATGAGAAAATTGTTAATATGAAGAAGGTTTTTTGTTGTTTGAAAATGTTATATGTGTTCTTGTTTAAAAACTGAAAAAATCTGCATTTTATAAAGTCATAAGAACCTCTTCATTCATGCCAATTCATATGAAAAGTTGCAATGCATTCATGGAAAGATACCACTTGAAAAATGTTTAAAAAACAAAATAAAAGCTGCACTGGTTCGCTAGGAACCGATTCCGATACTGACAGAAACCGGTTCTTAGTGAACGTTATAAGTTGGAATTCAAAAATATCACGCAGGAACCGGTTCCCCTATTGGTACAACCCGGTTCCTGGCACAAAAATCAGGGACATGTTTTTTGAGAAATTCTGGAACCCGGTTCCCTGTTAGGGAGGAACCGGTTCCTAAAGGGTTATTTTCAAAAATACTTTTTGAAAGATATTTCAAACAAAGTTTTCCTTGATGTTAAAGTTATAGAATATGTATATGTTGATGAATGCATATTGTGAACATCTATATTCAAGATTTTAAGAATTATTTATACCATTTGACATTTGATGATTCTTCAATAATTCTTCAATAATCTTCAAGACTTTTATTTGATGTTGATAAGCTTTTTGCACATCCTTTGAATGTTGATGTCCATGTTGTCTTCATCAAAACACATGCTTTAAATATGACTTGAGAAGCTTGCAATTACAATGTATGTTCCTATATCTCATTTACAAAGATGTCAGACATGATGTCGACAAGATGTTTGATTCTGAGTTTTATTTTTGTGTCTTGTTTTATGAGTTATGAACATAGTTGTGTCATGTGTTCTGAGTTACCTTGAGTTTCAGGCTGCACCCCTGAGTCATCATCTAGACAGTTCAGGTTAGCTGTTGGTTGCCTTTTAAAGGTTCTATTATGCCCCTTTAGAAGAAGATTTATCCCTTTATTGCAAGTAAATTGTCCTGGGTTGAGGGGGAGTGTCAGATATCTTTTTCCTCATGTACACCGAATAACTTCAGGACTTTCTTCTCTTGTCATTCTGAGTTGGCTGTACTATGGTGCTGAGTCTGATGTGTTGTAATGGATTTGTTTGGACTGCTGTAAAGAGATGTCGAATATGATGTCCTAACATTATGCAGACTTAGAAAATATTAATTCTCTAAGCTACTAACTTCTGAAGATTAACTCTTTGACATTTATTTCTGCTGCAAATGTCCCAAGTTAAGAGATATATTTGATGGATGTATGATATCTGCTAGATCTCAGAGTTTTGTATTTTCTTCAAATTTATTGTTGCTGAAATCTGAATTGTAATTTGCTTATTTGTTTTAGCCAAAATTTTCCAAAGGGGGGAGATTGTTAATTCTCTACTTTTATGATTGACAGTAATTTTAGTAAAACAAATTAGGAAGCAACATGTTAAATATGATGTTCTAACTTGTAGAGAAAACATGTTGAACAAGATGTCCTATGTAGAATCATTCGACATCATGTCTGTTAGAGTTGGACTTTTAGATTCTGTTAGTGTGTTATGAATGTTAAATATTCTGGGAATATTTAGTAATCATATGTGGCATCCAAGATTGAGAAATCAGAGATATATGTTGGTTTCCAAGTTATTCTATATTAAGAAATTTTAGGAAATTTATGATTGAATACCTATTTTCATTGAGAAGCTTTGGAGACTTTGTGCAAAAGTTTCTCCTGATTTGTAGCAGCCGATTTGTTACGTTTTAAAGCTCAATCCAGCCCGGGAAAAGCTTATAAAAAGAAAGTCTCAATACCAAAAGAAAATAGGAGCCAGAGTTGTCAAAGTATTAATCTTTAGTGCTTCGTCTATTTACTGTTGTGAGCCTCTCTTGTATTAGTTGTTACCTGAGTTAGATTGTTAGTTGAGTTATAATTGTGAATCACTCATAAGCTTTGAAGCAAGAGTGAATTATGTTTTTTGAAGTGTGTCTACTTCTTGATTGTCAATCACTTTTAAGCTTCTAAGTATATATTGATTGTGTGTTTGTGAAGTTTGTTTTCTAATTAGTTTGAATTGTGTTCTTGTCACTATTTGTGACTGTCAGGGAAGTGAGAGGGGTATCATACCTAGGTTAGTCTTAGGTAGAAATATATCACGGCTAGTGATTAAGTGAGCAGTTGTAAACTAAGGAGTTTAGCTTTGAATTGATACTATTTAGTGGATTTCGGTCCCTGGCTTGGTAGCCCCCAAAGTAGGTTTTGTTGTGCACCGAACTGGGTTAACAATTCTGTGTGTTGTTTACTTATGGCACTATTAATTTTGTTATATTTATTCATTTTGTTGAAGTTAGATTACAGTGTCTCGATATTTCTTAGGAGATCTGTGATCTGAATACTAGAATTTCACCCTAGATCTCACCCAATAAACAGAACAGGGTTCCTGCTCTGATACCAATTGAAATTATGTCACTTTCAATGATAGAAGTTAAGACAGATATCTCAACAACACACAATGTCAAGACAAATGTTATAACATCTGCTGATAGAAAACTGACTTGCTAAAAGCAGAAATATTATGCAGAAAGATAAATTGTAGAAACTTAAAGAACACAATTAATTGTTAACCCAGTTCGGTGCAACTCACCTACTCTCGGGGTTACCAAGCCGAGAAGGAAATCAACTATCATTAATATCAATTTGAAGCCTAAACAATCCAAGTTTACAACTTGTCACTTAATCCCCTCCCAGTGCAACTTCTACCTAGGAACCTCCTGGATATAAGAACCCTTCCCGCTCCCTATCACTGAAGTGATATCAAACAATCACAATCCCAGGGAATGTCTTAATAAACCAAAAATAAGATTACTCTTTTAATACAAAAATACTTAGTGTTTCTTAAAAGCTTAACTAAGATCAATACTCAACTCTTTGCATAAAAGCTTAGAGGAGAACAATAAATTTTGATAAATAAGTAACAATCAGACAACTCAATGCATCAAAAGATACATGAGGACATACAAAAAAATACATGAAAAACCTTGGGAACTCTCAAACCCTATACCCTTATTTTTCAAAGGGTTTTATAATAAAAATAATGGTTAAAAAATTAGGTCTTGGACGTCCCCTTAAAGACTTCTACAGTGGCCTTGGGCTTTTCAATCAAATCTAATCTTCAGCTATAAATCCCTGCAGATTATTCTCCACAAGAATAGAAACAAAAAACAAATCTATCAGATATTTCCTAAAAAGTCTAAAAGATCCTTTTTATGAAACAAATCAAATATGCAATCACTATGCCGAACAAGATATTAGACAACACTTTTTTTGGATTTTAACAGTGCTTAAAAGCGTTGTCTAAAGCAGCGCTGCTAAAAGTAAAGACAACGCTTTTTTTCAATGTAAAAGCGCTGCTTTATGCCCACTTTAGGCAACGCTTTTACATTAAAAGCACTTTCTTAAGCACCCCATTTAAACAACGCTTTTAAAATAGACAGCGCTTTTTTATAAACCCTTTTAGATAGCGTTTTATGTTATTTTTTAAGTTAGGCTTTAGACAACGCTTTTCTTTAAAAGCGTTATCTATTCTCCCACTTTAGACAGCACTTTCCCACTTTAGACAACGCTTTTTTTTTATACTTTTTACAGCGCTTTTCTCTTAAAGCATTATCTATTGATCGTGAAATATTTTTAATAAAATACCTATTTTGACTTACAAAAGCGTTGTCCAATATATATAATGCATTTTAATCGGATTTTAACCATATTTGAACAAGGTTTTCACCATATTATGCACCATATTTGGTAGCTTTATTCCAATAAAATATGCATATGTAAAAATTCCACATATATATAAATTGATGATATATGCAACAACAACTACAAAATTTATGATACAAATTAAAATTCTACAAGTTAAAAATCCTAAAATTCAAAATTGATGTTACATCTACATCTTACTATCTTCGAGAATTCTCATAAAACGATAACAACATGAATATCTTAGCTCTATCTTCTACACATGCACCTATGAACCTGGAAAAAAAACCAAATGATCGAAATTCATTACATGATAATATTAATGTTGCAATTTATTCGAATTTATTTTATACTCAAAACTCGAAAGTTCTCATCAAAGGAAATAAGACAATATACCTTAGCTTATAAAATTCTCAACCCGATAATGAATTGACACCATTCCTCCATAAGTTCATCCAATTGATCTCTTGAGTAATGTGCACAATTGAATTCCTCAAAGTACTACATATATAATAATATAACATAGTACATGATTTAGTTAAAATAATATGTCATTTTATGAGAAACACAAAATATGGAAATAGTATGTAATTCCTAAGTTAGAAATCCACACCGTGGATGGAATCTCTAATCGATCCAAAAGAGTAGTTTCTTTCATAAAACTCAACATGAAATAGCCGCAATCTACACCATTAAGTTGGAGAGGACACTACACATGGAAAGAAAATACGAATATATATTAGGATATATCCCTTAAATTATTTTATCAAGTATCATCACTAACATAATCAAAACTGAATATCTCTTTGTGAAAATATGCCTCCACTATGATCCATGTAACGTTGTTGGCTATACTTGTTGGCACTTGAGTATCTCTTTGGGAGTGAAAAGCTAGTAGAACGCTATAATATAAACGACTGTTTAGAACAATCTCACATAGAAACATAAACATAAACACAAATCCAGATATATATCTTTGGGAGCGAAAAACTTACGTGTCAATCATCTTCTTCAAATATGGATATGTTGACCAATCATTGTATAACGAATCCAGATAATACACAGTATCTCTTACATGATTAATCACATCCAATAACTAGTTCCACTGTAAGATTAAACAAAGATTAAACAATGGTCAAAAACGAAAAATTATAATAGATCAAGTTAGGATGAAAATCTAACCCGTTGCCAGTATTATATGGAAAAAAGAACAACTTTTCAGTATCTTTGTTGGCTATGAATAAACCGAGTGCATATGCTATGACATCATCTGGTCTAGTTACGATTAACCCTGAATTGACAGTGTTGGGAGCTAAGAAGCCAAATCTTGCTTCTAATCCACGCGGGCGCACAATGTTGTCATACAGAGACCTTAAATTAAAACATCATTAACATTATACTATATTAATTGAAATAAGGAAATAAATTGTTCATCTAATTAAACACGGTTGATCGGAGTATACCTGATGTATGTACTGATAACACCGATGCCTAATTCCAAATGTCTAAAAACTTGCTCCATATCCTCTCTAACAATTGCTTCCATGTATTCAAAACCAAAGATGTCTGCACTCATAAGTATAAGGCAGGTACCACCATCCGGAATATTTGTTATTCCTAAATATGTCTGAAGGCACGACCTGAACTGAGCAGTAGTTTTTTTGCTAGCCACGGTCTTCTTAGCAACATTTTTTGTGTGTGGAAATATTGCTAATTTCAGGCGCCTTACTTCTACTGACTTGTGCAATCTCTTTAGCATGAATCTAATTATCATATAATTAGTTAGGGGAAGTATAAAATCACAAATTAGCATTTCTCATAACATAAATGTCATATAATTATGTTGTACCTCAATTGATGCAACTGACTCGGTTTCCTTCCTAATCCCCTTATCTTTTGGAATGGATTTTGTTGGAGTCTAACATTACCATGTAAACAGAATGTAAGTAAAATTGCCTTAAAAAATATGAATAGTAAACGGTTTTAAGCATACCTCATCATCTACGCTAACGAGGCTTGAAGGCCATGCAACAAATGATCATATTGCATCTGCCACCAATGTTGCATCCGCCACGTCGTCAGGTAGTGGTAACAATGCACCCCCCTCTAAAACAACATCAACGGGTACTTTCAAAAATCCATTTGGGAGTGGTTTATGGTGAAGAATTTCTCCCGTAGTATTATACACTTTTCCCTTTCCAACCATCCGACAAGTCGGTGAGGAAAAGTAAAGTTGACACCGGGAAATGCCCTATAACCATTAATAAATATGGTTATATGATTAATAAATATGGTATATAATTACCTCGGGAATATTCGGTCCAAAGTTACCATTGATACTACCTTTGTCACTAGTATCTTTAAAACCTGTAGCTTGATCTATTTCTTTTTTCTTTTTCAGCTCATAAACTTCTTGTTGTAACTTTTCCAACTTTTCCTGAAGTTCTTTATTTCTAGGAGCTTTTGTCTTTGATTTTTTCTTCAAGTATGTTGGATTGATCCCAGATTACTTTCCCCTCACCCGACCAGAATATTCACGAATATCTAATGCTCGACTAAGTATTATCCTGCAATCATTATCTTCATCTGGAGATATAGATTGAGAAAGAGTCTCCTGAAATTCATATGAATATTGTAGTTAAAGAATGATATGTTAATAAAATAATGATGTAATCAAATAAATAAAAGAATGATGTAATTAAATAAATAAAAGAATGATGTAATTAAATAAATAATGTCTTACTTACATGTTGTACCTGAAAATTTTCCCTCTCATTTTACTCAACGCATGCCCATTGAGGTCCTCAACTTGCTCAATGATGCCCAAGAGTTGACCAGACAAACTCTCTCCTAAGGCAATGTACCTCAAACTAGGATTTCCATTTTCATCAGGATGTGTGAACTCCAAGGGTCCCAAATGCTTTACATGGTCCAAATATGTTCTAAAGACTCTCCATGTCATGTTTCAAGCCTTGTACAAGAAGTTTGCTCAGTCAGCTGCGCAGATGCTTGAAAATCAGTTGTATTAGGTCAAAAGTCAAATGTGGCCCACATACAGTCAAAGTTCAAGATTTTTGGTCAACATCAACATTTTGAAGTGATATCCATCATTTTATCAAGGGTCGATCATAATTCCTCAAGGAATTCCCCCAAATTCATCAAAACCCAAAAAGTTGCTAAATTAGGGTTTCACAAGAAAAGTCAACTAAACTTTGACCAAGCATAACTTCTTCATACTTTATCAGAAATTTTCCATCCAAGGCTCATTTTGAAGAGGATGAAATTCCCTACAATTCATCTTTAGCATACACGTTCAAAATATGCACTCATCAAAAGATATGAATTTCTACATTATAGGTCCTTTTGAAAAGTAAAAAAAAACACCTTTTGGGTCAAAGCTTCTTACATGAACATGGAATACCCAATTGAGATGAAACCAAAAGGGTTGTTTATGGGACATCCTAATCTTTATAAAAAGTCAAATAACACCTCTCTAGGGTTAAAATTGAGGGAGATATGTATTGTCAAAGTTGACCAATTTTTGGAAATGTGTATGAAGTAAACATTGATCAAAATGACTTCTTTTCTAAATGGGCCCATGTTTTATTGTTTGAAACTTGTTCCTAAGATGGCCCACGACCCCTGATCTTATCCACCTATTATTTTATTATTTTTATTATTTATTTTAATTTTTTATTCATTTAAAGCAAAATAAATCAATTTAAATAGTAGAATAATCAAATAAAATCAAAGATTTGATTTTATGAGCATATTATGAGTCCGTGGACAGCTAGCAAATCAAAAAATTCGTGCAAGAGCCAATTGATGGGAAAAGATCTTAATTTGGTCTATTTTGGAAACAAATCATACAAGACAAAGAATGAAATCAAATCTCAATAATTTTCAAAGATATGATTAGTTTTTATTGACCTAATTCATTCCAATATAAGGACATAATATTCTCAAGGCAAAAAAAGAGGATGGGGGTCGTGAAAGAAGGAGGACAAGTCTCAATTTTTTGTCAAAAAAGTCCAGGTCAGTTTCGATTCTATAGGGCGTTTCAAGCAATTCCAAGGCTATCAATTCGTTCCTGGATATCTTCTGAAGTCATTCCAATCATCCTCAAGCCTTAAAACTTTCAGAAATCACGCCTCACAGTTCCGCGGTTTGCATCTTTTTTCAAGATTCATTTTCAATGATTTATCCATCATAAACATATCTTGATCATATATCCATGCTTGCTATCATATTTGCAATGTTTTTGATTGGTTTGATTGAAGTTTAAGTGCAGGAATGGCACGATGCCATTGTTAGGGTTTTGAGGTCCTAAACTGGGAATTCTATATAAAGGCAAAATTGGACAAAATTAGGGGTACTATCATGCTCAGGAGATTATTTGCAATTGATTCATGCCTTTGGTTTGAATTTATTCTGCTTATGCTGCGTTTTTAAGTTTTATAGGTTTTTAGTTACGAACAAAATCCGTCACTATAACCTATAGTGACGAAAAATGTTGTAGGTAAAAGTTCCCCATTTAAAACGACAGATCCCGGAAGAAGGTGATGGCGTTGTGCTCACTGATTCGTCCATTCAAACCATTGGGAACCCACATCGCGCGTTTTTGACGTGTGGCCATAGATATTTATTTGCCTTATATTTATTTTGTATTATTTTGTTAACAATTAACACGCTTGGTTCAGTTGGCAAGGCAGGGCATGATAAGGCTTTAGTCCAAAAGGGGGTGGGTTCGATCCAGCCCTTTTGCGAAGTTAATTTTCACTAATTTGTGTCTTCAGATCCAATGCTCCAGGTCCCTGCGCGCTCCTCATTCACTTCCATCACCATACCACAAGATCTCATCATATCCAGATCTAACACTCAACACATGCAGACCATGGTGAACCCTCAAACGTGGCCAGCACTGGATCCAAATGCCTGATTGGGCCAAAGGATTTGGACTCAATGAAATTCGAGCGTCACACCACTTTTCAACAAATACAGGCCCAGTTTAATTCTTTTCTCTTTATTTTCTTATTTTTATTATTTCATTAAGTCTTTTCTTTTTACAAAATAACCCAAAAAATCATTTTTTATCATTAAGTCAAAAAATCACAAAAAACATAAAAATCATGTTTTTTCATAAAAAATATTTTACTTCCTTAATTAATTAGTTTAATTATTTAGGGAAATTTAATCCTTTTTTCATAATTTAAATCAATTAGAAATTAAGGTTTAATTTGTACATAACCTAATTAATTTTTTCTCAAAAAATAACCTAAATATTTTTTTCAATTAGATTTTTAGGATTGCTAATTATTCTCGCATTTAATTCGCCGTGCACATTTTTTAATTTCCTTTTTATTATTATTGTAACCGCTCCGAGTTTGTAATAGTAATTAGGGTTTCAATTCCGCATCTTTATTTTCGGTCAAAATAATTATGTACCTGCAAAAGCCCTGTAATAGCTAGGACTTTAACTTTCTCACATTTTAGTTTTCGCAAACTCTAAATTGCTTAGCGGTATGTTAATAGGATTGTATGGAAAGACAAACTGAAAATTAATACGGTAGAAAACCCTAAATGTGCAAAGATAAATTAACTGAAACATTACACTCGCACATGCTCACTCCTAGGGTTTACTCCACTCCGGTTGCCTTCGGTAAACGGTAATGAAGTATATGGTTTGTTAGTGGTTGTCCTCTAGCCCTGAAAGATCTAAAATGACCCATT
Organism: Vicia faba; assembly: GCA_948472305.1. Lineage (NCBI taxonomy): Eukaryota > Viridiplantae > Streptophyta > Magnoliopsida > Fabales > Fabaceae > Vicia > Vicia faba. The sequence goes on from OX451739.1 coordinate 1,044,404,700, forward strand.
CGGATGTTGCCTCATAAAAATATCTTTAAGGCTTTAGGATGATTACTAACATTTCCTAACATTTCTTTTGTGATCGTATTTGTCCCTTCGAATGTCCCTAAAATACTCCAACGACGATGCTACCTATTTCTCAATAATGGGATAGCATTGTCTAAAAGGAAAAAGAACATACCTTTTTCGAGTAACTAGATTAGTTCCTAGGTACTTGCTCAAACAAACAAAAACTTTTTCACACAAACACTTTTCAAACAAAGTTTTCAAAAACAAACTTCGTAACACTCTTGAGGACATAAACAAGGGTTAAAACGAAGTAAAACAAAACTTTTCAAAACAAGCATACACAAGCAGTTTTCAAAATGAGCAAGTACCTAAGAGCCCGTGGAAAACCACGGATGGAAAATGTGTTAACACCTTCCCTTTCTATAATCTACCCCCCGTACTCAGAAACATCTCGAAAAAGGTTTTTTTTGTTCTTTTTCCTTTTACTGATTCGATAAAATAAAAGTTGATGGCGACTCTTGCTTACCGTGACATTTGCAAACAAAAAACGCAAACCAGTATTAACAGTCAGTTCTTCCACTGTATCACAGAACTGGCGACTCTGCTTGGGATTAAAATATAAAGTGGGGTAAACCTTAGGATCTAGGTTATATTTAATTGCTTTTTCTTGATTATCTTGCTTGCTTTATATTTATGGGAACTGTTTGGGTTATTTGATCCTACACCCAAATCGAGAAACACCTTTTAGGTAAGTAGCAATAAACTGTGAGGGAGTTGTGCTGGGGTATACCGATATGGTTGAAGCAGTAGCTACGTTCATGTGGCACTTTGGCTGGTACCCGTAACCCTTGAGTCAATCAGGGAGATGTACGAGGTCGCCGCATGGTGTCATAAAGCATCAACTGACCTTAGAACCTTTAATTGCACAACTTGGCCAGTAGGACGTAGCAAGATGGCCGAATTTGGTGTATGCCCAAGGTCGACAGATACTCAATGCTACACTCATTGAGGTTTGACTTCTGAGTTTTGTTTGATTACGAGTCAATCATCGATTGAACAAGGCTTGGGGGAAAGATCGGTGATATTGAGAATACTTTAGAACCCGGTTACATATTTATAAGACAGGTTGAACTAATCCAGCTTTCAACTTGAACTACGTGCAAAGTTTTATTACTTGACAACTTGAGTTCCTTACAGGTTTTGTTTACAGCTATTATCCAATAACTTGGATTTCTTGCAGGGTTTACTTTCTTACATCACTTTGCACCTTTGCTTAAAAGCATAGAATACACATCATAACATCATGCCTTAACATTTCCTTAACCATTTCAAGGATCTCGAGAGCCTGTGATGCAGGTTATGATAAATCATACGTCTAGCAAGGGGAATAGGGATTTATTTTCCTCTAGTAAATGTCGTCAGAAGATCAAAACTCAACAACTTGAGTCAGGGGCTATGACCCACTTGATATGGTGAGCTTGAGTCTCGTAGAAGGACTCTCAATCATACAAAGTTCTTCAATCAAAGCTGCAAAATTCAACTTCTGACATTTTCTTGTTTACCCCGCGAGATCCTTGAAAACATTGCATACATATATAATACATATCATTGCATAAGCAGGTTTCAAAGCAGGTCTCTCATGTTCTCGCTGTTTATTTCAGCAATGGCTCTCCAACAAGACAACAGAGATCTCAAAGCTCAAGATGCCCAGTTCAAGGAATTTCTCCTGAATCTATCAAAGGGGCAAGAAGACTTGAAAACACACTTCGCCGGGAATCTGACCAAGGAACGTCCTGACAACAACAAGGATGAACAATTGGAACAACTGCAAGCTGAGGTAGAAGCAATGAGAATCAAGATGCTGGGGCAGATGGCTCTTATCCAAAACTTAGCTCGAGCAAAAGAAGAGCTAAGAGATTTTCTCAACAAGCTTCCCCAAGATGGATGCAGATCCATGAAATAAACAGTTAAAATTATGGATCAAGGCATTAATCATCCCCCAGTGAGAGAAGAGGTTGGTTTGGTCAGGAACAGACCTTTCCAGATTGCTACTACATCACAAGCCCAACCACAACCTCGCCAACGACAACTGGGCAATCGGCATAAGAAGAATACATCCAAAAGACGCTTCACCGAAATCAACATGTCATTGGCTCAAGCATTGCAACGCATGTTGAAGGCCAAGTTGGTTATGTTAAGGGACCCTCCTCAGAATCCCAATATAGCCTCCCCGAGGTACAATCCAAATGCAAGATGTGCGTACCACTTCAACAGTCCTGGACATGACACCAACAACTGTTGGGTATTGAGAAATAAAATTGAAGACCTGATTGATGAAGGAGCGCTAGAATTTGCACAAGACAGTCAGGCTGAGTTCTTCTGCCATCCCTCCAAGGCATACCATCTGAAGTGACAAGTTCTCACAAGAAGACTTTTCGTTCATTAGAATTTTCAATGTGTAATTTTCTTTTGATTTGTTTGAACATTTATTTATATCAAACCTCGTTATTTCATCAATGCATTGCACATGTTTGTCTTGAATCCATTCACTCGTATTCACTATTTCAAAAATGCGTTCTTATTTCCTTTTGTGATATTCAACTCTCGACTAAAAAACTCTAAGCCTTAGAGGGAGGATGACGAAAATGATACCACAATCTCTACAGTATGCTTTTAAACAGACCTTGCTGACGATGTACATGCATTGTTTCAAATCCTAAATAGTGGAGTTATAAGGAAGATAATCCCTAGTCAACCCCTTCGAGCCAAAGAAGTAGGAGTTTTTCTTTTCACACAAATTAAAACCCTTAATAATAACCTGGGGCAGGGTAGTTTTCTTAGTTAATACAAAGGCGCATTCCATCACAATCTGCCACTTTGCACACAATGAATGGAATCGAAGACGTCCTTGCAAAACATAAGACAGTGATGGTTCCGCATAATCATTAAAGCAGGCAGTCATTATCTCTCGAAATAAAAGCCCATTAAGTCAAAACCTATGAAGGAGACTTAAGAGAAAAATTGGAGCATCCCGCTGACTGCAATCACAAGAGAAATAGTTCAGGCAAAAGAAGGTTACAAAAATGACTGTCTTTTCAAAACATATGTTCAATATCTGAATCATCACCAAGTATCAGAGCAAAGATACCAGACTCAATTGAGATCTAAACGTGCAATTAACTGAGCATAGGACTGAAGAACATCACGAATAAAGGGTTAGTACAAATAAAGTTTAAGCCTTTATCCTTTGTTTCTTTAACCTTGAACTAGGCCACGTTATAACCCTTAAAATTCCTAGTTGAAGCATGGGTTAGTTTGAGAGCATACTATTACAAAGGTATCCTGACTCTTGTAGGCTTTGTTACGAATCCTGAGTTGATATCACGTTCTTGCAAATTTCGTTTTACTACACAAAACACATTTAAAAAAAAAATTCAAGACAGACATGAGTTTTGCATTCTTTAAATGACATTGTTTGCATATGAATAATTGTTTGACAGCAGAGAAATCTGCACAATGGATATTCAATGAACAAACATCCTCTCAATGGACAGAATCATCTCAGTGGGAAAGACACTTCCAATAACAGGTCTTCCATCAGCAAGGGGAAAGACATGATGTCTAAACACACCTGGGGCAGTCTCTCCAAAAGTTCCAAATAACTAGGGGAAGATCACCATCTGAATCGCTTGGGGAATTACGCACGTATTCCAGCAACGAATCATGTGACATCAAGAAAACATTTTTGACAGTACTACAACACAACACTATGGACAGTGATAACTCTCTACATCCTGAAAGCATGGACATAGTCGGAAAATACTACGCATGAAAAAAAAGACCCGCTAGATTGACACACCTAGGCAAAAATAAGGGAATCCCGGCGAACCAAAATGGTTCGGGAAAAAATTAGGGATAAAAAAATGAAAAATATGTACACCCGACAAATCGAAAACCTGAAAAGGCGGCTTGGGAAAAAAAGGTATCCCGGTGGACTAAAAACCCGAAAGGGCGGTCCAGGAAAAAGTTAGGGATTTAAAACGTAAGACTATGTCCCGTCACCTGTCTATCAGTGGAAGAATTATACCTTGATCAGCATTCATCAAGAGCACCAGAATCGAGAAACAGATCAGGTACGATCCAGATACGGATGTCATTCTGCTACTTATTCAAGATTTTCATACATCGAGAAACGATTCAGATACGATCCAGATACGGGTGTCATTCTGCTACTTATTCAAGATTTTCATACATCGAGAAACGGTTCAGATACGATCCAGATACGGATGTCATTCTGCTACTTATTCAAGATTTTCATACATCGAGAAACGGTTCAGATACGACCCAGAGACGGATGTCATTCTGACACTTATCCAACACATGTTTCAAGTACAGTTCAGATATGATCCAGGAATGGATGTCATTCTGACACTCATTTAACACATGTTTCAAGTACAGTTTAGATACGATCCAGAGACGGATATCATTCTGACACTCATTTGACACATGTTTCAAGTACAATTCAGATGTGATCCAGAGACGGATGTCATTCTGACGCTTATTCAACACATGTTTCAAGTACAGTTTGAATACGATCCAGAGACGGATGTCATCCTGACACTCATTAAATACATGTTCAAGTGCAATCACGACATAGATCTATCCACAAAATCTATGCATATACTTTTTCCAGCATGGTACAAGGGTAAGAGACACTTCGAAGTGAAGTCACTATCAAATACAAACCAGTGATACCTATATTCCCCACAGAGCCGAGACAACCAAGGTCCGACCTCCGTATCCCCAAGCAGGAATTCCTTCCCCAGCAGGTTCCTTTAGAAAGCTGATATCTGCATTCCCCAGTCGAGTTTTATAACCATGAGTAGTTTATAAAGCCATCTCCCGAGCAGAGTTTAATTCTCTGACAGCGGAAGCTCAATCTCCAACAGAGCTCTTCTCTCCAGCAATGGAAGTTCATCCCCAGCTGAGTTTATTTCTCCAAATCAGCAGATCTTCTAACAGAGTATCTCTCTTCCCCGCAGAGTCATTCCCCCGCAGGATTATTCTCAGACAGAGTCTCCTCCGGTAGAATGTTCTCAAGCAGAATGGATGTAAATCCCCAGCTAATCATCTCCGGTCACTATCCCCAGCGGAAACGAAGAACTCAACTCCTTATACTCTCCAGCAACAATCCAGGATTTATTTTTTCCCAGCTAGAGAATATCACAATAGCATTGCATATCCATACATCATGGCATGTGCATACATATTATACAACACAATCTCATTTATTTTGAGAACATCATTACTCAATACATTTCATACATCAAGACATTACATACGACTAACTCTTTACCTTTCAGGGAAAGATGCAATCAAGTTTTCACAAGTTCTCTCTGGTTTAGTCAAACCGACACCAAGGTTTCTATTCCAGTTGAAGATATTCCAACACTTTTCAAGATTTTCTCTGGTTCAGTCAAACCACCACTAAGGTTTCTATTCTAGTTGAAGATTTTGTAAGACTTTCGTCTGGGTCATCCGAATCGCCGATAAGATTCCCCTGATTTCTATGCTAGTCAAAGTTAATCTGAGACCTCTCATAGGTTCAGTCAAATCGATGCTAAGATTTCTTTCCCGATTGAAGACAATCCAAGACCTTCCCCCGGTTCAGTCAAATTGATGCTAAGATTTCTTTCCTGATTGAAGACAACTCGAGACCTTTCCCTGGTTCAGTCAAATCGATACTAAGATTTCTATTCCAGTTAAAAAATCTATGAATCCAGGAAACTGACCGGATAACAGCTGAATTTCCCTAAATTACTGAAGCCTGGAGCACGACCAGATAACAGTATAAGACGCTGTGAAGTCTGGAGCACGACCAGATAGCGGCAAGAGACACTGCAAAACCTGGAGCATGACCAGATAACAGTATGAGGTACTGTGAAGCTTGGAATTAGACCAGATAGAATTTTACTCGGCTAATTACTATGAAGCCTGGAAACGACCGGATGTTAGTATGCCCTAAATTCAAGTTGAAATCTGAATGCGACCGGATAACCACTTAATTCCTTCTGAAGCCTGGAGCACGACCAGATAATAGTTTTTGAGATTGCAAAGCCTGAAGCACGACCAGATAGCAAGTTTAATCTCATCTCCCCAGTAAGTCACTGTAAAACCTGGAGTACAACCAGATAGAAGTCAGTCTTATTATCCTCAACAAATCATTATAAGGCCTGGAGCACGACCAGATAGTAGTTCATTTTCATCTCCTCGACTAAGAGATGATTCCCCAATAGAGTAACGGACAAATGAAGTTCCTAAAATTCCATTTCTCCCAAGACAGAGACGAACATTCCTCAGCAGATTCCTCCTCAACGACAGGAACAAGAATTCTCATCAGAGGAATATCTCGGGAAATGAACATCCTCTAGATGGCATCTTTAAGCCCATCCTTGACGAATTTTCGTCATATGTTCTGGATGGCATCTTTAAGCCCATCTCCGGTGACCTTCCATCATCTCCTTCAAATGGCATCTGTAAGCCAATTCCCGATACTACCTAAACAGTCTAGCACCATCTCAGACGAGTGCAAATTTCTGGGCACTCTAGTGTTCAATCATCTTCCATCTTCAGATTATGAAAGACAGACAGCCAATCTACATCCTCAGGTTTAAGAAGAGTGAACAGGGGCAGATGTTGTACCCTAAAATGTTCCCTCTCATTTTACTCAACACATGCCCATTGAGGTCCTCAACTTTCTCAAGGATGCCCAAGAGTTGACCAGACAAACTCTCTCCTAAGGCAATGTACCTCAAACTAGGGTTTCCATTTTCATCAGGATGTGTGAACTCCAAGGGACCCAAATTCTTTCCATGGTCCCAATATGTTCTCAAGACTCTCCATTCAAGTTTCAAGCCTTGTACAAGAATTTTGCTCAGTCAACTGCTCAGATGCTTGAAAATCAACTGTATTAGGTCAAAAGTCAACTGTGGCCAAGACTCTCCATGTCAAGTTTCAAGCCTTCATACTTTATTATAAATTTTCCATCCAAGTCTCATTTTTAATAGGATGCAATTACCTACAATTCATCTTCATTCCACAAGTTCAAAATATGCACTCATCAAAAGATATGTATTTCTACATTATAGGTCCTTTTGAAAAGTCAACAAAAACACCTTTTGGGTCAAAGCTTCTTACATGAACATGGAAGACCCAATTGAGATAAAACCAAAAGGGTTATTTAGGGGACATCCTAATATTTCTAAAAAGTCCAAGAACACATCTCTAGGGTTAAAATTGAGGGAGATATGTATTGTCAAAATTGACCAATTTTTGGAAATTTGCATGAAATCAACATTGATCAAAATGACTTTTTTTCTAAATGGGCCCATGTTTTCTTGTTTGAAACTTGTTCCTAAGATGGCCCACGACCCCTGATCTTATCCACCTATTATTTTATTTTTTTATTTTTTTTTATTTTTTATTTTTATTTTTTATTCATTTAAAGCAAAATAAATCAAATTAAATAGTAGAATAATCAAATAAAATCAAAGATTTGATTTTATGAGCATATTGTGAGTCCGTGGAAAGCTAGCAAATCAAAAAATTCGTGCAAGAGCCAATTGATGGGAAAAGATCTTAATTTGGTCTATTTTGGAAACAAATCATATAAGACAAAGAATGAAATTAAATCTCCATAATTTACAAAGATATGATTAGTTTTTATTGACCTAATTGATTCCAATATAAGGACATAACGTTCTCAAGGCAAAAAAAAAGGATGGGGGTCGTGAAAGAAGGAGGACAAGTCTCAATTTTTTGTCAGAAAAGTGCAGGTCGGTTTCGATTCTATAGGTCGTTTCAAGCAATTCCAAGGCCAGCAATCCGTTCCTAGACATCTTGTGAAGCCATTCCAATCATCCTCAAGCCTTAACACCTTCGGAAATCACGCCTCACAGTGCCACGGTTTGCATCTTTTTTCAAGATTCATTTTCAATGATTTATCCATCATAAACATGTTTTGATTATATATCCATGTTTGCTATCATATTTGCAATTTTTTTGATTGGTTTGATTAAATTTAAGTGCAGGAATTGCACGATGCCATTGTTAGGGTTTTGAGGTCCCAAATTGGGAATTCTATAAAAAGGCAAAATTGGAAAAAAATTAGGGGTATTATCATGCTCAGGAGATGATTTGCAATTGATTCATGCCTTTGGTTTGAATTTATTCTGCTTGTGCTGCATTTTTCAATTTTGCAGGTTTTTAGTTACGAACAAAATCCGTCACTACAACCTATAGTGACGGAAAAATGTTGTAGGTAAAAGTTCCCCATCTAAAACGACGGATCCCTGAAGAAGGTGATGGCGTGGTGCTCACTGATTCGTCCATTCAAACCATTGGGAACCCACAACGTGCGCGTTTATGACGTATGGCCATAGATATTTATTTGCCTTATATTTATTTTGTATTATTTTGTCAACAATTAACACGCTTGGTTTAGTTGGCAAGGCAGGGCATGATAAGGCTTGTCCAAAAGGGGGTGGGTTCGATCCATCCCTTTTGCAAAGTTATTTTTTACTAATTTGTGTCTTCAGATCCAATGCTCCAGGTCCCTGCGCGCTCCTCATGCACTTCCATCACCATACCACAAGATCTCATCATATCCAGATCTAACACTCAACACATGCAGACCATGGTGAACCCTCAAACGTGGTCAGCACTGGATCCGAACGCATGACTGGGCCAAAGGATTTGGGCTCAATGAAATTCAGGCGTCACACCCCTTTTCAGCAAATACAGGCCCAGTTTAATTCTTTTCTCTTTATTTTCTTATTTTTATTATTTCATTAATTCTTTTCTTTTTACAAAATAACCGAAAAAATCATTTTTTATCATTAAGTCAAAAAATCACAAAAAACATAAAAATCATTTTTTTTCATAACAAATATTTTATTTCCTTAATTAATTAGTTTAATTATTTAGGGAAATTTAATCCTTTTTTCATAATTTAAATCAATTAGAAATTAGGGTTTAGTTTGTACATAACCTAATTAATTTTTTCTCAAAAAATAACCTAAATATTTTTTTCAATTAGATTTTTAGAATTGCTAATTATTCTCGCATTTAATTCTCCGCGCGCATTTCTTAATTTCCTTTTTATTATTATTGTAAATGCTCTGAGTTCGTAATAGTAATTGGGGTTTCAATTCCACATCTTTATTTTCGGTCAAAATAATTATGTATCTACAAAAGCCATATAATAGCTAGGACTTTAACTTTCTCGCATTTTAATTTTTGCAAACTATAAACTGCTTAGATGTATGTTAATAGGATTTTATGGAAAGACAAACTGAAAATTAATACGGTAGAAACCCCTAAATGTGTAAAGATAAATTAACTGAAAAATTACACTTGCACATGCTCACTCCTAGGGTTTACTCCACTCCGGTTGCCTTCGGTAAACGGTCATGAAGTATAGGGTTTGTTAGTGGTTGTCCTCTAGCCCTGAAAGATCTAAAATGACCCATTCGAATGTTGCCTCGGAAAAAGATCTTTAAGGCTTTAGGATGATTACTAACATTTCCTAACATTGCTTTTGTGATCGTATTTGTCCCTTCGAATATCCCTAAAAAACTCCAACGACGATGCTACCTATTTCTCAATAATGGGATAGCATTGTCTACAAGGAAAACGAACAGACCTTTTTCGAGTAAGTAGATTAGTTCCTAGGTACTTGCTCAAACAAACAAAAACTTTTTCACACAAACACTTTTCAAATAAAGTTTTCAAAAACAAACTTCGTAACACTCTTGAGGATAGAAACAACGGTTAAAACAAAGTAAAAAAAACTTTTCAAAACAAGCATACACAAGTAGTTTTCAAAATGAGCAAGTACCTAAGAGCCCGTGGAAAATCACGGATGGAAAGGGTGCTAACACCTTCCCTTTCTATAATCTATCCCCCGTACTCAGAAACATCTCGAAAAAGGTTTTTCTGTTCTTTTTCATTTTCCTGATTGGATAAAATAAAAGTCGGTGGCGACTCTTGCTTACCGCGACATTTGCGAACAAAAAATGAAAACCAGTATTAACAGTCGGTTTTGCCACCGTATCACAGAACTGACGACTCTGCTTGGGATTAAAATATAAAGTGGGGGTAAACCTTAGGATCTAGGTCATATTTAATTGCTTTCTCTTGATTATCTTGCTTGCTTTATATTTATGGGAACTATTTGTGTTATTTGATCCTACTCCCGGATCGGGAAACACCTTTTAGGTAAGTAGCAATAAACTGTGAGGGAGTTGTGCTGGGGTATACCGATACGGTTGAAGCAGTAGCTACGTTGATGTGGCACTTTGGCTGGTACCCGTAACCCTTGAGTCAATCAGGGAGATGTACGGGGCCGCCGCATGGTTTCATAAAGCATCAACTAACCTTAGAACCTTTAATTGCACAAGTTGGCAAGTAGGACGTAGCGAGATGGTCGGCTTTTGTGTATGCCCAAGGTCGACAGATACTTGATGCTACACTCATTGAGGTTTGACTTCTGAGTTTTGTTTGATTACGAGTCAATCATCGATTGAACAAGGCTTGGGGGAAAGATTGGTGATATTGAGATTACTTTAGAACCTGATTACATGTTTATAGTACAGGTTGAACTAATCCAGCTTCAAGAGGGTATGACCTTAAAACCCATGCAATCCTAAACCTAAGGTTGTTTGTGTGACTGGTGTGCTTTCAACTTGAACTACGTGCAGAGTTTTATTACTTGACAACATGAGTTCCTTGCAGGTTTTGTTTACAGATATTATCCAATAACTTGGATTTCTTACAGGGTTTACTTGCTTACATCACTTCTCACCTTTACTTAAAAGCATAACATACACATCATAGCATCATGCCATAACATTTTCTTAACCATTTCAAGGATCTCGAGGGCCTGTGATGCAGCTTATGATAAATCAGACGTCTAGCAAGGTGCAATGGGAATTATTTTCCTCTAGCAAATGTCGTCAGAAGATCAAAACTCAACAACTTGAGTCAGGGGCTATGACCAACTTGATATGGTGAGCTTGAGTCTCGTAGAAGGACTCTCAATGATACAAAGTTCTTTAATCAAAGCTGCAAAAGGTAGAAGCAATGAGAATCCAGATGCTGGGGCAGATGGCTCTTATCCAAAACTTAGCTCGAGGACAAGAAGGGCTAAAAGCTTTCCTCAACAAGCTTCCCCAAGATGGATGCAAATCCATGAAATAAACAGTTAAAATTATGGATCAAGGCATTAATCATCCCCCAGTGAGAGAAGAGGTTGGTTTGGTCATGAACAGACCTTTCCAGATTGCTACTACATCACAAGCCCAACCACTACCTCGCCAACGACAATGGGGCAATCGGCATAAGAAGAATACATCCAAAAGACGCTTCACCGAAATCAACATGTCATTGGATCAAGCATTGCAACACATGTTAAAGGCCAAGTTGGTTATGTTAAGGGACCCTCCTCAGAATCCCAATATAGCCTCCCCGAGGTACAATCCAAATGCAAGATGTGCGTACCACTTCAATAGTCCTGGACATGACACCAACAACTGTTGGGTATTGAGAAATAAAATTCAAGACCTGATTGATGAAGGAGCACTAGAATTTGCACAAGACGGCCAGGCTGAGTTCTTCTGCCATCCCTCCAAGGCATACCATCTGAAGTGACAAGTTCTCACAAGAAGACTTTTCGTTCATTAGAATTTTCAATGTGTAATTTTCTTTTGATTTGTTTGAACATTTATTTATATCAAACCTCGTTATTTCATCAATGCATTGCACATGTTTGTCTTGAATCAATTCACTCGTATTCACTATTTCAAAAATGTGTTCTTATTTCCTTTTGTGATATTCAACTCTCGACTAAAAAACTCTAAGCCTTAGAGGGAGGATGACGAAAATGATACCACAATCTCTATAGTATGCTTTTGAACAGACCCTACTGACGATGTACAGGCATTGTTTCAAATCCTTAATAATGGAGTTATAAGGAAGATAATCCCTAGTCAACCCCTTCGAGCCAAAGAAGTAGGAGTTTTTCTTTTCACACAAATTAAAACCCTTAATAATAACCTGGGGCGGGGTAGTTTTCTCAGTTAATACAGAGGCGAATTCAGTCATAATCTGCCGCTTCGTACACAATGAATGGCATCGAAGACGTCCTTCTAAAACAAAAGACGGTGATGGTTCCGCATAATCATTAAAGCAAGCAATCATTATCTCTCGAAATAAAAGTCCATTAAGTCAAAACCTATGAAGGAGACTTAAGAGAAAAATCTTGGCATCCCGCTGACTGTAATCACAAAAGAAATAGTTCAGGCAAAAGAAGGGATAACGAAAAAAAAAAGAGGTTACTACAAGTCCTCGACAAAAAGAAGATTACAAAAATGACTGTCTTTTCAAAACAAATGTTTAATTTCTGAATCATCACCAAGTATCAGAGCAAAGATTCCAGACTCAATCGGGATCTAAACGCGCAATTAACTGAGCATAGGACTGAAGAACATCATGAAGAGAGGGTTGGGTACAAATAAAATTTGAGCCTTTATCCTTTGTTTCTTGAACCGTGAACCAGGCAATGTTATAACCCTTAAAATTCCTAGTCGAAGCATGGGTTAGTTTGAGAGCATACTGTTACAAAGGTATCCTGACTCTTGTAGGATTTGTTATGAATTCTGAGTTGATATCACGTTCTTGCAAATTTCGTTTTACTACACAAAACACATTTTCAAAAAAAAAATTTCAAGACAGACATGAGTTTTGCATTCTTTAAATGACATTGTTTGCATATGACTAATTGTTTGACAACAGAGAAATCCGCACAATGGTTATCCAATGAACATACATCCTCTCAATGGACAAAATCATCTCAGTGGGAAAGACACTTCTAATAGCAGGTCTTCTATAAGCAAGGGGCATGACATGATGTCTAAACACACCTGGGGCAGTCTCTCCAAAAGTTCCAAATAACCAGGGGCATATCTCCATCTGAATCGCTTGAGGAATTACGCACGCATTCCAGCAACGAATCATGTGCCATCAAGAAAACATTTTTGATAGTACTACCTATGGACAGTGACAACTCTCTACATCCTGAAAGCATGGAAATAGTCGGAAAATACTACACATGAAAAAAAAGACCCGCTAGTTTGACACACCTAGGCAAAAATAAGGGAATCCCGATGAAACAAAAGGGTTTAGGAAAAAATTAGGGATAAAAAATGAAAAATATGTACACTCGACAAGTCGAAAACCTGAAAAGGCGGCTTGAGAAAAAAAGGTATCCCAGTGGACTGAACACCCGAAAGGGCGGTCCAGGAAAAAGTTAGGGATTTAAAACGTAAGACTATGTCCAGTCACCTGTCTATCAGTGGAAGACTTATACCTTGATAAGCATTCATCAAGAGCACCAGAATCGAGAAATGGTTCAGGTACGATCCGGATACGGATGTCATTCTGCTACTTATTCAAGATTTCCATACATCGAGAAACGATTCCGATACGATCGAGATACGGATGTCATTCTGCAACTTATTCAAGATTTTCATACATCGAGAAACGGTTCAGATACGATCCAGATACGGATGTCATTCTACTAGTTATTCAAGATTTTCATACATTGAGAAACGATTCAAATACTACCCAGAGACGGATGTCATTCTGACACTTATCCAACACATGTTTCAAGTACAGTTCAGATATGATCCAGGAACGAATGTCATTCTGAAACTCATTCAACACATGTTTCAAGTACAGTTCAGATACGATCCCGGAACAGGTGTCATTCTGACACTCATTTGACACATAATTCAAGTACAGTTCAGATGCGATCTATAGACGGATGTCATTCTGACGCTCATTCAACACATGTTTCAAGTACAGTTCAGATACGATCCAGAGACGGATGTCATCCTGACAATCATTAAATACATGTTCAAGTACAATCACGACATAGATCTATCCACAAAATCTCTGCATGAACTTTTTCCAGCATGGTACAAGGGGCAGAGACAGTTGGAAGCAAAGTCGCAATCACATACAAGCCAGTGATACCTATATTCCCCATAGAGCCGAGACAACCAAGGTCTAACCTCCGTATCCCCAAGCAGGAATTCCTTCCCTAGTAGGTTCCTTCAAAAAGCTGATATTTGCATTCCCCATCCGAGTTTTATAACAATGAGTAGTTTATAAAGCCATATCCCAAGCAGAGTTTATTTCCCTGACATCGAAAGCTCAATCTCAAACAGAGCTCTTCTTTCCAGCAATGGAAGTTCATCCCGAACTAAGTTAATTTCTCCAAATCAGCAGATCTTCCAACAGAGTATCTCTCTTCCCCACAGAGTCATTCCCCCGCAGGATTATTCTCAGACAGAGTCTCCTCCAGTAGAATGTTCTCAAGAATACTGGATGTAAATCCCCAGCTAATCATCTTCGGTCACTATCCCCAGCGGAAACAAAGAACTCAACTCCTTATACTCTCCAGCAATAGTCCATGATTTATTTTTTCCCAACTAGAGAATATCACAATAGCATTGCATATCCATACATCATGGCATGTGCATACATATTATTCAGCACAATCTCATTTATTTTGAGAACATCATTACTCAATACATTTCATACATCATGACATTACATACGACTAACTCTTTACCTTTCAGGGAAAGATGCAATCAAGTTCTCACAAGTTCTCTCTGGTTCAGTAAAGCCGACACTAAGGTTTCTATTCCAGTTAAAGATATTCCAACACTTTTCAAGATTTTCTCTGGTTCAGTCAAATCGACACTAAGGTTTCTATTCTAGTGGAAGATTTTCTAAGACTTTAATCTGGTTAATCCGAATCGCCGCTAAGATTCCCCTGATTTCTTTGCCAGTCAAAGTTAATCCGAGACCTCTCCCAGGTTCAGTCAAATCGATGCTAAGATTTCTTTTCCGATTGAAGACAATCCAAGACCTTCCCCCGGTTCAGTGAAATTGATGCTAAGATTTCTTTCCCGGTTGAAGACAACTCGAGACCTTTCCCTAGTTCAATCAAATCGATATTAAGATTTCTATTCCAGTTAAAAAATATATGAAGCCCGGAAACTGACCGGATAACAGTTGAATTTCCCCAAATTACTGAAGGTTGGAGCACGACCAGATAACGGTATAAGACGCTGTGAAGTTTGGAGCATGACCAGATAGCGGCAAGAGACACTATAAAACATGGAGCATGACCAGATAACCGTATGAGGTACTACGAAGCTTGGAATTAGACCAGATAGAAGTTTACTCGACCAATTACTACGAAGCCTGGAAACGACCGGATGTTAGTATGCCTTAAATTAAAGTTGAAACCCGAATGCGGATAACCACTTAATTCCTTCTGAAGCCTGGAGCACGACCAGATAACAGTTTTTGAGATTGCAAAGCCTGGAGCACGACCAGATAACAATTTTAATCTCATCTCCCCAGTAAGTCACTGTAAAACCTGGAGTACAACCAGATAGCAGTCAGTCTTATTATCCTCAGCAAATCACTGTAAGGCCTGGATCACGACCAGATAACAGTTCATTTTCATCTCCTCGACTAAGAGATGATTCCCCAATAGACTAACGCACAACTGAAGTTCCTAAAATTCCATTTCTCCCAAGACAGAGACCAACATTCTTCAACAAATTCCTCCTCAACAACAGGAACAGGAATTCTCATCAGAGGAATATCTTGGGAAATCAACATCCTCTAGATGGCATCTTTAAGCCCATCTCCGACGAATTTCCGTCATATCTTCCGGATGGCATCTTTAAGCCCATCTCCAGTGACCTTCTGTCATCTCCTTCAAATGGCATATGTAAGCCCATTCCCAATCCTACCTACACAGTCCAGCACCATCTCAGACGAGTGCAAATTTCTGGACAATCTAGTGTTCAATCATCTTCCACCTTCAGATTACGAAAGACAGATAGCCAATCTACATCCTCAGGTTTAAGAAGATTGAACAGGGGAAGCTGTTGTACCCTAAAATTTTCCCTCTCATTTTACTCAACACATGCCCATTGAGGTCGTCAACTTTCACAAGGATGCCCAACAGTTGACCAAACAAACTCTCTCCTAAGGCAATGTACCTCAAACTAGGGTTTCCATTTACATCAAGATGTGTGAACTCCAAGGGTCCAAAATGCTTTCCATGGTCCCAATATGTTCTCAAGACTCTCCATGTCAAGTTTCAAGACTTGTACAAGAAGTTTGCTCAGTCAATTGCTCGTATGCTTGAAAATCAATTGTATTAGGTCAAAAGTCAATTGTGGCCCACATACAGTCAAACTTCAATATTTTTGGTCAACATCAACATTTTGAAGTGATATCCATCATTTGATCAAGATTCCTCAATGAATTCCCCCAAATTCATCAAAACCCAAAAGTTGCTAAATTAGGGTTTCATAGGAAATGTAAACCAAACTTTGACCAAGCATAACTTCTTCATAATTTATTATAAATTTTCAATCCAAGTCTCATTTTGAATAGGATGCAATTCCCTACAATTCATCTTCATCCCACAAGTTCAAAATATGCACTCGTCAAAAGATATGAATTTCTACATTATAGGTCCTTTTGAAAAGTCAACAAAAACACCTTTTGGGTCAAAACTTCTTACATGAACATGGAAGATCCAATTGATATGAAACCAAAATTTTTATTTAGGGGACATCCTAATATTTCTAAAAAGTCCAAGAACACATCTCTAGGGTTAAAATTGAGGGAGATATGTATTGTTAAAAGTGACCAATTTTTGGAAATGTGCATGAAGTCAACATTGATCAAAATGACTTTTTTTTCTAAATGGACCCATGTTTTCTTGTTTGAAACTTGTTCCTAAGATGGGCCACGACCCCTGATCTTATCCACCTATTATTTTATTATTTTTATTAATTATTTTGATTTTTTATTCATTTAAAGCAAAATAAATCAATTTAAATAGTAGAATAATCAAATAAAATCAAAGATTTGATTTTATGGGCATATTATGAGTCCATGGACAGCTAGCAAATCAAAAAATTTGTGCAAGATCCAATTGTTGGGAAAAGATCTTAATTTGGTCTATTTTGGAAACAAATTATACAAGACAAAGAATGAAACCAAATCTCCATAATTTGCAAAGATATGATTAGTTTTTATTGACCTAATTCATTCCAATATAAGGACATAACATTCTCAAGGAAAAAAAAAGAGGATGGGGGTCGTGAAAGAAGAAGGACAAGTCTCAATTTTTTGTCAAAAAAGTGCAGGTCAATTTCGATTATACAGGCCGTTTCAAGCAATTCCAAGGCCAGCAATCCATTCCTAGACATCTTCTGAAGATATTCCATTCATCCTCAAGCCTTAAAACCTTCAGAAATCACGCCTCACAGTGCCATGGTTTGCATCTTTTTTCAAGATTCATTTTCAATGATTTATCCATCATAAACATGTTTTGATCATATATCCATGCTTGCTATCATATTTGCAATGGTTTTGATTGGTTTGATTGAAGTTTAAGTGCAGGAATGGCACAATGCCATTGTTAGGGTTTTGAGGTCTAAAATTGGGAATTCTATATAAAGGAAAAATTGGACAAATTTAGGGGTACTATCATGCTCAGGAGATGATTTACAATTGATTCATGCCTTTGGTTTGAATTTATTCTGCTTGTGCTGCATTTTTGAATTTTGAAGGTTTTTAGTTACGAACAAAATCCTTCACTACAACCTATAGTGACGGAAAAATGCGGTAGGTAAAAGTTCCCCATCTAAAACGATGAATCCTTGAAGAAGGTGATGGCGTGGTACTCACTGATTCGTCCATTCAAACCATTGGGAACCCACAGCGCGCGTTTTTGACGTGTGGCCATAGATATTTATTTGCCTTATATTTATTTTGTATTATTTTGTTAACAATTAACACGCTTGGTTCAGTTGGCAAGGCAGGGCATGATAAGGCTTTAGTCCAAAAGGGGGTGGGTTCGATCCAGCCCTTTTGCAAAGTTAATTTTCACTAATTTGTGTCTTCAGATCCAATGCTCCAGGTCCCTGCGCGCTCCTCATGCACTTCCATCACCATACCACAAGATCTCATCATATCCAGATCTAACACTAAACACATGCAGACCATGGTGAACCCTCAAACGTGGCCAGCACTGGATCCAAACGCCTGACTGGGCCAAAGAATTTGGGCTCAATGAAATTCGAGCATCACACCCCTTTTCAACAAATACAGGCCCAATTTAATTCTTTTCTCTTTATTTTCTTATTTTTATTATTTCATTAATTCTTTTCTTTTTACAAAATAACCCAAAAAATGATTTTTTATCATTAAGTCAAAAAATCACAAAAAACATAAAAATCATGTTTTTTCATAAAAAATATTTTATTTCCTTAATTAATTAGTTTTATTATTTAGAGCAATTTAATCCTTTTTCATAATTTAAATCAATTAGAAATTAGGGTTTAATTTGTACATAACCTAATTTATTTTTTCTCAAAAAATAACCTAAATATTTTTTTCAATTAGATTTTTAGGATTGCTAATTATTCTCGCATTTAATTCGCCGTGCACATTTTTTAATTTCCTTTTTATTATTATTGTAACTGCTCCGAGTTTGTAATAGTAATTAGGGTTTCAATTCCGCATCTTTATTTTCGGTCAAAATAATTATGTATCTGCAAAAGCCCTGTAATAGCTAGGACTTTAACTTTCTCGCATTTTAATTTTCGCAAACTCTAAACTGCTTAGCGGTATGTTAATAGGTTTGTATGGAAAGACAAACTGAAAATTAATACGGTAGAAAACCATAAATGTGCAAAGATAAATTAACTGAAACATTACACTCGCACATGCTCACTCCTAGGGTTTACTCCACTTCGGTGGCCTTCGGTAAACGGTAATGAAGTATTTGGTTTGTTAGTGGTTGTCCTCTAGCCCTGAAAGATCTAAAATGACCCATTCGGATGTTGCCTCAGAAAAATATCTTTAAGGCTTTAGGATGATTACTAACATTTCCTAACATTGCTTTTGTGATCGTATTTGTCCCTTCGAATGTCCCTAAAAAACTCCAATGACGATGCTACCTATTTCTCAATAATGGGATAGCATTGTCTAAAAGGAAAACGAACAGACCTTTTTCGAGTAACTAGATTAGTTCCTAGGTACTTGCTCAAACAAATAAAAACTTTTTCACACAAACACTTTTCAAACAAAGTTTTCAAAAACAAACTTCGTAACACTCTTGAGGACATAAACAAGGGTTAAAACGAAGTAAAACAAAACTTTTCAAAACAAGCATACACAAGCAGTTTTCAAAATGAGCAAGTACCTAAGAGCCCGTGGAAAACCACGGATGGAAAAGGTGTTAACACCCTCCCTTTCTATAATCTACCCCCCGTACTCAGAAACATCTCGAAAAAGGTTTTTTTTTGTTCTTTTTCCTTTTACTGATTCGATAAAATAAAAGTCGATGGCGAATCTTGCTTACCGCAACATTTGCGAGCAAAAAATGCAAACCAGTATTAACAGTCAGTTCTTCCACCGTATCACAGAACTGGCGACTCTGCTTGGGATTAAAATATAAATTGGGGTAAACCTTAGGATCTAGGTCATATTTAATTGCTTTTTCTTGATTATCTTGCTTGCTTTATATTTATGGGAACTGTTTGGGTTATTTGATCCTACACCCAGATCGGGAAACACCTTTTAGGTAAGTAGCAATAAACTGTGAGGGAGTTGTGTTGGGGTATACCGATACGGTTGAAGCAGTAGCTACGTTCATGTGGCACTTTGGCTGGTACCCGTAACCCTTGAGTCAATCAGGGAGATGTACGAGGTCGCTACATGGTGTCATAAAGCATCAACTGACCTTAGAACCTTTAATTGCACAACTTGGCCAGTAGGACGTAGCGAGATGGCCAGATTTGGTGTATGCCCAAGGTCGACAGATACTCGATGCTACACTCATTGAGGTTTGACTTCTGAGTTTTGTTTGATTACGAGTCAATCATCGATTGAACAAGGCTTGGGGGAAAGATCGGTGATATTGAGATTACTTTAGAACCCGGTTTCATATTTATAAGACAGGTTGAACTAATCCAGCTTTCAACTTGAACTACGTGCAGAGTTTTATTACTTGACAACATGAGTTCTTTACAGGTTTTGTTTACAACTATTATCCAATAACTTGGATTTCTTGCAGGGTTTACTTGCTTACATCACTTTGCACCTTTGCTTAAAAGCATAGCATACACATCATAACATCATGCCTTAACATTTCCTTAATCATTTCAAGGATCTCGAGAGCCTGTGATGCAGGTTATGATAAATCATACGTCTAGAAAGTGGAATAGGGATTTATTTTCCTCTAGTAAATGTCGTCAGAAGATCAAAACTTAACAACTTGAGTCAGGGGCTATGACCCACTTGATATGGTGAGCTTGACTATCGTAGAAGGACTCTCAATGATACAAAGTTCTTCAATCAAAGCTGCAAAATTCAACTTCTGAAATTTTCTTGTTTACCCCGCGAGATCCTTGAAAACATTGCATACATATATAATACATATCATTGCATAAGCAGGTTTCAAAGCAGGTCTCTCATGTTCTCGCTGTTTATTTCAGCAATGGCTCTCCAACAAGACAATAGAGATCTCCAAGCTCAAGATTCCCATTTCAAGGAATTTCTCCTGAATCTATCCAAGGGGCAAGAAGACCTGAGAACACTCTTCGTCAAGAATCTGACCAAGGAACATCCTGAAAACAACAAGGATGAACAATTGGAACAACTGCAAGCTGAGGTAGAAGCAATGAGAATCCAGATGCTGGGGCAGATGGCTCTTATCCAAAACTTAGCTCGAGGACAAGAAGGGCTAAAAGCTTTCCTCAACAAGCTTCCCCAAGATGGATGCAGATCCATGAAACAAACAGTTAAAATTATGGATCAATGCATTAATCATTCCCCAGTGAGAGAAGAGGTTGGTTTGGTCAGGAACAGACCTTTCCAGATTGCTACTACATCACAAGCCCAACCACAACCTCGCCAACGACAACGGGGCAATCGGCATAAGAATAATACATCCAAAAGACGCTTCACCGAAATCAACATGTCATTGGCTACGGCATTGCAACGCATGTTGAAGGCCAAGTTGGTTATGTTAAGGGACCCTCCTCAGAATCCCAATATAGCCTCCCCAAGGTACAATCCAAATGCAAGATGTGCGTACCACTTCAACAGTCCTGGACATGACACCAACAACTGTTGGGCATTGAGAAATAAAATTCAAGACCTGATTGATGAAGGAGCGCTAGAATTTGCACAAGACAGTGAGGCTGAGTTCTTCTGCCATCCCTCCAAGGCATACCATCTGAAGTGACAAGTTCTCTCAAGAAGACTTTTCGTTCATTAGAATTTTCAATGTGTAATTTTCTTTTGATTTTTTTGAACATTTATTTATATCAAACCTCGTTATTTCATCAATGCATTGCACATGTTTGTCTTGAATCCATTCATTTGTATTCACTATTTCAAAAATGCGTTCTTATTTCCTTTTGTGATATTCAACTCTCAACTAAAAAATTCTAAGCCTTAGAGGGAGGATGACGAAAATGATACCACAATCTCTATAGTATGCTTTTAAACAGACCTTGCTGACGATGTACATGCATTGTTTCAAATCCTAAATAGTGTAGTTATAAGGAAGATAATCCCTAGTCAACCCCTTCGAGCCAAAGAAGTAGGAGTTTTTCTTTTCACATAAATTAAAACCCTTAATAATAACCTGAGGCAGGGTAGTTTTCTTAGTTAATACAAAGGCGCATTCCGTCACAATCTGCCACTTTGTACACAATGAATGGAATCGAAGACGTCCTTGCGAAACATAAGACAATGATGGTTCCGCATAATCATTAAAGCAGGCAGTCATTATCTCTCGAAATAAAAGCCCATTAAGTCAAAACCTATGAAGGAGACTTAAGAGAAAAATTGGGGCATCCCGCTGACTGCAATCACAAGAGAAATAGTTCAGGCAAAAGAAGGGATAACGAAAACAAAAAAAAAGAGGTTACTACAAATCCTCGACAAAAAGAAGATTACAAAAATGACTGTCTTTTCAAAACATATGTTCATTTTTTGAATCATCACCAAGTATCAGAGCAAAGATACCAGACTCAATTGAGATCTAAACGCGCAATTAACTGAGCATAGGACTGAAGAACATCACGAATAGAGGGTTAGTACAAATAAAGTTTGAGCTTTTATCCTTTGTTTCTTGAACCTTGAACTATGCCATGTTATAACCCTTAAAATTCCTAGTTGAAGCATGGGTTAGTTTGAGAGCATACTGTTACAAAGGTATCCTGACTCTTGTAGGCTTTGTTACGAATCCTGAGTTGATATCACGTTCTTGCAAATTTCGTTTTACTACACAAAACACATTTAAAAAAAAATTCAAGACAGACATGATTTTGCATTCTTTAAATGACATTGTTTGCATATGACAAATTGTTTGACAGCAGAGAAATCTGCACAATGGATATTCAATGAACAGACATCCTCTCAATGGACAGAATCACCTCAGTGGGAAAGACACTTCCAATAACAGGTCTTCCATATGCAAGGGGCAAGACATGATGTCTAAACACACCTGGGGCAGTCTCTCCAAAAGTTCCAAATAACTAGGGGAAGATCACCATCTGAATCGCTTGGGGAATTACGCACGTATTCCAGCAACGAATCATGTGCCATCAAGAAAACATTTTTGACAGTACTACAACACAACACTATGGACAATGATAACTCTCTACATCCTGAAAGCATGGACATAGTCGAAAAATACTACGCATGAAAAAAAAGACCCGCTAGATTAACACAACTAGGCAAAAATAAGGGAATCCCGGCGAACCAAAATGGTTCGGGAAAAAATTAGGGATAAAAAAATGAAAAATATGTACACCCGACAAATCGAAAACCTGAAAAGGCGGCTTGGGAAAAAAAGGTATCTCGGTGGACTGAAAACGCGAAAGGGCGGTCCAGGAAAAAGTTAGGGATTTAAAACGTAAGACTATGTCCCGTCACCTGTCTATCAGTGGAAGAATTATACCTTGATCAGCATTCATCAAGAGCACCAGAATCGAGAAACAGTTCAGTACGATCCGAATACGGATGTCATTCTGCTACTTATTCAAGATTTTCATACATCGAGAAACGATTCAGATACGATCCAGATACGGATGTCATTCTGCTACTTATTCAAGATTTTCATACATCGAGAAATGGTTCAGATACGATCCAGATACGGATGTCATTCTGCTACTTATTCAAGATTTTCATACATCGAGAAACGGTTCAGATACGACCCAGAGACGGATGTCATTCTGACACTTATCCAACACATGTTTCAAGTACAGTTCAGATATGATCCAGGAATGGATGTCATTCTGACACTCATTTGACACATGTTTCAAGTACAGTTTAGATACGATCCAGAGACGGATATCATTCTGACACTCATTTGACACATGTTTCAAGTACAATTCAGATGTGATCCAGAGACGGATGTCATTCTGACGCTCATTCAACATATGTTTCAAGTACAGTTCGAATACGATCCAGAGACGGATGTCATCCTGACACTCATTAAATACATGTTCAAGTGCAATCACGACATAGATCCATCCACAAAATCTATGCATATACTTTTTCCAGCATGGTACAAGGGGAAGAGACACTTCGAAGTGAAGTCACTATCACATACAAACCAATGATACCTATATTCCCCACAGAGCCGAGACAACCAAGGTCCGACCTCCGTATCCCCAAGCAGGAATTCCTTCCCCAGCAGGTTCCTTCAGAAAGCTGATATCTGCATTCCCCAGCCGAGTTTTATAACCATGAGTAGTTTATAAAGTCATCTCCCGAGTAGAGTTTATTTCTCTGACAGCGGAAGCTCAATCTCCAACAGAGCTCTTCTCTCCAGCAATGGAAGTTCATCCCCAGCTGAGTTTATTTCTCCAAATTAGCAGATCTTCTAACAGAGTATCTCTCTTCCCCGTAGGGTCATTCCCCCACAGGATTATTCTCATACAGAGTCTCCTCCGGTAGAATGTTCTCAAGCAGAATGGATGTAAATCCCCAGCTAATCATCTCCGGTCACTATCCCCAATGGAAACGAAGAACTCAACTCCTTATACTCTCCAGCAACAATCCAAGATTTATTTTTTCCCAGCTAGAGAATATCACAATAGCATTGCATATCCATACGTCATGGCATGTGCATACATATTATACAACACAATCTCATTTATTTTGAGAACATCATTACTCAATACATTTCATACATCAAGACATTACATACGACTAACTCTTTACCTTTCAGGGAAAGATGCAATCAAGTTTTCACAAGTTCTCTCTGGTTTAGTCAAACCGACACCAAGGTTTCTATTCCAGTTGAAGATATTCCAACACTTTTCAAGATTTTCTCTGGTTCAGTCAAACCAACACTAAGGTTTCTATTCTAGTTGAAGATTTTGTAAGACTTTCGTCTGGGTCATCCGAATCGCCGCTAAGATTCCCCTGATTTCTAGTCCAGTCAAAGTTAATCTGAGACCTCTCCCAGGTTCAGTCAAATCGATGCTAAGATTTCTTTCCCGATTGAAGACAATCCAAGACCTTCCCCCGGTTCAGTCAAATTGATGCTAAGATTTCTTTCCCGATTGAAGACAACTCGAGACCTTTCCCTGGTTCAGTCAAATCGATACTAAGATTTCTATTCCAGTTAAAAAATCTATGAAGCCCGGAAACTGACCGGATAACAGCTGAATTTCCCTAAATTACTGATTCCTGGAGCACGACCAGATAACGGTATAAGACGCTGTGAAGTCTGGAGCACGACCAGATGGCGGTAAGAGACACTGCAAAACCTGGAGCATAACCAGATAACAGTATGAGGTACTGCGAAGCTTGTAATTAGACCAGATAGGAGTTTACTCGGCCAATTACTATGAAGCCTGGAAACGACCGGATGTTAGTATGCCTTAAATTCAAGTTGAAATCCGAATGCGACCGGATAACCACTTAATTCCTTCTGAAGCCTGGAGCACGACCAGATAACAGTTTTTGAGATTGCAAAGCCTGGAGCATGACCTGATAGCAAGTTTAATCTCATCTCCCCAGTAAGTCACTGTAAAACCTGGAGTACAACCAGATAGAAGTCAGTCTTATTATCCTCAGCAAATCATTGTAAGGCCTGGAGCACGACCAGATAGTAGTTCATTTTCATCTCCTCGACTAAGAGATGATTCCCCAATAGAGTAACGGACAAATGAAGTTCCTAAAATTCCATTTATCCCAAGACAAAGACGAACATTCCTCAGCAGATTCCTCCTCAACGACAGGAACAAGAATTCTCATCAGAGGAATATCTCGGGAAATCAACATCCTCTAAATGGCATCTCTGACGAATTTTCGTCATATGTTCTGGATGGCATCTTTAATCCTATCTCCGATGACCTTCCATCATCTCCTTCAAATGGCATCTGTAAGCCAATTCCCGATTCTACCTAAACAGTCCAGCACCATCTCAGACGAGTGCAAATTTCTGGGCACTCTAGTGTTCAATCATCTTCCATCTTCAGATTATGAAAGACAGACAGCCAATCTACATCCTCAGGTTTAAGAAGATTGAACAGGGGAAGATGTTGTACCCCAAAATGTTCCCTCTCATTTTACTCAACACATGCCCATAGAGGTCCTCAACTTTCTCAAGGATGCCCAAGAGTTGACCAGACAAACTCTCTCCTAAGGCAATGTACCTCAAACTAGGGTTTCCATTTTCATCAGGATGTGTGAACTCCAAGGGTCCCAAATTCTTTCCATGGTCCCAATATGATCTCAAGACTCTCCATGTCAAGTTTCAAGCCTTGTACAAGAAGTTTGCTCAGTCAACTGCTCAGATGCTTGAAAATCAACTATATTAGGTTAAAAGTCAATTGTGGCCCACATACAGTCAAACTTCAATATTTTTGGTCAACATCAACATTTTGAATTGATATCCATCATTTGATCATGATTCCTTAAGCAATTACCCCAAATTCATCAAAACCCAAATGTTGCTAAATTAGGGTTTCATCGAAAGAGTCAACCAAACATTGACCAAGCATAACTTCTTCATACTTTATTATAAATTTTCCATCCAAGTCTCATTTTTAATAGGATGCAATTACCTACAATTCATCTTCATTCCACAAGTTCAAAATATGCACCCATCAAAAGATATGAGTTTCTACATTATAGGTCCTTTTGAAAAGTCAACAAAAACACCTTTTGGGTCAAAGCTTCTTACATGAACATGGAAGACCCAATTGAGATGAAACCAAAGGGGTTATTTAAGGGACATCCTAATATTTCTAAAAAGTCAAAGAACACATCTCTAGGGTTAAAATTGAGGGAGATATGTATTGTCAAAATTGACCAATTTTTGGAAATGTGCATGAAGTCAACATTGATCAAAATGACTTTTTTTCTAAATGGGCCCATGTTTTCTTGTTTGAAACTTGTTCCTAAGATGGCCCACGACCCCTGATCTTATCCACCTATTATTTTTTTTATTTTTTTTATTTTTTATTTTTATTTTTTATTCATTTAAAGCAAAATAAATCAATTTAAATAGTAGAATAATCAAATAAAATCAAAGATTTGATTTGATGAGCATATTGTGAGTCCGTGGACAGCTAGCAAATCAAAAAATTCATGCAAGAGCCAATTGAAGTGAAAAGATCTTAATTTGGTCTATTTTGGAAACAAATCATATAAGACAAAGAATGAAATTAAATCTCCATAATTTACAAAGATATGATTAGTTTTTATTGACCTAATTCATTCCAATATAAGGACATAACATTCTCAAGGCAAAAAAAAGGACGGGGGTCGTGAAACAAGGAGGACAAGTCTCATTTTTTTGTCAGAAAAGTGCAGGTCAGTTTCGATTCTATAGGTCGTTTCAAGCAATTCCAAGGCCAGTAATGTGTTCCTAGACATCTTGTGAAGCCATTCCAATCATCCTCAAGCCTTAAAACCTTCAGAAATCACGCCTCACAGTGCCACGGTTTGCATCTTTTTTCAAGATTCATTTTCAATGATTTATCCATCATAAACATGTTTTGATTATATATCCATGCTTGCTATCATATTTGCAATTTTTTTGATTGGTTTGATTAAATTTAAGTGCAGGAATGGCACGATGCCATTGTTAGGTTTTTGAGGTCCCAAATTGGGAATTCTATAAAAAGGCAAAATTGGACAAAATTAGGGGTACTATCATGCTTAGGAGATGATTTGTAATTGATTCATGCCTTTGGTTTGAACTTATTCTGCGTGTGCTGCATTTTTGAATTTTGCAGGTTTTTAGTTACGAACAAAATTCGTCACTACAACCTATAGTGACGGAAAAATGTTGTAGGTAAAAGTTCCCCATCTAAAACGACGGATCCCTAAAGAAGGTGATAGCGTGGTGCTCACTGATTCGTCCATTCAAACCATTGGGAACCCACAGCGTGCGCGTTTATGATGTATGGCCATAGATATTTATTTGCCTTATATTTATTTTGTATTATTTTGTTAACAATTAACACGCTTGGTTTAGTTGGCAAGGCAGGGCATGATAAGGCTTGTCCAAAAGGGGGTGGGTTCGATCCATCCCTTTTGCAAAGTTATTTTTCACTAATTTGTGTCTTCAGATCCAATGCTCCAGGTCCCTGCGCGCTCCTCATGCACTTCCATCACCATACCACAAGATCTCATCATATCCAGATCTAACACTCAACACATGCAGACCATGGTGAATCCTCAAACGTGGCCAGCACTGGATCCGAACGCATGACTGGGCCAAAGGATTTGGGCTCAATGAAATTCAGGCGTCACACCCCTTTTCAGCAAATACAGGCCCAATTTAATGCTTTTCTCTTTATTTTCTTATTTTTATTATTTCATTAATTCTTTTCTTTTTACAAAATAATCGAAAAAATCATTTTTTATCATTAAGTCAAAAAATCACAAAAAACATAAAAATCATTTTTTTCATAAAAAATATTTTATTTCCTTAATTAATTAGTTTAATTATTTAGGGAAATTTAATCCTTTTTTCATAATTTAAATCAATTAGAAATTAGAGTTTAGTTTGTACATAACCTAATTAATTTTTTCTCAAAAAATAACCTAAATATTTTTTTCAATTAGATTTTTAGGATTGCTAATTATTCTCGCATTTAATTCTCCGCGCACATTTCTTAATTTCCTTTTTATTATTATTGTAACTGCTCTGAGTTCGTAATAGTAATTAGGGTTTCAATTCCGCATCTTTATTTTCGGTCAAAATAATTATGTATCTACAAAAGCCATATAATAGCTAGGACTTTAACTTTCTCGCATTTTAATTTTCGCAAACTATAAACTGCTTAGATGTATGTTAATAGGATTGTATGGAAAGACAAACTGAAAATTAATACGGTAGAAAACCCTAAATGTGCAAAGATAAATTAACTGAAAAATTACAGTTGCACATGATCACTCCTAGGGTTTACTCCACTCTGGTTGCCTTAGGTAAACCGTCATGAAGTATAGGGTTTGTTAGTGGTTGTCCTCTAGCCCTGAAAGATCTAAAATGACCCATTCAGATGTTGCATCAGAAAAAGATCTTTAAGGCTTTAGGATGATTACTAACATTTCCTAACATTGCTTTTGTGATCGTATTTGTCCCTTCGAATATCCCTAAAAACCTCCAACGACGATGCTACCTATTTCTCATAATGGGATAGCATTGTCTAAAAGGAAAACGAATAGACCTTTTTCGAGTAAGTAGATTAGTTCCTAGGTACTTGCTCAAACAAACAAAAACTTTTTCACACAAACACTTTTCAAATAAAGTTTTCAAAAACAAACTTCGTAACACTCTTGAGGACAAAAACAAGGGTTAAAACGAAGTGAAACAAAACTTTTCAAAACAAGCATACACAAGTAGTTTTCAAAATGAGCAAGTACCTAAGAGCCCGTGGAAAACCACTGATGGAAAGGGTGCTAACACCTTCCCTTTCTATAATCTATCCCCCGTACTCAGAAACATCTCGAAAAAGGTTTTTCTGTTCTTTTTCATTTTCCTGATTGGATAAAATAAAAGTCGGTGGCGACTCTTGCTTACCACGACATTTGCGAACAAAAAACGAAAAACAGTATTAATAGTCGATTTTTCCACCGTATCACAGAACTGGCGACTCTGCTTGGGATTAAAATATAAAGTGGGGGTAAACCTTAGGATCTAGGTCATATTTAATTGCTTTCTCTTGATTATCGTGCTTGCTTTATATTTATGGGAACTATTTATGTTATTTGATCCTACACCCGGATCGGGAAACACCTTTTAGGTAAGTAGCAATAAACTGTGAGGGAGTTGTGCTGGGGTATACCGATATGGTTGAAGCAGTAGCTACGTTGATGTGGCACTTTGGCTGGTACCCGTAACCCTTGAGTCAATCAGGGAGATGTACGGGGCCGCCGCATGGTTTCATAAAGCATCAACTAACCTTAGAACCTTTAATTGCACAACTTGTCCAGTAGGACGTAGCGAGATGGTCGGCTTTGGTGTATGCCCAAGGTCGACAGATACTCGATGCTACACTCATTGAGGTTTGACTTCTGAGTTTTGTTTGATTACGAGTCAATCATCGATTGAACAAGGCTTGGGGGAAAGATCGGTGATATTGAGATCCCTTTAGAACCCGGTTACATGTTTATAGTACAGGTTGAACTAATCCAGCTTCAAGAGGGTATGACCTTAAAACCCATGCAAGCCTAAACCTAAGGTTGTTTGCGTGACTGGTGTGCTTTCAACTTGAACTACGTGCAGAGTTTTATTACTTGACAACATGAGTTCCATGCAGGTTTTGTTTACAGCTATTATCCAATAACTTGGATTTCTTGCAGGGTTTACTTGCTTACATCACTTTGCACCTTTGCTTAAAAGTATAGCATACACATCATAGCATCATGCCTTAACATTTTCTTAACCATTTCAAGGATCTCGAGGGCCTGCGATGCAGCTTATGATAAATCAGACGTCTAGCAAGGGGCAATAGGATTTATTTTCCTCTAGCAAATGTCGTCAGAAGATCAAAACTCAACAACTTGAGTCAGGGGCTATGACCCACTTGATATGGTGAGCTTGACTCTGGTAGAAGGACTCTCAATGATACAAAGTTCTTCAATCAAAGCTGCAAAATTCAACTTCTGAAATTTTCTTGTTTACCCCGCGAGATCCTTGAAAACATTGCATACATATATAATACATATCATTGCATAAGTAGGTTTCAAAGCAGGTCTCTCATGTTCTCGCTGTTTATTTCAGAAATGGCTCTCCAACAAGACAACAGAGATCTCCAAGCTCAAGATGCCCAGTTCAAGGAATTTCTCCTGAATCTATCCAAGGGGCAAGAAGACTTGAAAACACACTTCACCGGGAATCTGCCAAGGAACGTCCTGACAACAACAAGGATGAACATTTGAAACAACTGCAAGCTGAGGTAGAAGCCATGAGAATCCAGATGCAGGGGCAGATGGCTCTTATCCAAAACTTAGCTCGAGCAAAAGAAGAGCTAAGAGCTTTCCTCAACAAGCTTCCCCAAGATGGATGCAGATCCATTAAACAAACAGTTAAAATTGTGGATCAAGGAATTAATCAACCCCCAGTGAGAGATGAGGTTGGTTTGGTCAGGAACAGACCTTTCCAGAATGCTACTACATCACAAGCCCAACCACAACCTCGCCAACGAAAACGGGGAAATCGGCATAAGAAGAATACATCCGAAAGATGCTTCACCAAAATTAACATGTCATTGGCTCAAGCATTGCAACGCATGTTAAAGGCCATGTTGGTTATGTTAAGGGACCATTCTCAGAATCCCAACATAGCCTCCCCAAGGTAAAATACAAATGCAAGATGTGCGTACCACTTCAACAGTCCTGGACATGACACCAACAGTTGTTGGGTGTTGAGAAATAAAATTCAAGACCTGATTGATGAAGGAGCGCTAGAATTTGCACAAGACGGCCAGGTTGAGTTATTCTGCCATCCCTCCAAGGCATACCATCTGAAGTGACAAGTTATCACAAGAAGACTTTTCGTTCATTAGAATTTTCAATGTGTAATTTTCTTTTGACTTGTTTGAACATTTATTGATATCAAACCTCGTTATTTCATCAATGCATTGCACATGTTTGTCTTGAATCAATTCACTCGTATTCACTATTTCAAAAATGCGTTCTTATTTCCTTTTGTGATATTCAACTCTCGACTAAAAAACTCTAAGCCTTAGAGGGAGGATGACGAAAATGATACCACAATCTCTACAGTATGCTTTTGAACATACCCTACTGACGATGTACAGGCATTGTTTCAAATCCTAAATAGTGGAGTTATAAGGAAGATAATCCCTAGTCAATCCCTTCGAGCCAAAGAAGTAGGAGTTTTTCTTTTCACACAAATTAAAACCCTTAATAATAACCTGGGGCAGGGTAGTTTTCTCAGTTAATATAGAGGCGAATTCAGTCATAATCTGCCGCTTCGTACACAATGAATGGCATCGAAGACGTCCTTCTAAAACAAAAGACGGTGATGGTTCCGCATAATCATTAAAGCAAGCAATCATTATCTCTCGAAATAAAAGTCCATTAAGTCAAAACCTATGAAGGAGACTTAAGATGAAAATCTTGGCATCCCGCTGACTGTAATCACAAAAGAAATAGTTCAGGCAAAAGAAGGGATAACGAAAGCCAAAAAAAAAAGAGGTTACTACAAATCCTCGACAAAAAGAAGATTACAAAAATGACTGTCTTTTCAAAACAAATGTTTAATTTCTGAATCATCACCAAGTATCAGAGCAAAGATTCCAGACTCAACCGGGATCTAAACGCGCAATTAACTGAGCATAGAACTGAAGAACATCATGAAGAGAGGGTTGGGTACAAATAAAATTTGAGCCTTTATCCTTTGTTTCTTGAACCGTGAACCAGGCCACGTTATAACCCTTAAAATTCCTAGTTGAAGCATGGGTTAGTTTGAGAGCATACTGTTACAAAGGTATCCTGACTCTTGTAGGCTTTGTTACGAATTCTGAGTTGATATCACGTTCTTGCAAATTTCGTTTTACTACACAAAACACATTTTCAAAAAAAAAATTTCAAGACAGACATGAGTTTTGCATTCTTTAAATGACATTGTTTGCATATGACTAATTGTTTGACAACAGAGAAATCCGCACAATGGTTATCCAATGAACATACAACCTCTCAATGGACAGAATCATCTCAGTGGGAAAGACACTTCTAATAACAGGTCTTCCATAAGCAAGGGGTATGACATGATGTCTAAACACACCTGAGGCAGTCTCTCCAAAAGTTACAAATAACCATAGGCATATCTCCATCTGAATCGCTTGAGGAATTACGCATGCATTCTAGCAACGAATCATGTGCCATCAAGAAAACATTTTTGACAGTACTACAACATAACACTATGGACAGTGACAACTCTCTACATCCTGAAAGCATGGAAATAGTCGAAAAATACTACACATGAAAAAAAAGACCCACTAGGTTGACACACCTAGGAAAAAATAAGGGAATCCCGATGAACCAAAAGGGTTCGGGAAAAAATTAGGGATAAAAAAATGAAAAATATGTACACTCGATAAGTCGAAAACCTGAAAAGGCGGCTTGAGAAAAAAAAGGTATCCCAGTGGACTGAAAACCCGAAAGGGCGGTCCAGGAAAAAGTTAGGGATTTAAAACGTAAGACTATGTCCAGTCACCTGTCTACCAGTGGAAGACTTATACCTTGGTAAGCATTCATCAAGAGCACCAGAATCGAGAAACAGTTCAGGTACGATCCGGATACGGATGTCATTCTGCTACTTATTCAAGATTTTCATACATCGAGAAACGATTCCGATACGATCGAGATACGGATGTCATTCTGCAACTTATTCAAGATTTTCATACATCGAGAAACGGTTCAGATACGATCCAGATACGGATGTTATTCTACTAGTTATTCAAGATTTTCATACATCGAGAAACTGTTCAAATACGACCCAGAGACGGGTGTCATTCTGACACTTATCCAACACATGTTTCAAGTACAGTTCAGATATGATCCAGGAACGAATGTCATTCTGAAACTCATTCAACACATGTCTCAAGTACAGTTCAGATACGATCCAGGAACAGGTGTCATTCTGACACTCATTTGACACATGTTTCAAGTACAGTTCAGATGTGATCCATAGACGGATGTCATTCTGACGCTCATTCAACACATGTTTCAAGTACAGTTCAGATACGATCCAGAGACGGATGTCATCCTGACAATCATTAAATACATGTTCAAGTACAATCATGACATAGATCCATCATCAAAATCTCTGCATGAACTTTTTCCAGCATGGTACAAGGGGCAGAGACAGTTGGAAGCAAAGTCGCAATCACATACAAGCCAGTGATACATATCTTCCCCATAGAGCTGAGACAACCAAGGTCTGACCTCCGTATCCCCAAGCAGGAATTCCTTCCCTAGCAGGTTCCTTCAAAAAGCTGATATCTGCATTCCCCATCCGAGTTTTATAACCATGAGTAGTTTATAAAGCCATCTCCCAAGCAGAGTTTATTTCTCTGACAGCGGAAGCTCAATCTCCAACAGAGCTCTTCTTTCCAGCAATGGAAGTTCATCCCGAACTAAGTTTATTTCTCCAAATCAGCAGATCTTCCAACAGAGTATCTCTCTTCCCCACAGAGTCATTCCCCCGCAGGATTATTCTCAGATAGAGTCTCCTCCAGTAGAATGTTCTCAAGAATAATGGATGTAAATCCCCAGCTAATCATCTTTGGTCACTATCCCCAGCGGAAACAAAGAACTCAACTCCTTATACTCTCCAACAATAGTCCATGATTTATTTTTTCCCAACTATAGAATATCACAATAGCATTGCATATCCATATATCATGGCATGTGTATACATATTATTCAGCACAATCTCATTTATTTTGAGAACATCATTACTCAATACATTTCATACATTATGACATTACATACGACTAACTCTTTACCTTTCAGGGAAAGATGCAATTAAGTTCTCACAATTTCTCTCTGGTTCAGTAAAGCCGACACCAAGGTTTCTATTCCAGTTGAAGATATTCCAACACTTTTCAAGATTTTCTCTGGTTCAGTCAAATCGACACTAAGGTTTCTATTCTAGTGGAATATTTTCTAAGACTTTCGTCTGGTTCATCCGAATCGCCGCTAAGATTCCCCTGATTTCTATGCCAGTCAAAGTTAATCTGAGACATCTCCCAGGTTTAGTAAAATCGATGCTAAGATTTCTTTTCCGATTGAAGACAATCCAAGACCTTCCCCCGGTTCAGTGAAATTGATGCTAAGATTTCTTTCCCAGTTGAAGACAACTCGAGACCTTTCCCTAGTTCAGTCAAATCGATACTAAGATTTCTATTCCAGTTAAAAAATATATGAATCCCGGAAACTGACCGGATAACAGTTGAATTTCCCCAAATTACTGAAGCTTGGAGCACGACCAGATAACGGTATAAGACGCTGTGAAGTTTGGAGCATGACCAGATAGAGGCAAGAGACACTGTAAAACCTGGAGCATGACCAGATAACAGAATGAGGTACTACGAAGCTTGGAATTAGACCAGATAGAAGTTTACTCGGCCAATTACTACGAATCCTGGAAACGACCGGATGTTAGTATGCCTTAAATTCAAGTTGAAACCCGAATGCGGATAACCACTTAATTCCTTCTGAAGCCCGGAGCACGACCAGATAACAGTTTTTGAGATTGCAAAGCCTGGAGCACGACCAGATAGCAAGTTTAATCTCATCTCCCCAGTAAGTCACTGTAAAACCTGGAGTACAACCAGATAGTAGTCAGTCTTATTATCCTCAGCAAATCACTGTAAGGCCTGGATCACGACCAGATAGCAGTTCATTTTCATCTCCTCGGCTAAGAGATGATTCCCCAATAGACTAACGGACAACTGAAGTTCCTAAAATTCCATTTCTCCCAAGACAGAGACCAACATTCCTCAAAAAATTCCTCCTCAACGACAGGAACAGGAATTCTCATCAGAGTAATATCTTGGGAAATCAACATCCTCTAGATGGCATCTTTAAGCCCATCTCAGACGAATTTCCGTGATTTCTTCCGGATGGCATCTTTAAGCCCATCTCCAGTGACCTTCCGTCATCTCCTTCAAATGGCATATGCAAGACCATTCCCAATACTACCTATACAATCCAACACCATCTTAGACGAGTGCAAATTTCTGGGCACTCTAGTGTTCAATCATCTTCCAACTTCAGATTACGAAAGACAGATAGCCAATCTACATCCTCAGGTTTTAGAAGATTGAACAGGGGAAGCTGTTGTACCCCAAAATTTTCCCTCTCATTTTACTCAACACATGCCCATTGAGGTCCTCAACTTTCTCAAGGATGCCCAACAATTGACCAGACAAACTCTCTCCTAAGGCAATGTACCTCAAACTAGGGTTTCCATTTTCATCAGGATGTGTGAACTCCAAGGGTCCCAAATGCTTTCCATGGTCCCAATATGTTCTCAAGACTCTCCATGTCAAATTTCAAGACTTGTACAATAAGTTTGCTCAGTCAACTACTCATATGCTTGAAAATCAGTTGTATTAGGTCAAAAGTCAATTGTGGCCCACATACAGTCAAACTTCAATATTTTTGGTCAACATCAATATTTTGAAGTGATATCCATCATTTGATCAAGGTTTGATCATGATTCCTCAATGAATTCCACCAAATTCATCCAAACCCAAAAGTTGCTAAATTAGGGTTCATAGGAAATGTAAACCAAACTTTGACCAAGCATAACTTCTTCATACTTTATTATAAATTTTCCATCCAAGTCTCATTTTGAATAGGATGCAATTCCCTACAATTCATATTCATTCCACAAGTTCAAAATATGCACTCGTCAAAAGATATGAATTTCTACATCATAGGTCCTTTTGAAAAGTCAACAAAAACACATTTTGGGTCAAAACTTCTTACATGAACATGGAAGATCCAATTGATATGAAACCAAAAGTTTTATTTAGGGTACATCCTAATATTTCTAAAATGTCCAAGAACACATCTCTAGGGTTAAAATTGAGGGAGATATGTATTGTCAAAATTGACCAATTTTTGGAAATGTGCATGAAGTCAACATTGATCAAAATGACTTTTTTTCTAAATGGACCCATGTTTTCTTGTTTGAAACTTGTTCCTAAGATGGGCCACGACCCCTGATCTTATCCACCTATTATTTTATTATTTTTATTAATTATTTTGATTTTTTATTCATTTAAAGCAAAATAAATCAATTTAAATAGTAGAATAATCAAATAAAATCAAAGATTTGA
Source organism: Vicia faba (assembly GCA_948472305.1). NCBI lineage: Eukaryota > Viridiplantae > Streptophyta > Magnoliopsida > Fabales > Fabaceae > Vicia > Vicia faba. The sequence goes on from OX451739.1 coordinate 1,044,441,230, forward strand.
TTTTATGGGCATATTATGAGTCCATGGACAGCTAGAAAATCAAAAAAATTGTGCAAGATCCAATTGTTGGGAAAAGATCTTAATTTGGTCTATTTTGGAAACAAATTATACAAGACAAAGAATGAAATCAAATCTCCATAATTTGCAAAGATATGATTAGTTTTTATTGACCTAATTCATTCCAATATAAGGACATAACATTCTCAAGGAAAAAAAAGAGGACGGGGGTCGTGAAAGAAGGAGGACAAGTCTCAATTTTTTGTCAAAAAAGTGCAGGTCAATTTCGATTCTACAGGTTGTTTCAAGCAATTCCAAGGCCAGCAATCCATTCCTAGACATCTTCTGAAGACATTCCATTCATCCTCAAGCCTTAAAACCTTCAGAAATCACGCCTCACAGTGCCACGAATTGCATCTTTTTTCAAGATTCATTTTCAATGATTTATCCATCATAAACATGTTTTGATCATATATCCATGCTTGCTATCATATTTGCAATGTTTTTGATTGGTTTGATTGAAGTTTAAGTGCAGGAATGGCATGATGCCATTGCTAGGGTTTTGAGGTCTCAAATTGGGAATTCTATATAAAGGCAAAATTGGACAAATTTAGGGGTACTATCATGCTCAGGAGATGATTTGCAATTGATTCATGCCTTTGGTTTGAATTTATTCTGCTTGTGCTGCATTTTTGAATTTTGCAGGTTTTTAGTTACGAACAAAATCCTTCACTACAACCTATAGTGATGGAAAAATGCGGTAGGTAAAAGTTCCCCATCTAAAACGATGAATCCCTGAAGAAGGTGATGGCGTGGTGCTCACTGATTCGTCCATTCAAACCATTAGGAACCCACAGCGCGCGCTTTTGACGTGTGGCCATAGATATTTATTTGCCTTATATTTATTTTGTATTATTTTGTTAGCAATTAACACGCTTGGTTCAGTTGGCAAGGCAGGGCATGATAAGGCTTTAGTCTAAAAGTGGTTGGGTTCGATCCAGCCCTTTTGCAAAATTAATTTTCACTAATTTGTGTCTTCAGATCCAATGCTCCAGGTCCCTGCGCGCTCCTCATGCACTTCCATCACCATACCACAAGATCTCATCATATCCAGATCTAACACTCAACACATGCAGACCATGGTGAACCCTCAAACGTGACCAACACTGGATCCAAACGCCTGACTGGGCCAAAGGATTTGGGCTCAATGAAATTCGAGCGTCACGCCCCTTTTCAACAAATACAGGCCCAGTTTAATTCTTTTCTCTTTATTTTCTTATTTTTATTATTTAATTAATTCTTTTCTTTTTATAAAATAACCCAAAAAATCATTTTTTATCATTAAGTCAAAAAATCATAAAAAACATAAAAATCATGTTTTTTCATAAAAAATATTTTATTTCCTTAATTAATTAGTTTAATTATTTAGGGCAATTTAATCCTTTTTTCTTAATTTAAATCAATTAGAAATTAGGGTTTAATTTGTACATAACCTAATTAATTTTTTCTCAAAAAATAACCTAAATATTTTTTTCAATTAGATTTTTAGGATTGCTAATTATTCTCGCATTTAATTCGCCGTGCACATTTTTTAATTTCCTTTTTATTATTATTGTAACTGCTTCGAGTTTGTAATAGTAATTAGGGTTTCAATTCCGCATCTTTATCTTCGATCAAAATAATTATGTATCTGCAAAAGCCCTGTAATAGCTAGGACTTTAACTTTCTCGCATTTTAATTTTTGCAAACTCTAAACTGCTTAGTGGTATGTTAATAGGATTGTATGGAAAGACAAACTGAAAATTAATACGGTAGAAAACCCTAAATGTGCAAAGATAAATTAACTGAAACATTACACTCGCACATGCTCACTCCTAGGGTTTACTCCACTCCGGTTTCCTTCGGTAAACGGTAATGAAGTATATGGTTTGTTAGTGGTTGTCCTCTAGCCCTGAAAGATCTAAAATGACCCATTTGGATGTTGCCTCAGAAAAATATCTTTAAGGCTTTAGGATGATTACTAACATTTTCTAACATTGCTTTTGTGATCGTATTTTTCCCTTCGAATGTCCCTAGAAAACTCCAACGACGATGCTACCTATTTCTCAATAATGGGATAGCATTGTCTAAAAGGAAAACGAACAGACCTTTTTCGAGTAACTAGATTAGTTCTTAGGTACTTGCTTAAACAAACAAAAACTTTTTCACACAAACACTTTTCAAACAAAGTTTTCAAAAACAAACTTCGTAACACTCTTGAGGACATAAACAAGGGTTAAAACGAAGTAAAACAAAACTTTTCAAAACAAGCATACACAAGCAGTTTTCAAAATGAGCAAGTACCTAAGAGCCCGTGGAAAACCACGGATGGAAAAGGTGTTAACACCTTCCCTTTCTATAATCTACCCCCCGTACTCAGAAACATCTCGAAAAAGGTTTTTTTTGTTCTTTTTCCTTTTACTGATTCGATAAAATAAAAGTCGATGGCGACTCTTGCTTACCGCGACATTTGCGAACAAAAAACACAAACCAGTATTAACAGTCAGTTCTTCCACCGTATCACAGAACTGGCGACTCTGCTTGGGATTAAAATATAAAGTGGGGTAAACCTTAGGATCTAGGTCATATTTAATTGCTTTTTCTTGATTATCTTGCTTGCTTTATATTTATGGGAAATGTTTGGGTTATTTGATCCTACACCCAGATCGGGAAACACCTTTTAGGTAAGTAGTAATAAACTGTGAGGGAGTTGTGCTGGGGTATACCGATATGGTTGAAGAAATAACTACGTTCATGTGGCACTTTGGCTGGTACCCGTGACCCTTGAGTCAATCAGGGAGATGTACGAGGTCGCCGCATGGTGTCATAAAGCATCAACTGACCTTAGAACCTTTAATTGCACAACTTGGCCAGTAGGACGTAGCGAGATGTCCAGATTTGGTGTATGCCCAAGGTCGACAGATACTTTATGCTACACTCATTAAGGTTTGACTTCTGAGTTTTGTTTGATTACGAGTCAATCATCGATTGAACAATGCTTGGGGGAAAGATCGGTGATATTGAGATTACTTTAGAACCCGGTTACATATTTATAAGACAGGTTGAACTAATCCAGCTTTCAACTTGAACTACGTGCAGAGTTTTATTACTTGACAACATGAGTTCCTTACAGGTTTTGTTTACATCTATTATCCAATAACTTGGATTTCTTGCAGGGTTTACTTTCTTACATCACTTTGCACCTTTGCTTAAAAGCATAACATACACATCATAACATCATGCCTTAACATTTCCTTAACCATTTCAAGGATCTCGAGAGCCTGTGATGCAGGTTATGATAAATCATACGTCTAGCAAGGGGAATAGGGATTTATTTTCCTCTAGTAAATTTCGTCAGAAGATCAAAACTTAACAACTTGAGTCAGGGGCTATGACCCACTTGATATGGTGAGCTTGACTCTCTTAGAAGGACTCTCAATGATACAAAGTTCTTCAATCAAAGCTGCAAAATTCAACTTCTGACATTTTCTTGTTTACCTCGCGAGATCCTTGAAAACATTGAATACATATATAATACATATCATTGCATAAGCAGGTTTCAAAGCAGGTCTCTCATGTTCTCGCTGTTTATTTCAGCAATGGCTCTCCAACAAGACAATAGAGATCTCCAAGCTCAAGATTCCCATTTCAAGGAATTTCTCCTGAATCTATCCAAGGGGCAAGAAGACCTGAAAACACTCTTCACCGGGAATCGGACCAACGAATATCCTGAAAAGAACAAGAATGAACAATTGGAACAACTGCAAGCTGAGGTAGAAGCAATGAGAATCCAGATGCTGGGGCAGATGGCTCTTATCCAAAACTTAGCTCGAGGACAAGAAGGGCTAAAAGCTTTCCTCAACAAGCTTCCCCAAGATGGATGCAGATCCATGAAATAAATAGTTAAAATTATGGATCAAGGCATTAATCATCCCCCAGTGAGAGAAGAGGTTGGTTTGGTCAGGAACAGACCTTTCCAGATTGCTACTACATCACAAGCCCAACCACAACCTCGCCAATGACAACGGGGCAATCGGCATAAGAAGAATACATCCAAAAGACGCTTCACCGAAATCAACATGTCATTGGCTCAAGCATTGCAACGCATGTTGAAGGCCAAGTTGGTTATGTTAAGGGACCCTCCTCAGAATCCCAATATAGCCTCCCCAAGGTACAATTCAAATGCAAGATGTGCGTACCACTTCAACAGTCCTGGACATGACACCAACAACTGTTGGCCATTGAGAAATAAAATTCAAGACCTGATTGATGAAGGAGCGCTAGAATTTGCACAAGACAGTCAGGCTGAGTTCTTCTGCCATCCCTCCAAGGCATACCATCTTAAGTGACAAGTTCTCACAAGAAGACTTTTCGTTCATTAGAATTTTCAATGTGTAATTTTCTTTTGATTTGTTTGAACATTTATTTATATCAAACCTCGTTATTTCATCAATGCATTGCACATGTTTGTCTTGAATCCATTCATTCGTATTCACTATTTCAAAAATGCGTTCTTATTTCCTTTTGTGATATTCAACTCTCGACTAAAAAACTCTAAGCCTTAGAGGGAGGATGACGAAAATGATACCACAATCTCTACAGTATGCTTTTAAACAGACCTTGCTGACGATGTACAGGCATTGTTTCAAATCCTAAATAGTGGAGTTATAAGGAAGATAATCCCTAGTCAACCCCTTCGAGCCAAAGAAGTAGGAGTTTTTCTTTTCACACAAATTAAAATCCTTAATAATAACCTGGGGCAGGGTAGTTTTCTTAGTTAATACAAAGGCACATTCCGTCACAATCTGCCACTTTGTACACAATGAATGGAATCGAAGACGTCCTTGAAAAACATAAGACAGTGATGGTTCCGCATAATCATTAAAGAAGGAAGTCATTATCTCTCGAAATAAAAGCCCATTAAGTCAAAACCTATGAAGGAGACTTAAGAGAAAAATTAGGGCATCCCGCTGACTGCAATCACAAGAGAAATAGTTCAGGCAAAAGAAGGGATAACGAAAACCAAAAAAAAGAGGTTACTAAAAATCCTCGACAAAAAGAAGATTACAAAAATGACTGTCTTTTCAAAACATATGTTCAATTTCTGAATCATCACCAAGTATCAGAGCAAAGATACCAGACTCAATTGAGATCTAAACGCGTAATTAACTGAGCATAAGACTGAAGAACATCACGGATAGAGGGTTAGTACAAATAAAATTTGAGCCTTTATCCTTTGTTTCTTGAACCTTGAACTAGGCCACGTTATAACCCTTAAAATTCCTAGTTGAAGCATGGGTTAGTTTGAGAGCATACTGTTACAAAGGTATCCTGACTCTTGTAGGCTTTGTTACGAATCCTGAGTTGATATCACGTTCTTGAAATTGCGTTTTACTACACAGAACACATTTATAAAAAAAATTCAAGACAGACATGAGTTTTGCATTCTTTAAATGACATTGTTTGCATATGACTAATTGTTTGACAGCATAGAAATCTGCACAATGGATATTCAATGAACAAACATCCTCTCAATGGACAGAATCACCTCAGTGGGAAAGACACTTCCAATAACAGGTATTCCATAAGCAAGGGGCAAGACATGATGTTTAAACACACCTGGGGCAGTCTCTCCAAAAGTTCCAAATAACCAGGGGCATATCTCCATCTGAATCGGTTGGGGAATTACGCATGTATTCCAGCAACGAATCATGTGCCATCAAGAAAACATTTTTGACAGTACTACAACACAACACTATGGATAGTGACAACTCTCTACATCCTGAAAGCATGGACATAGTCGGAAAATACTACGCATGAAAAAAAAGACCCGCTAGATTGACACACCTAGGAAAAAATAAGGGAATCCCGACGAACCAAAATGGTTAAGGAAAAAATTAGGGATAAAAAAATGAAAAATATGTACACCCGACAAATCGAAAACCTGAAAAGGCGGCTTGGGAAAAAAAACGTATCCCGGTGGACTGAAAATCCGAAAGGGCGGTCCAGGAAAAAGTTAGGGATTTAAAACGTAAGACTATGTCCCGTCACCTGTCTATCAGTGGAAGAATTATACCTTGATCAGCATTCATCAAGAGCACCAGAATCGAGAAATAGTTCAGGTACGATCCGAATACGTATGTCATTCTACTACTTATTCAAGAAATTCATACATCGAGAAATGATTCAGATACGATCCAGATACGGATGTCATTCTGCTACTTATTCAAGATTTTCAAACATCGAGAAACGGTTCAGATATAATCCAGATACGGATGTCATTCTGCTACTTATTCAAGATTTTCATACATCGAGAAACGGTTCAGATACGACCCAGAGACGGATGTCATTCTGACACTTATCCAACACATGTTTCAAGTACAGTTCAGATATGATCCAGGAATGGATGTCATTTTGACACTCATTTGACACATGTTTCAAGTACAGTTTAGATACGATCCAGAGACGGATATCATTCTGACACTCATTTGACACATGTTACAAGTACAATTCAGATGGGATCCAGAGACGGATGTCATTCTGACGCTCATTCAACACATGTTTCAAGTACAGTTCGAATACGATCCAGAGACGGATGTCATCCTGACACTCATTAAATACATGTTCAAGTGCAATCACGACATAGATCCATCCACAAAATCTATACATATACTTTTTCCAGCATGGTACAAGGGGAAGAGACACTTCGAAGTGAAGTCACTATCACATACAAACCAGTGATATCTATATTCCCCACAGAGCCGAGACAACCAAGGTCCGACCTCCGTATCCCCAAGCAGGAATTCCTTCCCCAGCAGGTTCCTTCAGAAAGCTGATATTTGCATTCCCCAGCCGAGTTTTATAACCATGAGTAGTTTATAAAGCCATCTCCCGAGTAGAGTTTATTTCTCTGACAATGGATGCTCAATCTCCAACAGAGCTCTTCTCTCCAGCAATGGAAGTTCATCCCGAACTAAGTTTATTTCTCCAAATCAGCAGATCTTCCAACAGAGTATCTCTCTTCCCCGCAGAGTCATTCCCCCGCAGGATTATTCTCAGACAGAGTCTCCTCAGGTAGAATGTTCTCAAGAATAATGGATGTAAATCCCCAGCTAATCATCTCCGGTCACTATCCCCAGTGGAAACGAAGAACTCAACTCCTTATACTCTCCAGCAATAGTCCATGATTTATTTTTTCCCAACTAGAGAATATCACAATAGCATTGCATATCCATACATCAAATTCAAACCAGTATTAACAGTCGGTTCTGCCACCGTATCACATTACACATCTCTCAAAAATTTGTTGAACATTTTCTTGAACAGCTCCATCCTTACACACACGGGCTTCCTTCCATAAAACATGTTCCGGAAGAGATGTTTCAGAACTGTTCTCCTTTGTTAACTACACATTAAGCCAAATAACATGATCAAATATAAGCGTGCATATATTATAGATACTTTGCAATTTATAGATACTTACAATAGATTGTTGTAAGCATGTATATCCCATACGCCCTTTTTGTATGGATATGCGGGACTTGATGCTCGTTGTCGATTTGCGACACTTAAACTCTCAAATTTCTGGGTTTTTCTTTTGGGTTTAAAAGTTTCCCATTCTTCAGGTTTGATCAAATATTTATATTTATTTGGAATCTCTGCATCAACAAAAAATGTATCTGCATCCCTAAGAAACTTGTTTGATAAAAAAGTCTAAACCCTCTATATAATTTTTCGGCCAATTTGAGTATATAATCTCTCCTAGTATCCTCAATGTTGAACGACCTCTACGAAAATCATACACAAAGTGCGTTAGTATAAGTAATTTAAAGACATAATCGTCATTAAAAATAAATAACATCACATATGGTACATGTATCTCACTGCATATTTTATCTTTAGTGTCGTCCAACATTATTGCTCTCCAATCTTCACAAGTTTTTGGAATTTCCCTCCTTACCACCGAACCAAGATAACTCGTCAACATTGAACAGTTATGCTCAATTAGTTGGCATTCTTGACTCCAATGCACATCATAATTCATGCCTCAATCTCAATCTCAAATGATTCTCTTCATTAGTGTTATTCCTCGTCTAATTTCCATTTCCGTTTTATTAACGGGCATATATCCATCATGCCCAGAATCATCATGTGGGTGATCCTCATCAGTAGCCATCTAACCCGTAATAAACATAAACATAAACCCAATATAAAATTCCATAATCATTTGAATATATATAAAATGACAAACACAAACATTAACATAAACATAAACTTGAACGTAAAGACAAACATAAACATAAACATTTTAATATATTACCTCTTTCACTAACATCTCTTTCTTTTCTTGGTTGGAACATGGATTACTTGTTTCTTAACAATACGGACGGATGGATTTATACAAAGGGATCATCAAAAACAAACAAAATCAGTCCATTTAGGAGGCTAGTGAATTTAGGTGTCAATTCACATGAACAAAATACGAAAAATAGTATATACACTATAAGAAGATTAATATAAACTTTTAGAAATATTTTGTATGATTTAAACAGATTATTTCTAGAAATTTAGTACCTATACATCTCATAACCAAACTCTACTAGTTAACCATATATATATATATATATATATATATATATATATATATATATATATATATATATATATATATATATATATATATATATATATATATATATATATATATATATATATATATATATATATATATTATTCTACTATATATGAAGTGAAGTAACTAGTCCTTATGTTGTAGTTATGCTATTAAAATCATGAAAATTTAGATATTTAATATGATTGAATGTCTAATGAGATGAAATAATTTAGAGGACTAACACCCTATATGATTAAACAACTTATTTCCGCGTTTATCATATAATTGCTTATATTATAAGTCATTTATATGAAACAAAGAAGAAGATGAAACAAGTTACTAACTTTGAATTGTGGATGTCAACAAAGCTTCTTACAATAGTACTTTTCCCAGAACCACACAAATCAGTCAAATAATGATCTACACCATAAAAGAAATAGAATTCCACAAATCAGTCATAAACTTATGCCAATAAGAATCATGCTACAAATAACATTGAGCATTTTAGTTTATCATGATTTTAGTAAAACTCAGATTCAAGAAAGAACCTACCTTGAGAAAGGGCCAGTCAGGGTGGAGGACAACCGAGAGAGACGATGGAGGACGGAAGGAAAGGGCTAGTCGGACGAAGGACGGCGGACAGAGCTTGGACGACGGCGGAAGGAGCTTGGGCAACGGCGAAAGGAGCTTGGACAGCGACGATATGTGAGAGAAAGGGTTTTTATTCGTGAGTCTGAGAGGGAAAGGGTTTTCGTTCGTGAGTCTGAGAGGGAAATGAGTCTGTGAAAAAAGAAACAATATTGATTCTATTTTTTAGTTTTAATTTATATGCCTTTAGACAGCGCTTTTGAAAAGCGCTGGCTAATATGGGCCTTTAGCAGCGCTTTTGAAAAGCGATGGCTAATGTGGTCCTTTAGAAGCGCTTTTTAGATTTTATTTTTAATTTTATATGACTTTAGACAGCGCTTTTTAAAAGCGCTGTCTAAAGTGGTCCTTTACCGGCGCTTTCTAAAGCAACACTTTTAGCAGCGCTTTTTAAAACCGTTGTCTAAGGTCACATTTTTAGCAGCGCTTTTATTTATTATTGTATACAGTTTATGTGTTTTTTAATTTACTTATAGCAGTTCTTTTGTATAAAAGCATTGTCTAATGTGCGCTGTTAAAAGCCCTTTTTGGCGTTGTGAATTGTTCCTAAAAAATCCTTGATTACTTGCGCCTGTTATGAGTACTAGAAGCCTCTAGAAACTCATATGTATGGATCAAACCTTCAAGGATATCAGCCAATTGTACTGCCATGATGTTCTATTGTAACATATTACAACATCTGATAGAACATTTGTCAAATAAAGTATCAGCAGACTCTGTTGTACCAGTTGGTCAAAATGTTATGATATTTTGTTCAACATTAGGTTGCAATACATGTTTTCCAAATGAAACATGTTTTGATAAAATTGTTTCCAACTCTTTATTTTATCAAAATTGTTGCTAACCCTAAAATCACAGACCTAATAAAGTTTACTTCATTAAATAAGTTGTCAGGAAAGTGAAAGGTTAGTGATTCAAATTAAGACAATTGTCTTTCCTGAACCATGTCTAAGAACTTGATATGACACATTGGGAAATGAGATAATCTTGGGATTAAATAATAAATCACATCGCTTTACCTTTTTCAGATTTTTTTTGTCTATTCAAAAATTTCTTAATCATTGCAAAAACTATTTACACACTCACTCACTCCACTTCACACACTTTCGCTAAATATCTCCCACACTTATGCTATTTCAAGCCCTAAAATTTTCAAAACCCTAAATCCATTTGTTTGAATTATGTTTGTGGTTGTTCATCTTCAACATGGCCACTCAACAATAATCAACAGCCACTAAACAAAAACTCTTTCATTAACCTGGGTCATCCTCTTCTCATCAAGGACAAGTGAATGGTAGTTTTTCTGAACTTGAATGCTTCATCTTTGTGTCTCAGTTGGTGGTTCTTTCTAATTCAATTGTGAACTTTGAAAATCTCAAGGAAAATGGTTTTCACCTTTCTAGAGATGTGCATTCTCAAGGTTGAGAAACCTTTTTTGAAATCCTCAAAGGTCCCACTCTCCCGGATTTAGTAAAGCAATTTTGGGTAATGGCGAAGGAGTCACGATAGGGTATTTCAACGAATGTGGTTGGAAATGAAAGTAAGTATTACCGAGGAATCTATTTCTCAATTACTTAATCATGATGGAACTGGTTTGAAATGTTACAGCCTGAATGACAAGAACATCAATATGAGGAGACGAAAAGTTTTTAATTCAAAGATCTTTAGGAACAACAAAATTTCCACATTGGTCAAAGATCTTCTACCTTCTCTCAGTATCTGGGCCAAAATCATCCCAGAATGCATTTACCAAAATCCTTCTACCAACGCATTACCCAGAATCAATGGTGGTGTGAAAGAGATATTATTCAATCTAGCTTGAGAGAAAAAGGTTAGTCTCCCTTTTATACTTTTTTAAGTATTTAAGAAACTCGCTCAAAATCTCTACACTTGATGTGAAAGAACCTACATGTAGATTCCTCTGGGAAGACATATTATAATTTTTCTCATTAATTATGGATTGGTAGACTCTCTCCAGAGTACAAATATAATAGAATATCTGACTCCTCAATCTGGAAAATTGTTTGATGGAAGAAATTTGAAGTCTATGCTCTCTTCCGTTATTCTCCCTCAAGAAGATTTTATGGCAGGATCTAATCCTTATTATGCATCCGACATAAAAGATAGATATATGTTCACAATTGTAAATGGACCATTAACTCTTCTCGGCCACTTGAAAGAATGTCTTATAAAGAAAGTCTCACCCAGTATGTCTCCTGAAGTTTTGGTATCAATTCTTGATCCTTCCAGTATGTCTCCAAGTATCTACTGTATTACTGAGTTTTATGGGTATGCTGATAGACTTCCAAATATTTTTGAAGTTTATGCTGTAATCTGAAGGAAACAAGATGTTGTTCATCAAAATTTTAATAGTGAACGCTCTTTAAGAATGGAGTATGACAGTTCATCTAGTGAATACAATTTGAACTCATCTTCTACACCTTATTATATACCATCTCCATTATCCCCGGAACCACTTCCTCTTCAAACAATCCTTCCATACTCTTATAAACCCACTCATTTCAATATTCATCAAGTTACAAAATTTCTAAATTCTTTTGATAATGAAACCTCTTCTAGTTGTGATCAAATTGTCGAGTTCTCATCTGATTCAGAAGAAGAAGAAATATCAACCCATCACACAGAATTGTATGACTCACATATTCCTATGCAGGAATCTTATGATTCTAATTATGACACTTTAGTTATACACCTAAACCTAACCATTCAACTCTCTCACTTGATTCCATACTTGGAACAGAATCTCCTTAAATAAATTCATCGGTTTCAGAACCAAGACCTTTTATTCCCTTACCAGAAATCACCCACACAAAGCTTCCCTCCAACACCTTTTATAACATTTGTTGTACCCCAAAATTTGCCCTCTCAATTCTCAAGGCCTTTCTTACAAGGATTCTCAAGGTTCAAGCTTGCACAAGTACTTTGGAATTTTCCAGTACCAAAATTAAAAGGAAATTGTCAAAAAGGGAGAAAACAGATAAAAATATTATTTTGACAAAAATTGGAGAAATACAAGTGTTCTTTGTTTCAGCTCTTTCGATTGGCCTTTTGGCCTCTTTCGACACAAGCTTGGCTTGCATCCTTCGATTGGCCTTTTGGCCTCTTTCGACACAAGCTTGGCTTGCATCCTTCGATTGGCCTTTTGACCTCTTTCGAAACAAGCTTGGCTTGCATCCTTCGATTGTCCTTTTGGCCTCTTTCGACACAAGCTTGGCTTGCATCCTTCGATTGGCCTTTTGACCTCTTTCAACACAAGCTTGGCTTGCATCCTTCGACTGGGCATGGGCCTCTGACACAGTTTGGTTTGGATTCACAAGGAAAAGAGCCTCTTGTAATCTATTTCATTTCCAAGGCAAAATGCTCTCTTTTAACATCCTTCGATTTGCACCTTTTGTTCCCTATTTGTCTCTTTCGAATATGAACATTTTGTCTTTCGTTTGACCACATGTACCCCATGGCGTGAAAGCTTTCGATTAGACATGAGCCACCTTCACACCCAGGCTTCGATTGGGCAATATGCTTCCTTCGAGCATGAGCTTTCGATTGGGAAATATGCTTCCTTCGAGCATGAGCTTTCGATTGGGCAATAGCTTCCTTCGAGTTAGCTTGTTTCGACCACAAGCTTCGAATGAGGCAAAGGCTTCCTTCAAACAGGTGTGCTTCGATCTCACTCTTGCATTTGACTCAAGACCAAATCTCGTTTTCCAGGCTGTGTTGCGTCCAAATCTTTATATAGTCAGAAGCTTGTACAAAGGTTTTAAACTTTACCTTTTGGATACTACTATTATTGGTTAAAGGCTACATGCTCTCTCCTTTCATAGAGGGTACTTTAGTCACAAAAGCAGCTTTTCACCCGAATTTGGTCTGAGCACAAGCAACGTCAGAGGCATAAGTCACATCTCCTGCACCCCAACTGCCAACAGGCCCCCCACTTGTACTTTCACGTTACCTATTATTTTATTATTTTGCAAGGCTGGCTGTTGAAGACATGTCCATTCTTTTTCTCTATAAATATAGGAATTTATGCAAAGCTAAGGGAGGGTCTTTGGACCAGAGGAACGAATCCCCCAAATTTTCTCAAACACAATAAATCTCTCAAGTCCCTTCAACACTTGTGAGAAAAAACCCAGAATCACATACTTACTTCCTTCGATTCTGAAGAACAAATACTCTTAATTATCCTTCGAATCCAGTTTGGAAAGAAACATAAGACTTGTTTCTTTCCTTCCTTCGAATCCAGCATTCCAGGCGCAACTGTTGGCCCCCTCTTTCAAATCCAGAACCCTGGGCCTCCACTCAAGGTCCCACACCCATTCAAAGCCTCCAGTAAGGTAAGTCACTCTTACCCTTGAACATTTCGTTTCATGGCATAGTATGTGAATAATCTTCCCTTTCATTTCAAAACATGTACATAACACTTTGGTTCTTTTCGTTTCCACCTACTTAATATGTTTTTAGAGCTAAACCCTTTCGTTTTTGCTTTCTGTTTACCTGAACTTGCTTTAACTGTTAAACTGTTTGAAAGACAAATACTAGCATGGCCTTAGGCCATGTTGCCATTTAATGCTTGAAATGAAAGAAACAGGAAATAAGAAATAGGAAACGAAGCTTCTGGCTTCTACCCTCTTTCTCCAGGTCAAACGAAAGGGACAACCAGGAGGAAAACAATTTTGACTTCTAGGCCCAAACGAAAAGCATGCCTTCACTGACTTCCAGCCCCTAATCGAAAGGCATTCCCTCACTGCTTTTAACCCCCAGTCGAAGGAGGCAGAAAGGCAGATTGCATCTTATACAGGTTCCAGGCCTAGTCGAAAGGCACAACATGCTGTCCCACTGGTCCCAATCGAAGGAGGCCAACAGAATGCCAATCGAAGGGTGTTGCTGCCTGAATCGAAAGACCCTCATTTTTCTTGCTTTTATTTTATTTTTAACTTTACATTTCTATGCACTTCAATATGGTTGTAATAGTGTAGGATTTATTTTTTGCACTTTTTGTTACTTTTGTACAAATGCTAGTAACTAGGTGTGTATGGCAAGATAAAACCAACAAGTAGACAACCTAAAAATCAAAGACAAATGCATGCAATAAAACACACTTTGCACACATGCACCCTTAGGGTAATCTCACTTATTGCCTCGGAATATAGTCATGTCCCTCGAGCATGGGCGTTTTAGCAAAGACCCTCGATAAAAGATCGTAGTCCCTCGATGACCCTCGATGTTGCCTTCGGTAAACGATCTAGCCCCTAAAACGACATTGCTAAAACGTCCCATATGTTGCCTTCTATGACTATACAAACGTCCCAATGCCCGTCCCGTTCAACATCCTAACACAAGGTTGTTCACCAAATACAATGGTGAAACAACACTGTTAAAAAGGTTAAAAACATAAGAAAGATCTTTGAGTAAAATAGGGTAGATACCTCTTAGTTACTTGATCAAACTTGCAAAACATCCTTGTCATTTTTCAAACACACATCACAACACAACTTCAAAACAACTTCCAAAAACATTGAATTATCTTTTCAAAAAGACAAACACCTTTGTAAAACATTTAAATAAGAATTGTTACAAAAGTTGCCTAGACAAGGCATCTTTTTCAAAACATTTTCAAAACCACACACACAAAGCACCATTTAAAAATAATTGAAAAGCAAAGGCAAGTGATCTAAAACAAGTAACTAAGATCCCATGGATAACCATGGATGAAAAGGGTTCTAGCACCTTCCCTTTTCATAATATACCCCCCGAACCCACGAAAACATCTCAAAGGTCTTTCCTGTGCTTTTTGACCTTTCCTTAGGATAAATAAAAAGTTGGTGGCGACTCTTGCTAAACCGCAACATTTGCGAACACAAACGCAAATCCCAAGTCAGTTCTCCCACCGTATCACAACATCCCAAACACCTCTTTCCATCATTCTTTTCATATAACTTATGCTCTTCGATCAACCTTCTTTGAGCTTATTGAACAACTTAAGTAAAATGTTTTTCTTACACTTCAACATACTTTGGAAAGTTCTTCATCTTGCATGGATCCTGAGAAGACAGATGATATCTGGATTAACTTCATAAGTCGGATAAAGATTAACTCTGACATCATGAAATCCATCTATCATCAAGATATTGAGAGGAAGTATAAGGAATGGGTTAAAATCATTACAAATTTTCCTTTGACTTTTCCTACTCCAGAAGTCCCGGTTCCTGAACCTGAGCAACAAGGTGCTAATATTGTTGGTACATAAAAAGTTGTTATTGCTAAATATTCTGGGTCTAAAAGGTTTTGGTTTATGGTCAACCTTCTAGTTCTAAGGGGAAACAAGCTATGGAAGTTGAAAACCAGCCAACTGGGCTGAAGGCTGTCTTGGAAAAACAGCAGGAGGACAATCTTCTCATCCATCAACACTTGGATAAGCAGGATGAAAGGATTGCTGCTCAGGAAGCTTCGTGCAAGAAACTATCATAGGTACTGATGCAGTTCATGGCGAAGATTGACAATAAGGGTGCTTAGATCCTTATCCCTTTGTCTTAGAAATTAAGAATAGTTTTCCTTTTGTTTCTAAAACAATTGTATCTTTCTCCCTTTGATTTAAGAAATAAAATTATTTTGTCCATTAAATCTTTTTGATTTCTAACAAAGAGGGAGAAAGAGTATATGATTTTGATAGTATCTAATCTCATAATCTTGAGCCCAAACATGATATAATGCTTTTGCTTCTAACCATATGTTTGATGTTTGATGTTTGATTTAAGAACTTTGTGAAAGTTCACTAATTTTCATAGACAGGTTAATTGGAAATCAGGAGATTATCTTCCGACATTAGAAGACATGATCAAGATGCATGAAGTATGCTCTTATGAGATGAGAATATAGGAACAATTCATTCTTCAGACGCTACGAACTTTCTGAGTGATTAGGTTTGATCTAGACTTTGATACAACGTATATTTCAGAAGTTGTGAACTTCCGGAAAATATAGTTAAATCAAGTTATGATACCTCACATTATTCAGAAGTTGTGAACTGTCTAAAAGTAAGGAAATCATATTTTGATAACACCTATTGTTCAGAATTTGTGAACTATCTGAAAGTATGGTGATCAGAATCTGATGCTTTAGAAGTTGCGAACTTTCAGGAAGCATGATAAGGTTGATTTGATATTAATCATTTTTCAAAAGTTGTGAACTATCTAAAAGAATGTCAATGTGTGCTCTAGAAACATTTACTCTGATACCACAAAGATTTTCAGAAGTTATAAATTGTATGAAAGTTTTGTAACCAAAACCTGATAAACCAGACTCTGATACTTTAGAAGTTGTGAACTTTCTAGAAGTGTAGTAAGTCCGCTTTCAACTAGGCATCATTCAGAAGTTATGGACCTTCTGAAGGTCTGGTCAAAAGACATGATCTAATACATGGCCATAAGACATGATATAAGACATGGTCGGAAGACATAATCTAAGATATGGTCAGAAGACATGATCTAAGACATGGTCAGAAGACATGATTAAGACATGGTCAGAAAAAATAGCCTGAAACATGATCAAAGACATGGTCACTCAAGAAAAGGTTTAGGTGTTGAACCTTCTGATGACATAATGCTTTGCACCTTATGGTGGCATGATTAATTTTTTGGAAGAACCAGTGAATTAGTTCTAATGTTTGATACGAGGCATCAAGACAATTACTAAATATGTTTTGATACTTCATAGTGTTCTGATAGTGAGCCAGGTTCTGAGATGAAGACCAGGCAATTCTAGTAAGAATATGATGAGACATCAATGGGGAAGTATCCCTTCTCTATTTTACATTATGTACTATAAAATTTATTTTATGAGTCTTGGCCTCAGGGGGTAGACTCTGAATAAGCATAAATTAAATTTTTAGTATTGATAGATATAAGGGGAGCTAGTTAGCTTTTCTGAATTTGTGTTATGTGGTTATTACCCTGTATGAATTGTTCTATCAAAATACATGGTTTTTTTATCACCAAAAAGGGGGAGATTGTAAGAACAAGATTGGTTTTACATCTGACCTTAAGTTCTGATGGTAACTTTACATGGTATCTTAGAGAATAATTGTGTATTCTAATGGTTTTTGTCTAGTGTGTAGCTTTTGCTAATAGGTTCTAACTCTGGTAGAAGGCGTGTGACGTCATCTGGTTCTGAACTCAGCACTCTGGAAGAATACCTTTGGTGTGTTATAAAGTAAAGTCAAGATTATGGAATGCTTCTCATGCAATGGTTCTAAGGAACATTAGTACAAGAGGTTTTGATCGTGACTTTGCAAGGAAGCTTTGAAGGCCTTATAAAGCTTTTCTTTTGTTGTCTCAAGTTCTAAATATGTTGAAGACAGGGTTCTTACAAAGTCAAGGTTTTGACTTAACAAGTTTTGAAGATCTGAAAACCAAATGCTGTAGACTTTAAAGACAAGGTTTTGGTTAACAAGTTCTGAAGATGCCAAAGACTTAAGCTAAGAAGACTCAAGTTTTGATCCTTCTACAACATGCTTCATCAACATACATAAGAAGCCTCTAAAGAAATAAAAGATAAAGATCAAGACAGGTTTGCATGAGATGGTGAGCATAAAAGTATAAAGTACATTATGACCACCACTCTTATAGGGTGGAGTAAGGACAATCCTTTTTTACTATGTTGTCTACCATTCCCACCATGACCGTTGGGGACAAAACAACCAGTTTTATGTTTCCTACAGTATCCTCCAACGAATATGTTTTTCATATATAAAAAGAGGACTTGGAAGAATTGGAAGATCACACTTAATGTTCTCAAAAGCTATGTTAAAGCGCTTCACAAACTCTTTTGAGATATTCTTTGTATAGTTTTGTATTTTAGCAAGGATCTTTTGTTCATATCTTTCTATCAACAATTTTGTGTTGTTTTACTTAAACATTGTGTAATCTACTTGTTAGAAGCATCTTTGTATACATATATTTCTAATCAACAATTGTTGATAGGTTTCCTGAAAGACTAGGTGTAGTCAGGATTCTCAAGAAGACTTTGGATGCGATCATCGTGGATTGGCAATAAGGATCGACGGACTTGTTGTGGTTGTCAACAAGGTTGATCAGACTTATTGTGGTTGTCTGTAATCGGTTGATTATAGTGGATTAAGTCTTTTTGGGTAAGGCAAATGACCTTGCGGGGTGGGCTGGAGTAACTTAGTTAATAGTGAACCAGGATAAAAATAATTGTGTTCATTTAATTTTATACACTTGCTAGATTTGTGTTTGAGTTACGAAAAGATTATATTTGGTGCAACACAATTGAAACCCCCTTTATTATGTTTCTTGCACATTCAAAAGATTTGTTAGAGTCAAGTGTTAGATGAAGAGTTACACTCCTTGTCAACTCAATTGGGTTTCACTCAAGCTTGTTAGAACATAGTTTGGTTCTACATCTTAGTAATAGTTTTGACGATAACAAATACATGATATATTATATAAAGAACAAATTTTCTCTCTAATAAATTATTTAAATATGCAGAGAAGTTATGAAAAAAGAGCATAGAAGATAATGAGAGTATTTACATTTTAAAGTTCTGATAAGATGAGGCGTACAAACTTAGAAGCAAATCCGTGTAACACGCTCAATAGAAGAAGTTATGATGTTATAACTTCTGAAACACCAAAGCTGCAAGCTAAATCCTAATAATCTGATAAGTGAAGTTCTGGAAGAACAAAGGAAGTTTGGACGCACTCATCTATTATGAAGTTCTACGACTCAACACTTAAGCTCAAGCTATACCCTGATAAGTGAATATTCATAAAGTACAAAGAAGCTTCAATGTGTTTGTCATTCAAGTTCTAATTGTATGAATCTAAAGATGCTCTAATGGTCTAAAGTCTCAATTTTAATACTCTTATTCTGATCAGATTTCAAAGAAGAAAATTTCTTATGTGTTGCAATTTATTCATTACAAATCAAAGAGTAACGGCTGGAACAAGACAAGATCTGTATTTTTGGAAAGTGCATTAACAACATTTTATCAACCTTCCAAAAACATCTCCTCATGGATCTAGAGCTTCTCCTTTATAAAGGAGTTCTTGAAGAGTGATCAAAAAATAACTTGCGCATACAAAGAAATATTCATAAGCTCTTTTTCATTGTGCCTTAATATCGTGTAAACATCACAATTGTGATATAGTTTTCTAGAAAGATTCTTGTACACATTTTGATTCACATTTTTGTGATTCCTTGAGAAACCAAGTTGTGGTTTGACCTCAAGAAGATGTTGATAGTTGTCTTTGTGAATTGTAATCATGTTTTGATTAGTGGATTAAGACCTCGATTGAGAGAGGCGAAATCACCTTGGCGAGTGGACTGGAGTAGTTTGAGTTCAAGCGAACCAAGATAACCAAACGTGCCATACTACTTTTATTTTTTGAAAACCCTAATTCAACCCCCCCCCCCCTTGTGTTTTTATATCCTTCAATTGGAATCAGAGCCTAGTTCTTAGTGCTAACACTTAATCGTGTCAAAAAAAGATCCTAGAAAGAAAAACACTATGGTGGGACCAATTCAGAACAACAACAATGATAACTATGATGAGAAAGACAGAATTAGCAGCAAACCTAAAATATTTGATGGTGGAAACTTTGATTACTGGAAAGAGAATCAAAAGTTTTTTCTAGCTCAGGACGCTGATCTCTGGGATATGGTAATTGATGGCTACTTTCATTCAGTTGATGCAAGCGGTCAGAAGATCGACAGAAAGAAAATGATAGATCAAGAAAAGAATGAATTCAGAAATCATCACAAGGCCAGAACAATCCTTTTGAGTGCTATCTCGTACACCGAGTATGAGAAGATCACGAATGGAGATTCATCTAAAAACATGTTTGACTCTCTGAGAATGATGCATGAATGCAACACACAAGTCAAAGAGACCAAAGCTCTTGCACTCATCCAGAAGTATGAGGCTTTCAAAATGGAAGAAGATGAAATAGTTGAGATAATGTTCTCAAGGTTTCAAATTCTGGTTGCTGGAATAAAAGTTATTGACATAGGGTACTCAACAGAAGATCATGTAAAGAAAATCATCAGAAGCTTATCAAAGAAAGGGAGACCCATGGTCATAGCCTTAAAGCTTGCCAAAGATCTGAACAATATATCTCTTGAAGAAATTATCAGTTCTCTGAGAAGTCACGAGATAGAACTAGAAGAAGATGAGCCTCAGAAGAAAGATAAGTCTCTTGCTCTTAAATCTAATAAAAAAAAATATGAAACTAAAGCTTTTCAGGTAGAAGAAGAAAGCTCTAGTGGATCCCCATCAGAAGAAGACAAATTATCTCTTCTCTCAAGAAGAGCCCATCATCTATGGAAGCACAAACGTAGGAAATTCAGAAATCCCAGAAGAATAGGTAATCACTCTGAATCATCCTCTAGATACAGAAAGTATAGCATCAAAGATGTCGTCTACAATGAATGCAAAGAGTTGGGTCACTACAAAAGCGATTTCCCTAAACTTCAGAAAGAAAAGCCAAAGAAAAGATTTAATAAAGAGAAGAAGAAAAGTCTTATAGCTATGTGGGATGACTTAGAATCTTTTGAAGCAGAATCATCATCAGAAGATGAACGTGCCAATACTGCTTTAATGGTCAACATATCATATGAAACTAGTTCATCTGAATCAGAATCAGACTCAGAAGCAGAAGAGGTACTCTCTAACTTTTCTATATCTCAATTAGAAGATAGTGTGTCTGAAATTCTTGAAAGATATGAGCAACTTCAAGTCAAAAACAAGAAATTGAAACACGTTCTAGTATCTGACTCTAAAAAAACTAGTAAACTAAAAGCATAAAATTCTGAGCTAAAAGAAACCATCTCTAAACTTAAAAATGAAAATTGTTATTAAAAACGAGTTACAAAAAGTTCAGAAAGAATCTGTCTCAGAAGTTTCAACTAGTTCTGATAATATCATAAAAAATATGATTATAGTTTTCAAAAATTTATAGCTAAAAACATAGACAATAGCAAGATGGCTTCAATGATCTATGGAGTTATCAAAAATGGAGGAAAAGGAGTAGGATGTGTGAAACCAAAAGGAAAAGAATCATATTAACCAAAGAAAGATGATGATATGGTCATAAAACACACACCTTTAAACTCACACTTCACATATGGACACACACATGACATAAAATACACTAGTGAATCTTATTCAGTGAAATCTCATAAACCAAAATTCAACCAGAATTCTGGAAATACTAACCAACAAGGACCCAAAAAGATATGGGTACCTAAGAATAAAATCATATATATTGTAGATGTCTTTAACATTAAAGTTGAAACACCAATCTTGGTACCTAGACTCTGGATGCTCTCGACACATGACGGGAAGAAAGCATATGTTCCAAAGTCTGGAACTTAAATCTGGAGGCTATGTAGGTTTTAGAGACTATCAGAAAGGAAAAATAATTGGCTCTGGAACTATTGGTAACGATACACTTCCTTCTATTACTAATGTTCTCTTAGTAGATGGATTAATGCATAATCTATTGTCCATAAGTCAATTAAGTGACAATGGTTATGATATAATTTTTAATCAAAAGTCCTGCAAAGTCAGTCAGAAAGATGGAACTATCCTCTCTAATGGTAAGAGAAAGAACAACATTTATAAAATTAAACTTTCTGAAATAAAGAGTCTGAATGTAAAATGTCTCATGTTTGTAAATGATGAGCAATGGGTCTGGAACAGAAGATTGGGGAATGTTAGTATGAGAAGAATATCTCAGATTATAAAACTAAATCTTGTCAGAGGACTTCCTAGCTTGAAGTTCAGCTCATATGCTCTGTGTGAAGCATGTCAAAAAGGCAAGTTTGCAAAACCCTCTTTCAAATCTAAAAATGTTTTTCTACCTCTAAACCATTAGAACTTCTGCATATAGATCTGCTTGGACGAGTGAAAATTGCGTCCATTAGCGGAAAGAAGTATGGATTAGTGATCGTAGATGACTATAGTAGATGGACATGGGTAAAGTTCTTAAAACACAAGGAAGAGTTACACTTTGTGTTCTCTACCTTCTATAACCAAGTTCAGAATGAAAAAAGAGTTTAAAATTGTAAAAGTCATAAGTGATCATGGTGGAGAGTTTGAAAATAAATGTTTTGAAAAGTTTTTAATGAAAATGGAATTTCTCATGATTTATCTTATCCTAGAACTCCCCAAAAAAATGGATTTGTAGTTCGAAAGAATAGAAATTTACAAGAAATGTCCATAACCATGATCAACGAGACTAATTGCTAAACACTTCTGGATAGAAGCAGTTAACACAGCGTGTTATATTCAGAATAGAATCTCAGTAAGAAATATTCTGGAAAAGACTCCATATGAACTGTGGAAGAATATAAAGCCCGACATTTCTTATTTCCATCCATTTGGATGTACGTGTTTCATATTGAACACCAAAGGTCATCTGAACAAGTTTGATTCTAAGGAACAAAAGTATTTCATGTTAGGATACTCTGAATGTTCAAAAGGTTATATATAACACAGGAACACAAATTATGGAAGAATTTATTAGTGTTAGATTTAATGATAAGCTTGGCCCTCAAAAGTCAAAGCAGGGTGAATCTTTTGCAGATATAGAAGTTCAAATTAGAGGTACTAAAGACAGATCTTCAGAAAATAAAAGTTTAGAACATCAGCCAAATATAGAAGAAGACATCACAAATATTACAACAACTTCTGAAAAACCCATCCAGAAAAGACAATCCAGAAGCAGCTTAGCACATCCTAAAAACATGATTCTGGGAAGAAAGATGATTCAATCAGAACAAGATCTACATTCAGGAATATTGAAGAGTCTCTCGTGGGATTAGTGTCTCTGATTGAACCTACTTCTATAGACAAAACACTTCTAGACAATGATTGGATACTTGCAATGCAGGAAGAACTAAATCAATTTACCAGAAACGATGTATGGGATCTAGTTCCTAAACCAAAAGGCTTCAACATCATTGGAACTAAATGGGTCTTCAGAAACAAGCTAAGCGAACAAGGAGAGGTTGTCAGAAATAAAGCACGACTGGTTGCACAAGGTTATAGTCATAAAGAAGGGATCGACTATACAGAAACCTTTTCTCCAGTCGCCAGGTTAGAACCTATCAGACTCTTAATTTCATTTATTGTAAATAATGACATCACTCTTTATCATATGGATGTCAAAAGTTCCTTTTTAAATGGTTAAATTGATAAAGAGGTTGATGTGCACCAACCCCATGGTTTTGAAAATACAAAACATCCAGAATATGTTTATAAAATTAAGAAATCGTTATATGGTCTAAAACAATCTCTTAGAGCTTGGTATGAAAGACTAAGTAACTTTCTCTTAGAAAATGATTTTACCAGAGGCAATGTGGACACAACTTCATCATGTAAATCATTTAAAAATGACATTATGATTTGTCAAATATACGTAGATGATATAGTTTTTGGATCTACTAAAGCCTCCTTAAGCAAAGAATTTGCTAAGACTATGCAGGCAGAACTTGAAATGAGCTTGATAGGTAAACTCAAGTTCTTTCTTGGAATTCAAATCAATCAAAATCTAGAAGGAACCTACATACATCAAAGCAAGTATGTTAAAGAACTTCTGAAGAAATTTGATATGTCAGAAAGTAATCCATCCAAAACTCTTATGCATCCTTCATGCATTCTAGAAAAGGAAGAGATGAGTAAGAAAGTAGAACAGAAGCTCTACAGAGGCATGATTGGTTCTCTCTTATATTTAACAGCTTCAAGACCTGATATTCTATATAGCGTTTGTCTTTGTGCCACATTCCAATCAGATCCTAGAGAATTTCACTTAACAGTAGTTAAGAAAATTTTCAAGTATCTGAAAGGTACTACTAATCTTGGTCTTTGTTATAAAAAATCCATAGAATATAAATTAGTAGGGTACTATGACGCTGACTTTGCTAGAGATAGAATTGAAAGAAAAAGTACTTATGGAAGTTTCCAGTTTCTGGGAGATAACTTAATCTCATGGTCTAGCAAAAGACAATTCATTATTGCACTATCAACTGCTAAGGCTGAATATATAGCTGCGGATGGATGCAGTACTCAAATGCTATAGATGAAGAGTCAACTTGAAGATTTTCATATTTATGAGATTCTTCAGAAGTGAGAAGGAAAATTGTCTCAAACTATCCAGAAGATCTGAACGTTTTCTAAAAATGCTTCATTTCAAAGATAGAAGCAAGAAGTTCACCACATCAACATTTGTCAACCCAAATGCTAAGTCACTCTCTGAGGCTGAACAAGTGTTTAAAATCTGAAGGGTTGAAACTGTTGAGTTGATGCATTAAGGTGCGAGTCACATCGGTAACTATTTACAAAATATTCATGCCATCCCCTTGTCAAAAATCATTATTGTTGTTAATCACTTTGGTTATTTTACTAATTGCAATTAATTTCATTTTTTCTCTCCATTAGCTATTTATACCTCACTTTCACCAAATCACTTTCACACCTTCACTCTCACTCACCCTATTTTCTCTGAACTTGTACGTTTTTTACTTTTGTGTGCTCCCAAACCCTAAGTCTGTGAACAATGACTTCTTCTTCTCAACAACAACAAAAGACTCAAGAACTTGCTCCTCAAATCAACATCCTTGGTTTATCCTCTACCTCCAATAAAGAAAGGTATATTGAACCTACAAGAACTCTCCTTACTCTGGTGGATACTCTTCAAGTTCTCTATGAACTCATAGTTGATTTTGAAAGCATGAAAGAAAATGAGTATGACCTTACTCCTGATGTTGAGTTTCAAGGGTGGACAAAATACTTTGATCGATTAATTGGCCCAGTTTTTCCCAAACTGGTTAAACAATTATGGATTCATGCTACTACATCAAATCATCAAGTAATTTCTTATGTAATGGGAAAGAAGATTGTCATCACCAAAGATCTCATTAGGAAGCTCATTGGTCACGATGGAAGCGACATAAGGTGCAGTGAAATGGAAGAAAAAAGGTTTTGAACTAACCATTGTATCCAAAAAAAATATTCTCTTCTGGACAACCCTCAAACAAGATTAAAGATCTGAAGGACTATCTCGGAATTTGGTATAGAATAATTATGGGATGTATCAATCAAAGAAAACTAACAAGTTCTCTTGACTACATCAATATTGATCAACAATACTTGTTGTACTTCATCACAACTAAGGTCAAAGTCCACCTCCCTCATATTCTATTCAATCATCTAAAGACTGGTGTGAAGGAAACAAGAGAAGAAGAAAGAATCAAAAGAGATTGGATTCTGCTGGGAAGGCTGGTCTCAGATATTCTGACAGAGAATAAACTGATATAACATATTAGTGAAGCTCAACAAGCTAGTGTTTTGGAACCTTGTGTTGGAAAGCCACTCAACGCCAAGAACCTAAAGAAGATGAAGATTATAGAAACCATTAAGAAGGATTTCACACTTACTACAAAGGAATTCATCACCACCAGAAGGGTCCCTCTGAAGGATTTTTCCTCTCTTCACTCAAGCGGACTCATCTCCAGAAATTGTCCTCAGATATCTGGAAGCTTGCAAAAGTGATGGTACAATTCCAAATGTCAATATCTTTGATCTCAGGAAACAACCTCTAGAAGTTGCTACCAGAAAGTGAATGGAAAGGAAAGTTACTGGAGAAGGAACCTCTCAGAAAAACCCTAAAGCTGTTAAAAAGAAAGGTAACTCTCCCAAATTATTGATGACTTTGACATAGAAATTGACACCACCATACCCATTAATCATCCTATGATTAATCCTCCTTCTACCCAATTCTCTCAAACTCAGCCAAAACTTTCACAAGTTCTATCTTCTATTGATCAATTTAATCCATTATTCGAAGCTCCCCAAACAGAAAATCCAAACACTTCCTCTGAAAAAATGCCAGAAACCACACCAGTCATTCCAAGAGTCACCTTCCCTCTCAACACCTCTCAACCACCAAACATTCACAAGATTGTTTTCCAGACATTCCTTCTCCTTATAATTAAACACCACCTAACACTCCTATCATCATTTCTGATTCTCCCACTCCAAGTGACTACTCAGAAGATCCTCTCAGAACCATAATTGACCTAGAAGCCTGGGGCAATCTTGTTACATCTTCTAAAAAAATAGCCATCCCAAAACCAACACCAAAACTATCCAAATCATATGTTGGTAAATCTCGGTTGGTTTTCTAGAGAGAAATACAAGAATGGGCTAACTCTTTGAAGCAAGCTTGCATGGATAATCTTAATCCAGCTTCTTCTGATTATCTCTGGACTCAGTTCAGAAAATGCTTTAATTTTGAAACTATGAAGATGAAGGAACTTAGTCATGAAATTGATTAACAGAACTTCTGCGATCATCTGAATATCTTCAAGGATCAAGTTCTACGTTTTTGGGTAAGGAAACCCCTTCTCCTTCTAGACAACACTCCTTGGGAAGCTCTGAAGGAATCAAAATTTCACGAACCATCTCCTGAACCTCAACCTCAACCTATGGTAGTTTTTGAAGACAAAGGCAAATCAGGTGAAGAATCTCTTGAGAAAAAATTTTCTACAATAACTTCTGAGAATATGGCTTCTACTTTTGAAACAGCTTTATCTTCTCTTGCATTGAAAACTCTGGATGAGTTGAAGAAAGAGAATGCAGTTGTTAAGGAAAGCCTGAACAAAGAGGATGAAACAAACAAAAAAATTAAGGGAATTCTAGGAAAGCAAGAAGAATTAAACAATCATATCAAGAGCCTCCTGGAAGCATTGTTCATACAACTTCCACCTCCTTCACAACCTTAGTTCAATCTGTTGCTTATTTATGCTATGTTCTTTGCTTAAACTTCTGTTTATCTGTCTCTATTTGTACAAACCTCTGGTCTTGAATACTTAATCATTTTATTGTCTTTAAGTGTTTTATTGCTTTTTGATTAATGACAAAAAGGGGGAGAACGTAAGATATTTTGAGTGTAACAGTGTCGGGACTAAGTCTCAATCATTTTTTATAAAGATAACCTATGTTTCTCTTTTTAAAAAGCAAACAGGAATAGTGCATCTTGAAAGAAACTTCTGCCACATGGACTTATCAGAACTTCCGTTAAAACTCTGATCCAAATTTGTTTTCTTTATCTGAGTATTCAACTCGGGGGGAGACCCTAATACATTATGCGCTTACTTGTTCATCAAAATATACAAGTTTTTGGCATCATCAAAAAGGGGGAGATTGTTAGAACATAGTATGATTCTACATCTTAGTAATAGTTTTAATGATAACAAATACATGATATACTCTTCAAATTGATTTGTGGAATTGAGATCATTCAAAAATCATAAAAAATTAAAGAGTTATGGTCTTTGGAAGATGATGAACAAATTTGGGGAAATCCACAAATGAACTATAATCTTTTCAATTCTTTAAAGACTTTCCATATATTTTCAAGCTTTGCACCTTGAAGCAAAGTTGTAGTAGACATCCTCAAGTTTATTGTGAAAAAAATGAGCTCAAGGAGATAAAAGATGACCAAGTTATGATCCTTTGAAGTCACACAATAGAATTTGATAGCCTTTTCAAAGGACTTGTAATCTTATTCAACCATTAGTGATCTTCCATTAAAAATTAGCCTTAGATCCTTGAAGACAAGTTGTTAAGGATTCTTCAAAGAGAATCATGGATTTGGAATCAACCTAATATCTCAAAAAATGAGCAAGATATGGTCCTTGGAAGTCAACTAACCCTTACTCAGAGAGTGCCAAAATGACTTGTAACCCCTTTCAACTTTTGATGACTTTCCTTGCACAATTGGATCTTGTCATGTAAAAAGAAGTTGTTATAGATGATGATAATAACCCATAGCAAAAAGAACCAACTCAAAATATTGAAAATTGAGATATTTATGCACTTGTGATCACTAAATCAAGCACTTGCTCAATTAGGTCAAACTTGTTGAATCAATCTTGAATCCTTTGAACTTTATTTGCAAAATAGAGAATGATGGGTTACATTAGATCTTGAAATGATGTTATTTTGAGGCACACTCAAAGGTGGAGCTTAAGTCTCAATGAAACTTGTTGAATAAGGCATGGAGATAAACACATGAACCTATGAATCTTCTTGATGAATGTCATTATCTTTAAAACAAGCTTGGCCTTAAATTAAATTGAGAGAGTTATTTAATCCAAGGAATTATGGTGTCATCAACATAGCCTTAAAGCTAAAACTCTTGAAATTTATTGAACAACCATTTGACCGAGGACTATCCCTCAAAACCCTAGGTTAGATGGTGAGATGGGTGCAATTATGTCATCACCCTAATGTGTGATATTTTGATGTATTGATGATATGAGATGATGAGAAATCTTAGGGGGGGAATTGGGGTATAACAGTTGCCCTTATTTAAGTGTCTTTTATCCGCAGACACGAATGTTGGAAACTTTAACTCGGCTCGATTGAAGATACTTAAATACAAAAATAACCCCTATTTTTTGCCCTAAGATGTCATGTAATGCTTATGATTATGAATTCAAACGAAAAACTCCACAGGTGACTCAGAACACCACTGGGGAAGCAAAAATAATACAGACAACCTAAGGAAGAGTGTTCAACCAAGAAAATAAATCACTGCGGAACAACACGACTATGGGGATAACTATGAATGGGCAAAGCCAACATCACAGTTAAAGGAACAAAATGCAAAGTAAGATTCCAATGACAGAAATTCTTAACAATGCAAGTAACAATCCAACAAGGAGGTAACCTTTGAGAAAGGGCTACCAGCTCGACTAGGGAAAGAAACTTAACTCCATTGGAGACAAAATCAACTCCTCTAGGAGAAAACGACTCAACTCTAATAGGGTAAGGCCCAAAGAGGAGAAAAAGTATCACCGACTCGATAAATAAGGAAAAAGCAAATGGATAACAACAACTGATAGATAATTGTGAACTACCCACTTGAATAGGCGGTAACAAAAAGAGAGTAACACCGAAGGATAAGGGTAGAAATGGTAAGATAATATCAGCTCAGAGATGACGATAAACATCAGTATTGAGGCAGGTAACAAATGATTGACATTAGTACTTATGACTGGGAACAAATGGTTGACATCAGCGCTTATGACTGGGAATAAAGGGTTGAAATCAGTACTTACTATTGGGAACAAATGATTGACATCAGTACTTATGACTGGAAACAAATTATTGACATCAATGCTTATGAATGGGAATAAATGATTGACATCAATACTTATGACTGGGAACAAATGATTGACATCAGTACTTATGACTGGGAACAAATAATTGACATCAGTACTTATGACTGGAAACAAATTATTGACATCAGTACTTATGACTAGGAACAAATGATTAACATCAGTACTTATGACTTGGAACAAATGATTGACATCAATACTCATGACTAGAAACAAATGATTGACATCAGTACTTATGATTGGGAACAAAGGGTTTACATCAGTACTCGTGACCGGGAACAAATGATTGACATTAGTACTCATGATTGGGAACAAATGATTGACATTAGTACTTATGATTGGGAACAAATGATTGACATTAGTACTCATGACTGGAACCAAATGATTAACATTAGTAATTATGGCTGGAAACAACTCAACTCTATTGGGGTAAAGTCCAATGAGGAGAAAACGGTAATACTGACTAACAAATGATGGTGAACTACCAACTCGGGGATGAGGTAGAAAAAACATAGAACAATAACAAGTTTCCCAAAATTTTGGCATTCCACCTAGAACGGGTCTCAACTTCTTCTTTAGCTGGAAAAGGTAACAAATTTTACCAACTTCTGGATTTCGCCGAGAATGTTAACAATTAATTCTTTGATCAAGACATCACTTGAAAACAGTAATAACTTCTATAAAGATCTTTCAACGAACTATCTTTGGCATATTGAAAATACCATCCATCCATTGGAGTTAACAAATAATCTTCTTTGTAACTAACAGACTTACTGGGGGAGTACAGATTGCTCAAATAAAGAGACTGCCACTTACTATCAGGAATAGTATTGGAGTAACACTGTCAGGAAATGAATCTTGACTTCCTAGGGAAATATAAACACATTCCTGATAAGGAGATAAAGTCTTCTCGTGCAAAATAAATGCACTCTTAATCTATGTTTCACATCTTAGAGAGGTCAAAATAATGTTGTTGATGGGGACCAAATTCAAGCCAGGAATAAACCGGAGTGAAACGGTCAACCAAGACACCATCCAATGAAGAATAACTCAAATATGGATCAATTCCATCCAGGTAATGAGCTGGGTAGGAAGGCTAAAGCAAAAATATTCCACGAGGGATAACTCAGTGGGGAAATTGAAAGGATATACACTTTCTGCTTAAAGGTTGGCATTCTATTGGAGAGAGGGTAACACAAATCTGCAAAGAGGATAAAATATCAACAGAAACATCAAGAAATGCAAATGAGTGATGGAATTTTATTCAGCTATGCATGCATGTATATATGCATGTATGAATGTATGTCGTGTATATGCCAGCGTAACAAACATATTACACCGGGGATAACCAGAAAAAAGCATCTTGGGTAAAAACAACACGGCTAAATCACATCCAAGATGAAGATTCTGTAAGAGAATAAGCACAAAATAAGGAAACAACGTCCTACTTCAAGGCTTAACTTCACTGGGAAAGGAAATGTCACTTTAAAATAATCAAAGCACTACCTAGTAATAATGAACTGTAAAGCTACGGGGATATAATAAACTTCTCCAGGCTTCACCGAGGAATATCATACAGACTTTGCTAGGGAAGACAAAGCCACATCGTCTAGACTTCAACTGGGGATGCCAAATCGACTTTATTAGGGAAGATAAAGCCACGTCTCCGAGGGGAGACCATAAACATTTAATACCAAGGAATAGCGGTTGTACAAACTTCTCTAAGGAAGACCGAAGGAACTTCATGGGGATAAAAACCTTAAAGGGAAAAATCATCCTTGATTCATCTAGGGAGTTAATAAGTTAACATCATAGTAAGAAGTCAAAAATATATGGATTTTAAATCAGACTCAACACTTGGAGAGAGAAAACCCAAAAAGTTGACAGTTGTCTCAATACTTCTCAGAAAATATATTGCCCTAGTCTAGCTGCTCGAGGAGCATACAACAACAACAAGGTCATAACTGGAGGGTGCAATGCTCTGCAAGAGATTCTACATCACTTCTCAACACACAAAGGGAGAAAGAATCCAACAACTAAGCAAATGCTACACAACTTTATAATCTCTTCTTGATCACAACCCTGTTGGGGAAGGGGAATCACACTCAGTTGGAGAAACTTGAATCAAGACTTAACTAGGGAATATGGGATAGAGGTATCAATCCATACAAATCCACACCATATAACAACTTGGAGACATCCAACTATCCAAAGAACAGATGCAAGGAGACTATATGCAGATTAGCAAGAGTAATCTGAGAATACTTCTGGGAGGAAACTTTTCAAGACTTCGAAATTTGTCCAGCCTTGGAACCACTACCTTTGTCCCGTTTGATTCACAAACTCGAAGTAAAAAGTAATTTGCAAATTATTTTCAAAAACATTTTTATTGTTAAATCTTTTGTTTTGAAAATTAATATCAGTAATAAATGAAATTTTTGTAGATAAAATAAAATAAGAACTGCAAAGAATTGGATAAAGGCTCAAACTTTATTAATATAATGGTAATCCGTGAATGTCGTGACTCCATGGATGATTACAAAGTTTTGGAAAATGGTAAATACATTGAAAAGATACATTGAAACATAATGACCACTATTCTCCCTAACAACTTTGAACTCCTGTGCGTAGGCTTCAATCGAAGTATGATGAGAATCCAAGAAGATTGTTGCTTCAATGATCAAGTCTTGTCTGACGCAGTTACTTTCCAAGAAATCTCTAACTTTTGCCTAGGCTTCCCTTGCAAGTTATTAACCTACCGCAAAAAATTTATTCTATTTATGTCTCTAACTTTTGCCTAGACCACCCTTTCGAGTTTTCAGCCTACTGAGACGCTCATTTTAGCCTAAGCCACTCTTTCGGGTTTTCAACTTAGCGAGTTGTTCTTTATTTCTTTTAGGCGAAGTATTTCTTAACTGCATCAGCATTCATGGAACATGGGAACTCCTCGTCATCCATAGTTTCAAGAATCAATGCACCGCCCGAGAAGGCTTTCTTGACAACATATAGGCCTTCATAATTTAGAGTCCACTTGCCCCTAAAATCAGCGTTAAAAGACATGATCTTCCTGAGCACGAGGTCTCCTTCTTTAAATTCACGAGGGTTGACCTTCTTATCAAAAGCTTTCCTCATTCTTTTCTGGTATAACTGACCATGACACAAGGCCGTCATTCTGTTTTCTTCAATCAAATTCAATTGGTCAAACCTGTTATGGACCCATTTAGCCTCTGACAACTTTGTTTCCATTATCACACGTAAAGAGAGAATTTCCACCTCGATAGGGAGCGTTGCTTTCATGCCATATACAAGAGAGAACGGGGTTGACCATGTTGAAGTGCGGACGGATGTACAATACCCATTCAAAGCAAAAGGAAGCATCTCATACCAATCCTTATTGGTAACAACCATCTTCTGGATAATGTTCTTAATATTATTATTAGCAGCTTCAACAACCTCATTCATCTTAGGCATGTAAGGCGACGACTTGTGGTGGACAATCTTGAATTCTTCACAAATTTCCTTCATCATTTTATTATCTAAATTTGATCTGTTGTCAGTGATAATCCCGCTTGGTACACCACATCGACAGATAAGGTTGTTCTTGATAAAACGCACCACCACCTATTTGGTGACATTAGCATAAGAGGTTGCTTCCACCCACTTGGTGAAGTAATCAAGTGCCACCAAGATGAAGCGATGTCCATTCGACGCCTTGGGTTCAATCATCCCGATCATATCAATACCCCACATAGAGAAAGGCCATGGGGAGGAAATAACATTGAGTAGTGTCGGAGGCACATGAATCTTGTCAGTATAAATTTGACACTTATGGCACTTTTTCGCAAATTTATAACAATCAGATACCATTTTCCGCCAATAGTAACCTGCCCTAAGCATCTCTATTGCCATAGAATATCCATTGGCATGGGTACCAAAGGAACCTTCAAGGATCTCATGGACCAACATGCCTGCTTCGTGTCTATCCATGCATCCGAGCAAGATCGTGTCGTAATTTCTTTTGTATAACACATCTTTATTGAGAAAAAAGCTTCATGTCAAGCTTCTCAATGTCTTACTATCTTTGTTCGATGCACCAACCGGGTATTCTTGAGTCTGAAGGAAGTGGTTGATATCATAATATCAAGGTTTATAATTTGACGTCACCTCTGTAATAAACACGTGAGTTGGTCTATCAAGGTGTTGAGTTGTAATCTGAGGTACATCGTTCCAAGAATTCACTTGGTACATAGAAGCCAAAGTGGCTAAAGCATCTACCATTTGATTCTCGTCTCGAGGAATGTGATGGAATTCAACTTTATTGAAGAAAGGTAATAATCTCCTTGCATAACCATTGTAGGGAATCAAGCCAGAGTGACTAGTCTCCCATTCTCCTTTAATCTGATTTATTACCAAATCCGAATTGCCATATACATCAAGAACTTTAATTCTGAGATCTATAGCTTCTTCAAGACCCATAATACAAGCTTCATACTCTATCATGTTATTGGTATTATAAAATTTCAACCTTGCAGTAAAAGGGATATGATACCCATGGGGAGTAATAATCACAACACTAATTCCTTTTCCATAAGCATTTACAGCTCCATCAAACACCATACCCCATCGGGATTCAGGATCAGGACCTTCCTCGGGAAAAGGCTCATCACAATATTTAACTTTTAAATACACCACATCCTCATCAGGGAAATCATACTTAACAGACGGATAATCATCAATTGGTTAGTGAGCAAGATACTCTGCAAACACGCTACCTTTAATAGCTTTCTGAGATGGTATTCAATATCATATTTAGACAATAGCATCTGCCAACACAAAATTCTTCTGATAAGGGTAGGATTTTCAAATATATACTTAATTGGATCCATTTTGGATATAAACCAAGTAGTATGATTCACCATATATTGTCGTTGGCGTTTCGCAGCCCAGGCCAAAGCACAACATGTCTTTTCAAGCATAGAATATCGTGACTCATAGTCAGTAAACTTCTTACTCAAATCATAAATGGAATATTCTTTTATTCCTATTTCATCTTGTTGTCCCAAAATACAACCCATAAAATTATCCAACACAATCAGATACATAATTAATGGTCCTCCTTCAAAGGAGGGAGTAGGATAGGAGGTTCAAGCAAATACTCTTTAATGCTTTCAAAATCCATTTGGCAATCATCCGTCTACATGTAACCTTGATCTTTCATCAGAAGCTTGAATATTAGTTCACATGTTGCAGTCATGTGGGAAATGAATCTGGAGATGTAATTTAGACGCCCAAGGAATACTTTGAATTATTTTTCAGTTCTTGGTGCGGACATTTAATGAATTGCCCTAACTTTATCAAGATCAACTTCAATTCCTTTTTGGCTGACAATGAAACCCAATAATTTTCCTGATCGGACACCAAAAGTACACTTATTTGGATTCAAGCGAAGAAGATGCTTCCTCAAATTCTGAAACAACTTTAACAAGTCTTCTAAATTCCCTTCCTCATTCTAAGATTTGGCGATCATATCATCAACATATACCTTGATTTCCTTATGCATCTGATCATGCAATAGGTTGTCATAGCCCTCTGGTATGTTGCACCGTGTTCTTCAACCCAAAGGGCATCACTCTGTAAAAAATGTTCCCTAAGGTGTGATAAATATTGTTATTTACATGTCCTCAAAAATTTGATTGTATCCAGAAAATCCGTCCATGAACGAGGATACTTTAAACTTTGCAGTACTATCTACCAACATATCAATATGTGGCAATGGGAAATCATCTTTTGGACTTGATTTATTCAGATCTCTATAATCAACACACATGCGTACTTCTCCATCTTTATTTGGTACTGGAACAATATTGGCAATCCACTGAGGATATACTGAAGTCACAAAAAAACCAGAATCAATATGTGTAATACGGTGGGAGAACTGACTTGGGTGTTTTGCATTTTATCACAATTGTTGCGGATAACAAGAGTCGCCACTGACTTTTCTTTTATCCAATAAAGGAAAGGGTGAAAAGAACAGGAAATAACTTTTTAGAATTTTCTTGAGTTCGGGGGGTAGGTTATGAAAAGGGAAGGTATTAGCACCCTTTTCATCTTTAGTTATCTATGGGCTCTTAGTTGCTAGCTCACTTTGAAATGCTTTGCAAAAATGTGTTTATGTGGGTTTGAAAGTATTTTGAAAATGCCTTTGTTTCGGAAAACTTTATAATGATTCTCGTCTCTATAAGAATGTATACAAAGTGTTGGTTTTGAAAATAGTTCAAAGATATGTTTGTTTTGAAAGATGTTTTGAAAGTGTGTGTGTGAATATGGTTTTTAATTTGTGAGCAAGCAACTACGAGCATTCTACCTACTCAAAAAATCTTTGTTCTTTTCCTCCTCCTTTAGATAGTGTTACCATACCATTGATTAGTAAGCAACCTTAACATTGGATGTGAAGGGACAGGTGTTGTACCCCAAAATTTTCCCTTTCACTTATCAAGAATTTCCACACAAGATCTCTTTGACTCAAGACTGGATTAGGGTTTGACCAGCTCAGGACACCTCCTCTTGCTTTGATGACCAAAATTAGGGTTTGAGTTTGCACAAGGATTTTTGGACTATCAATGCTTCATATGACTTTCAAGTATCATTATGGACCCCCAAGATTACTCATGCCAAGTTTCAAGCCTTGAATCACATTTTGGATCAATCAATTGGACTGTTGACCTAAAAATCAACTGTATTGGGAAAAAAGTCAACCATGGCCAATTTACAGTGAAATTTCATAATTTTTGATCCACATCAACATCTTAGACTCATATGTGTCATTTGATCAAGTTTGGACCATAATTCCTCAAGAAATTTGATCATATCATTAAAAGGGCAAAATGGTCAAAATTAGGGTTTTGACTGAGAAAGGGAAATTTCTGATTTTTGACCTAGAAAATGGTCAATTAGTTTAAAGCATGATCTAAAGAGTTCAATTTCATCATCTTGACCTAATGACATGGTTCAAAACATTGCAAATCCATTGAATTGATAGATGAATTTTTCAGTCAACTGATCAAAAGTCAATTGAACACTGAAAATTCAAACTTTGACTTTTTGGTCAAATTCAAGTGCCAAGGATCATAGTTCATCAAAACATGTCAAAATGTGAAACTTGTTCATCAAGAAACCAAAGATTAATGATTTGGATTTGAAAAGTTGAAATATTCTAACTTAGAAAATTTTCTAAGTATAGAAAATTTCTTATTTTTTTCTCAACTTTAAGCCAAATTATCACCATGATACAAGATGATTCAAAGGAAGTTCCCAACATCAAAGTTGTAGATCTCCATGAAATCTACAACTTTTCTTCCCACAATTTCTCCTAAATATGCTTGGATCTCAAGATATAATTTTGTGAATACATGCTCATGAACTAAAATAACTTAGTGAAATTTTGCCCTAGTTAGGCAGGTTTTGGACCTAACTTCATGCCAATTTTTCACAAAGTTCCAAGGGAAATCTTTGAAAGCAATTCAAATATGGGTTATATATCACATTGCAAGCTTTCCAAAATGTCGAATAAATCCTTGAGATCATTCTTGAGTAGGGAGAATCAAAGAGATGAAGTTGGCAATTTCTCACTTTTATTTCAAGCCATTTCATAAAGAACAAAAATTCAAATCCTCAAGCATGTTGAACAAATATTGCTTTTCAGGCCCCTAACTTGTTTCTCACTCCTTAATTAAATGTTTTCACAGATGTTAGAAGCTTTAAGCCAAACATTAAATGCATTGTACAAGAACAATTCCATTTTTGGCACAAAGGTGCCATTTCCATTTTGATAAAGCACTACTTTTGCAACTTTCCACTACTTGAGACTTGCACTTGTTTTCTCTGCATACAAGAAAAGCCACAACAAAGAGAAACTTGCCTGAAGCCTCTACCAAACCAGACCATGCTTTTACAACACTTAGGGACTTGTCTCCTCACTTTGCTTCAAAAGTAACTTATAGAGCCAAAAGGCTATAACTCAAAAACCTGGTGTGGAATTGATCAAAAACCTTTTCTATACTTATACAGAAATACATTACAACCTAGAACAGGACTGTTAAAGCTCAAAAACTCTCCCAAACACTCTCTCCCTGAAAATATGCCATAACTTGCAGTTTTGCACCTTCCATGGCAATCTCAAAAACCACTCGTGCGTTTTGAGTTTTAACCACCTAAATACTTAACATACTTCATATCTAAGTGTTCCAGACCTTGGTCCCCTCACTGTAACTCCTCCTCCTCCATCTGCCATTTTTACATTTTAAGCTTGCAGGTTGACTTAACTAGGGGGATTCAAGAACTTTCAAGGCAAAGTAAGGATTGGAACACACTCAGGGAGGTCCAGGCAAGCTAAACAGATCCTCAGGCCTTCTCAAAACTTTTCTCAAACTCCATTCACGATCCCAACTGAAAGAGGTAAAAACTCAAACTTCTATCTCTTCATACAAGCATCCTTAGGTCCTGATTTATGAAAGAAAGATGTAGATATCCTTGCCCTAAAGCTAACCATATTCATAGATTTCATTTATATTAACTGTGCATAGAGAATTTTGGTTTTGAAATTTCTGTAAAAATTAGGTTTCAAATTAGGGCAAGTAGAATTAGCTTTGATCTTTGATTATTAGTTTACAAAAATTATATGGTTGAATTCGTGAGAAGAAACACTGTAATTTTCATGTTTGGACTTTCCATTTTCATGGAGAAATGAGAGAGATACAGGTGATCCGGCCATGGCTCAAGGTTGAAGATGAAGTTGCCTTCAGGGGGAGTTTTATAATATATATTTATGCCTTTGTTTATATGAATGGATTTACAGCCACCCTAGTGGTAAGGCAGTACGCAAAAATGCCATAGGTCGTGGGTTCGAGCCTTGGCGCTGCCTTTTGCAATTTTTCATATTTTTTCACCTTTTTTTGCTAGCTTGCAACGTGGGCTTCTGATTCTTTGGGCCTTATGTTTTTGCTAATCTCCTGCCTCCTATTTGCTTGCAGCACCCCTGGCCCGGTATCATTTATTTATTTATTTTTCTTTCATTTTATTTTCCTAAAAAATATTTTCTTAATAATAAAAAATCATAAAAAATATAAAAATGATAAAAAATTATATTTTGTTTTATTTTATTTTTATTTTCTCAATAAAAAAATATTTTTTATTTAAGTTACATACTATCCTTTTTTAATAAACTTGTAAATTAAATTATAATTAGTTTGATATGCATTTTTTTATGTATATTTATTAAACATATTATTTTAATACAAAAGATCAAAATACCTCATAAATACCATATATTATTTTTCAAGATAAAAATATAAAAATACTTACCTTTTCTTAAAGAAATTTATTTCCTTTTGATAAAATAGAATTAGGGTTTAATCAAAATCATTTCTAAAATGATTTCCTTTCCTAATTAATTTAAGTTTAATCTTGATTTATTTATTAGGTTTAGGTTAAAACTTTTTTTTTACATAAAAAAACAAACAAAATCTTCTTTGCATTCATACATCTTTGCATATTTAATTTGTCTTGTACATTATTTATTCCAATATTTGTACAAATTCAATTTGGTTGTAATAGTTTAATTAGGTCTATATTATTGCAAATCCCCATTCATAAATTGTATTCCCCCCTCCCACAAATGTTGTAATAGTGTAGGACATTTAAATTTCGCAATTTATCGCTTTAATATAACATGTTAGTAATTAGGGTTTGTATGGCAAGATAAAATCAACCAAATAGAAAACCCTAATCCAAGACAAAATCAAGCATGAAAATGACACACTTGCACACAAGCACCCTTAGGGTTACTCCACTTGGTTGCCTTATACAAAATGGCCATATTACACACGTAAAGTGTCTTAGCAAAACAAACAAATATAAGATCATAGTCTCTCGATGACGCTATCCAAAGTTGCCTTAAAAAAATGATCTTAGTCCCTCAAAAATGCTAAGATACTTTGCAACATTGTTAATCATGGCTATACGATGACCCACGCTCGTCCCGTTAACATCCAAAGGTAGGGTTGCTTACCAAATCAATGGTAAGACAACAATATCAAAGGAAAATAAAATGAACAAGAAAGATATTTGAGTAGGTAGATTACTTTTAGTTTCTTGCTCCATTTCAAAACAAATATCCTTGCAATTTTCAAAACAAAACACACACATTTCCAAACATCTTACACAATTGAAAACATTTTCAAAAAGACAAACATCTTTGTATACATTCTTACGAACGAGAATCATTACAAAGATTTCCTAAACAATGGCCTATTTTACAAAACACTTTCAAAACCACACAAAGCATAATTTCAAACAAAAGCAAGTGATCTAGCAAGTAACTAAGAGCCCATGGAAAACCATGGATGAAAAGGGTGCTAATACCTTCCCTTTTCATAATCTACCCCCCGAACTCAAGAAACAAATCTCAAAGGTCTTTCCTGTACTTTTTTTACCTTTCCTTTTGGATAAAAGAAAATTCGGTGGCGACTCTTGCTAACTGCAACATTTGCGATCAAACGCAAAACATTCAAGTCAGTTCTCCCACCGTATCACAAAACTGGCGACTCTGTTGGGGATTACTCAAAAAGTGGGGTTACCTAAGGGTTTAGATCATATTTACTTGCTTACATTGTTTGACTTGTATGCTTTACATTGTGATTCTTTATTTGGGTTTGAATCCTTTAACCGGATTTGGGATACATTATAAGTAAGTATCAATACATTATGGAAACTGTGCGAGGTATACCGACATGGTCTAAGCAATAGCTACATTAGTGAAACATATTTATGGGTACCGGTAGCCTTTTAGTTAATCAAAGAGAATATGGGGCCACTGAGTGATGTTATAAAGCACTAATGAACTTCTAGAACACTTACTTGACCAACTTGTCCTTTTAGGATGTAGTGAGATGACCGTCTTTGGTGCAGTCTGAAGTTGGTAGATACTCGATACTACACTCATTGAGGGC
Source organism: Vicia faba (assembly GCA_948472305.1). NCBI lineage: Eukaryota > Viridiplantae > Streptophyta > Magnoliopsida > Fabales > Fabaceae > Vicia > Vicia faba. Next base: position 1,044,481,757 of record OX451739.1, read on the forward strand.
TGGTTTCTTAGGATATTTCGGTCACCATTAAAGAGGATTGAGTTGAAACAATGACCAGGGAAACAATCCAGTGATATTGAGCTCCTTAGAACCCGGTTACTATTACTAGGACATGTTTAAGCAAACTAAACTTCAAGAGGGTACTTACCTATAAAACTCCATGCAAGCCTAAACCTAAGGACTTGTTTGTTTTGCTTGTATATGCATACTTGTACATAACATCATGGACATCATGAACATCATATGCATCCACTAACCATTTCAAGGATTTTTGGATTCATCTTTGTTCTTGTTTTGTAGGATATGGAGTCACTTCGCAGGAAAATTATTCAAGTCAACCTTGTGAGAATCCCTCCATAACTAAAGGAGATAGCTTCAAGGATTCCTGAAAACTCTCCATTCACCGAGAGACATGTTCATCTACTCAACTTGGTCACCTCCAACACATATGAGGATATGATGAAGATGCTCTTTCAATTCTTTGATCCTTTGCACCATTGCTTGACATTCCTCGACTATCAACTTGTGCCTACTTTGGAAGAATTATCCCAAATCTTGAGGATTCCCATTCTCAATCAACTACCTTTCAACGGTGAGGAAAGATATCCAAAGCCAGAAGAGATTGCTCAAGTTCTACACTTGCACTCATCTGATGTCACAACTTATTGGGAAACAAGGAGTGGTGTCAAAGGCTTCCTAGCAAAGTTTCTGTTTGAGAAAGCACAAAGTTGTTGGAATTCCTTAGACTTGCAAGACTTTGAGGAAATTATGGCTCTCCTCATCTATTGGATGGTTTTGTTTCCAAATCCTCACCAACTCATAGATGTCGATACCTTCAAAATCTTCATATCACGCAACTCGGTGCCTACATTGCTAGGGGATATCCTACACTCTTTTCACACTCGCACAATGAGGAAAAGAGGTGTCCTTATGTGTTGAATTCCTCTCTTGGCAAGATGGTTTATTTCTCATCTTCCCCAATCAGTCTTAAAGAATGAGTAAGGTTCAAGGTGGTCACAAAGGTTGATGACGCTCAAACATTCAGACATTCATTGGTGCTCCCGTTCCAAAGAGAATGTTATCATTATCGACCGTTATGGAGAATTTACTAATGTCCATTTACTTGGCATTAGGGGAGGAATCACCTACAACCCATGCTTAGCCTTTAGACAGTTTGGTTACGCCCGAAGGGATGACCCGTACGAGATGCTTATTCAAGGTTTGGTATTCGATTACGATAACGACAATCAAGGTCTTCGCCAGAGATTTATCCGAGCTTGGAGGATGTTAAACAAGGTGGATAGAAAGACTTTGGGACACAATAATTCCATCCCTCTTGAGCCTTACCTCAAATGGGTACGAACTTGCGCTTAGAGTATTATGATGCCATACCCCTCCATTCTCCCAGTAATGATTGAGCCTGTTAAGGAAGGAGACTTTCCATACACTATCCTACATCCTGACATGCCCACATCTCTTGAAGACCTCCAAAGGGATTGGATACAACTCAAAGGAGAGCGAGATACTTTTGAAGCCCAATTCTACGCAAGTGAGAAGAAGGTTTTGGAGCTCACTAGGCTACTTCGCGAGGAGCAGACCCTGAATGCCTACATTGCACCAAAGAGGATGCGCACTACTTTTCTATCTTAGAGTTTTGTATTATTTTTCCCAAGGGGCATTAATGTACTCAAACTTTATCTTATTAATATAACGTGTGTTTCCTTCTTGTCTAAAACAAATTTGAATCTTTAAAATCCTTGAAAACATTGCATATGCACATATCATTCATCATAACATAAACACGTCTTTTGCAACAAGTCTCCTCATCTCTCTATTGTTTATTTTAGTAAGTTGGATCTCGAGCAAACAGTGGAAGACCTCCAAGCTCATAATACGCAGTTTCAACAGTTGCCCATGATCCTAGCCGAGGGGCAAGAAGAGTTGAAGACTCTGCTGGCTGAAGAGAGGAAGAAGAAAACAAAGAAGGTAACCGGAGTCTTAAACATGGGAAGAAGATTTCATGGGCAGACAAGAAGGACTTTGGATTTTGCAACAACATCCGGTGAAGGAGAAGGGAAAGGCAAGGAAACAGTTGTTCCATCAGAATCGGAAGAAGAGGAAGAAGAGGAAGACTACTCTTAGGAATAGTACCCTCCAGCTGATGATAAGTATAAACATCTTGAAGAGCGATTGAGCGCGATGGAAATCCAAAAGGTGCCAGGTTTTGACTTTGAGGAATTGGGACTAGTGTCGGGGATTGTGATTCCTCCGAAATTCAAAGTGCCTATATTTTCCAAATATGATGGAGTGTCATGCCCTAAAATGAATCTCCGATCATATGTGAGAAAAATCCAACCTAATACCGCCGATAAAGACTTATGGGTGCACTTTTTCCAAGACAGTCTGTCTGGAACACAGCTTGACTGGTTCTACCAATTAGAAAGAGCCAATGTTCACAATTGTGAAGATCTTGTTGCAGCTTTCTACAAGCAATATCAATACAATGCTGATTTGGCGCCTACCTGTACTCAACTCCAGAGTATGGCCATGGCTTCCAATGAAGGTTTCAAGGATTACGCACAAAAATGGAGAGATTTGGCTGGAAGAGTTCAACCCCCTCTGTCTGAAAGGGAATTGGTAGACATGTTCTTAGGCACCTTATCTGGTCCCTTTTTCAACCATTTAATCGGAAGTTCATATGCAGGCTTTACGGAGCTAATATTGATCGGAGAGAGGGTGGAAGCTGGCATAAAAAGTGGAAAGATTCAGAAGGATTCATCTTCTTCTACAGCTGTAAGGAAACCTTTCATCAGGAAGAAAGAGATAGTTGTTGTATATATGCAAAGAAACTAAGATAGAGTCGAGCGCCAACCAATGGTGGGGGCTGTTATGACCCCAAAGCCTGCATTTGATCAACAAAGAAATAATCAACCAAGGGTAGAAAGGCCAATCAGGAAGTTTACCAGAATCAACATGACTCCGTCTCAAGTATTACCGAATTTACTAAGATCCAACTTGGTAACCTTGAAAGAAGCTCTGAAAAACCCCAATACAACATCCTCTCTTTATCATCCCAATGCTCGTTGCGCATATCACTCTGAAAGTCCTGGTCATGATACTAATAACTGTTGGGCCTTGAAGAACAAAATATAAGACCTCATTGAAGCAAAAGAAATTGAGTTTGATGCACCCGAGAAGCAAAATTTCATTTCTGCCCCTATGCCCAGACATGGTCATAATACCAATGCCATTGAAGAAGATTCGTTTGTTACCTCAGTTGACGAGCTTATGACCCCACTTCCGACTATTAAGATAAACTTGAAGAAAGTCAGTGTGTTCCCTGGATGTAATAAAGTTTGCCATCTCTGCTTATCATCACCATTCGGTTGTCCTTTGTTGAAGGCAGGCATTCAGTGTCTGATAGATAACAAAGAGATTTTGTTCGAAAAGACTCCAGTTTCACCTATTCCTGTTGAATATGTTTCTATCATTACCATTTCCGTCAATTCTTCCAGGGTCTCCACCAAAATACCTGTTATAATTACATCGGTTCCGAAAGCAGCTCCTTTAATAATCACAATGCCTGGGCCAGTCCCATATGAATCAGACAAAACTGTGCCGTGGAATTACGGAGGGGACATTTACTACCATGGCATCAAACAAGACTGGTCGGTCGCCGAAGAGATAAATTCCGAAGAAGAAGATTCCGACATCAGCAACATTGTCGGAACTAGCAAAATTACCTGAAGTGGTAGGATCTTTTCTCCAAAAATTGCTCCACCAAAAGCGGTTTCTGGACCCGTGGTCATCCCTGTGGCTGTTCCAAAGGTTACTTACGTACCCATAATCATCTATGCAAGTACTCCCATTGACAAAGTTGTTACAACCCCTGGTATCATTCCTACCAACTCTCTTACTGCTGAAACTCGAGGAAAAAGTATTTTGGTCGAGCCTGTCCAGGCGAAGGCCCAGTCATTAACTATCCCCGAGACTTCCAAGAAAGAAATGGAAGAGATCTTAAAAATTATAAAGAGGAGCGACTACGATGTAGTTGAACAATTGGGGAAAACTCCCTCTAAAATCTCCATCCTGGCATTGCTACTATGTTTCGAGGCGCATGCAAAAGCCTTGGTGAAATTCTTAAAAACATCCAATGTACCTCAAGAGACGTCTGCTGATCAATTCCAAGACTGTGTGGCCACCTTGGCAGTGAATAACAGCCTAGGTTTCTCGGATGCTGATCTGACACCAAGGGGAAGAAAGACAAATAAGGCGCTGCATGTCTCAGTGGAATGTAGGGGCACCACCCTGGCACATGTTTTGGTGGACACTGGCTCATCTCTGAACGTATTACCCAAAAAAGCTCTTGACAGACTTGACTGTGAGGGGTTGACTATAAAGCCAAGCAACATAGTGGTAAGGGCTTTTAACGGTTCGAAGAGGATGGCACATGGGGAGGTAGACATTCCCATAATGTTTGGAACCCAAACTTTCAATTCAACTTTTTATGTGATGGACATCCGCCCTTCATACTCCTGCCTGCTAGGCCGACCATGGATCCACAATGCTGGCGTTGTTACCTCTACATTGCACCAGATGCTGAAGTACCCGGTTCAAGGGAAGATTGTCACCATCCATGGAGAGGAAGAATACATGATCAGCCATCTCAATTCCTTCAGATATGTGGAATTGGACGGCGAATTCATTGAAACTCCATTTCAACACTTCGAAGAGGTCCCCCAAGAGGTGGCAGTGACCAAGATTGTGTCCCAGATTCCCAAGATTACAAGACCTCCACTCCAGATGTCATCACTAAAGGACGCCAAAGCAGTTGTAGAAGAAGGAGGGTGCACTATCTGAGGACAACTCCCAGATATCCCATATAAGTCTGACAAGTTTGGCCTAGGTTTCACTTCAAGTTCTCAAAAGGTTGTACGCCGTGCTCGTGCTGGAGGGCCACCCTTGAAGATCAGCAATCGTGAGGTCAACGTGGTAGAAGATGGTGAAGATGACAGCAACCTGGAGGATTGGATCTTCCCGACTGTCAATGGAGGGCTCAACAATTATGAGGCTAGAGACTTCATCCCAATCACTTTCATCCCTCAGTAATTTATCTTTACATTTTGTTGGATCTGTAATATTCAAAACAATTCGCACTCTTAAAACCTTGTGTCTTACCCGAGACACAATGGTCCATTTGTAAGGGTTATTATCTCATTTTTGATATGACATCAAGGAATCATGGACGTTTTCGCATTCAAACTTTTGTGCTCATTGTTTTTATTTTACATTTTTACTTTCTTTCAAAGATAGTTATACCATTACACACACACACACTCACAATGCAGGTATACATCCATTTTGGATCCTGTAAAATCAAGCTTTACAAATGAGCTTTTGTTTTGATGAAGACAAACCATGGCTAACAAAGAAGGAAAAGATTTATGATCAAGCTCAAAGCATCTAAGGATAATATCTTCATTCAAAGCTCTCAACAACTTTAAAGGTATAATAATATTATGTACTTTGATCTTAAGATATAGATGCTCAAAAATGAAAAATAAATGTTTAAAAATCATTACTCAAGTTTTTTCAAGTTAAAATTTCATTTTTATCTTGCATGCAATCGATTGCACACTTCAAACTTTCAGATCTTTTGCTTCTGTTTCTCTGTGCAATCGATTTACATTGTTTGTGCAATCGATTCCATACTTAAAATTTTCAGATCTTTTGCTTCTGTTTCTCAGTGCAATCGATTTACCTTCTTGTGCAATCGATTGCATACTTAAAATTTTCAAAACGTTTGCTTCTGTTTCTCAGTGCAATCGATTTACATTGCTAGTGCAATCGATTGCACTCACTTACTTTTTGCTACTGACTTTGCATGCAATCGATTTGCATTGATAGTGAAATTGATTGCACTCTTAAAAGTTTTGAAAAAATAGCTGTTGAAACCTTGTGCAATCGATTTATACAAAGAGTGTAATCTATTGCATGCTGCACAATTTTGAAAAACAGCAGCTTTGTTCATGCATGTTCATCATGCCTTTTCATTGAAACTTTTCACTCAAACTTGGCATTTGTTCATGATACATTTTCAGAACTTCATGTTGTTTCTAAAGGGTGTTATGAACATATAAATATTCAATTTCAAAATCTATTTCAACACCTCTTCCATTATTATTTTCTGAAATTTAAAAATATAAACTCAAGCATTCCTTAACTTTCATGCATAAGTTTTCTGCACATTTTCATACATTAACAAACAGAAAAATTTGAGCAAATATATCTTGAGTCATTGTACAATAATATTATTAGAAGAGAATATCATACATTGTTAAATCACTCTAAGTGATCGAATATTACTCTACTCACTCAAACTCAAAAATTGATATTTACTTACTTATTTTTCCAGGATTGTTGGAAATAAGTTTAAGTGTTTTTTGAAATCTTGTCTTTCCAAAGTTGTTGGATACAAGTGTAGTTACATTGAGAGGATTGTTCTCATAGGTAACTTAGTGAAAATAAAAGAGGATTGTTCTTGGTCCAAGAGGATTGTTCTTGGTTGTTTGGTAGTTCTTGTTTAAGTTTGCCACAATAAGGAAATCTCTTTCATGTTGAAAGGGGACTGGAGTACTCTCGGACTGTGAGGGGAACGAGGATATATCGCCCGTGTCTCTTTATTTTTCTGCACTTTTAAGCTTTCCTAAACTCACTTTTAACCAGAAAAATAAGAACCATCATCACTAAAAACCAGAATTTTTAAAGTACCTAATTCACCCCCCCCCCTTCTTAGGCGCACTTTGTACTTACAATTGGTATCAAAGCAGGTTATAGGTAACCTGCTCCTAAAAGATCCAGAATGGCTTTCACAAATCAAAATCCTGTTTTCAGAGATGGTGGTAGTAACAACAAGCCTCCTCTATTTTGTGGTGAATATTTTGACTTCTGGAAAATACGCATGAAGGCACATCTAGAAGCACAAGGACAAAAAATATGGGATGTCGTCAAAAATGGTCCATTTATCCCTATAACAGTAATCAATGGTGTTGGCTCATCAAATCCTAAAACTACATGGGACGATGATGATAAGAAAAAACTTCTCTATGACAAAAAGGCAATAAACCTTATTCAAGGTGCACTTAGCATGGACGAATTCTTCTGTGTCTTGGCATGCAAAACAGCAAAAGAAATATGGGATACCTTGGTACAAACTCATGAAGGAACACTTGAAGTAAAAAGATCAAGACTAAATACCCTAAGTCAAGAATACGAATTATTTCGAATGCAGCCAGGAGAAACCATTCTTGACTTACAAAAGAGATTTGTGCACTTGACAAATCATCTAAGTGCTCTTGGTAAAACTTTGAAGAATGATGAACTAAATCTAAAAGTACTTAGGTCCATAACTAGGGAATGGAAACCAAAGGTAACGGCAATTTCAGAAAAGAAAAGTCTCTCCAACATGACATCCGCGGCATTATTTGGAAAACTTTAAGAATACGAAACGGAACTCTGAAGACTTGAAAAGCATGAAAATCAAGAGAAGAAATCCAAGAATATTGCTTTGAAGATAGACTCCAAGGAAATTGAAAAGGAAGACAATCTGGAAGAAGATGAAAACTTCATGCTTCTTGTTAAAAGGCTTGGTAAGTTCTTCGGTAGAAATGACAAACCTTTTTCTCATTCAAAAGGAAAGAAACAATTTAAGAAAAATGAAGTCTCCACATGAACACAGGAAATCACATGTTATGAATGTGGTAAGCAAGGTCATATCAAGCCGGATTTTCCAAAACTCTCCAAGAAAGGTGGCTTCAAAAGCAAGAAGGGATTCAAGAACAAAAAGGCTTATGTCACATGGGAGGACAATGAAATAAGTTCCTCATCTGATTCCGATAGTGATGAAAGTGAAAATCTAGCATTGATGGCCTCAGACCATTCCGATGATGAAGACAATGAGGTTAGTAATGAATTTTCTCTTTTTGATAGTGATGCACAAGGTGCTATAGATGAACTATTGAATGAATACAAAATTCTGTATAAAACCATTTCATCACAAAAGAAACAAATTTCATCCTTAGAAGAAAAATATGTTTCAATGGAAAAAGCTTTCAAAGAAGAAAAACAAAAATCAAGTGATGAACAAAAACAGAATTTTGTATGCAAAAATTGTGATTCACTCTCTTTCCAAATTGTCCAATTAAAAAGAGTCATTGAAAGATATGAAAGGGGATAAATTGGATTGGAAGGTGTTCTTAGCCAACAAAGATACTCTAATGATAAAAGTGGACTTGGATATTCAATGTTTTCAAAACCAAGTTCTAACAAAACTATCTTTCTTAAGGATAGTGATCAATCATCCAAAGAGAAAGTGAACAAACCTAAAATAGTTCGTCACTACCCTAAAAAGAAAAAACATTCTAAGAAGAAATCTTATCCTTCTAGATATAGAAGTAACTTTGAACCTACTTGTTTTTATTGTGGTATTAAAGGTCATACACCTAATGCTTGCTATGTTAGAAACTTCAGTGTGGCAAGTGGGCATTATGTATGGGTAAAGAAAGGCACTAATTATGAAGGATCCAAAGCAACTTGGGTACCTAACAAAACCTAATCTGTTTTGCAGGTATGCTTGAAGACCACATGCAATCTTTGGTATCTTGATAGTGGTTGTTCAAAGCATATGACAGGAGACATAAACCAATTTTCACATCTAGCGCTAAAGGCCAAGGGTTTTGTCACTTATGGAGACAATAATAAGGGAAGAATCCTAGGCAAAGGAAAAATTGGTGCTCCACCTTTCACATCCATTGAAGATGTTCTTTATGTTGAAGGACTAAAGCACAATCTTCTAAGTATTAGCCAACTTTGTGACAAAGGCTTCAAAATCAAGTTCACCAAGGATGAATGTTTGATAGAAGACGAAGTCACTCATGAGGTTAAACTTAAAGGTAAAATAATCAATAATATATTTATGATTTCCCTTGATGATCCATCTTTGAAGGTTAAATGTCTCATGGCGAACAATGATGATTCATGGCTTTGGCACAAAAGAATTTCTCATATTCATATGGTACACTTGAATAAATTAATCAAGCATGATCTTGTCATTAGTTTTCCTAAGAGAAATTTCGTCAAAGATAGACTATGCGATGCTTGTCAAAAAGGGAAACAAACTAGATCAACTTTCAAATCTAAGAATGTGGTGTCCACTACAAGGCCACTACAATGTGTATGCTTTGGTTATTGTTGATGATTTCTCTAGATATACTTGGACATTCTTTTTAGTGCAGAAAAGTGATGCATTCAAGGCGTTCAAGAAGTATGCTAAACAAATTCAGAATGCGAAGTCTCTAACAATTGCCTCAATAAGGAGTGACCATGGCGGAGAATTCCAAAATGCTCTATTTGAAGAATTATGTGGAGAACATAGAATATCTCACAACTTCTTGGCACCAAGGACTCCTCAACAAAAATGGAGTGGTTGAAAGAAAGAATAGGTCTCTTGTGGAACTTGCTATAACAATGCTTAGCGACTCAAATCTTCCAAAATACTTTTGGGAGGATGCGGTGAGCACGGCATGTTTTGTTATCAATTGAGTTAACATTAGACCAATCTTAAAGAAAACTCCATATGACCTCTTCAAAGGGAGAAAACCAAACATTTCTTTCTTTCATATCTTCGGTTGCAAATGCTTTGTCCTAAACAATGACAAAGATAATCTGGGTAAGTTTGATGAGAAATCCAACGAAGGTATTTTTCTTGGTTACTCACTCTCTAGTAAAGCATATAGAATATACAACAAAAGAACTTTGAATATTGAAGAATCTATGCATGTTTCTTTTGATGAAACTAACTCCTCCAAGGAGGATAATATTGTTTGTGATAATGATGATGAAATTTTAGAAGGTCCTCAAGAAAATTCTTCCAAGGATCAACTTATTAAACTCAAAGAATCACCTCAACAAAAATCGAATCTCAATTATCTACCAAAATAATGGAGAACTCATAGATATCATCCTATTGATAAAGTAATTGGTGATATAAGTCAAGGTGTGTCTACAAGATTAAATCTCAAGGATGCTTGCCTAAACATGGCGTTTGTCTCTCAAATTGAACCTTCCAAAGTTGATGAAGCCTTAGGCGATGACCAATGGATTATAGTTATGCAAGAAGAATTGAATCAGTTTTAAAGGAATCAAGTTTGGGAACTCGTCCCTAGGCCAAGCAACAAACACATTATTGGAACAAGATGGGTGTTCAAAAACAAACCTGACGAGAATGGAATAATTGTTCGCAAAAAAGTAAGATTGATAGCATAAGGCTATAATCAAGAAGAAGGAATAGACTTTGAAGAAACTTTCGCTCCAGTTGCAAGGTTAGAAGCTATTCGTCTCTTACTTGCCTATGCTTGTCCATTAAATTTTCAGCTTTTCTAAATGGATGTCAAAAGCGCATTCTTAAATAGATATATCACTGAAGAAGTCTACGTTAAGCAACCCCCGGGGTTCGAAGATTTCAAGAATCCATCTCATGTATTTAAATTGAGAAAAGCTCTCTATGGACTGAAACTAGCACCAAGGGCATGGTATGATCGTTTAAGCAACTTCTTATGCGAAAAATGTTTCGAAAAAGGCAAAGTTGACAAGACTCTATTTATCAAGAAAATCAAAGATGACACTTTGCTAGCACAAGTCTATGTTGATGACATCATCTTCGATTCTTCAAACCAAGAAATGTGTGAAGAATTCTCATCAATGATGCAAGGAGAATTTGAAGTGTCCATGATGGGTAAAATGAACTTTTTTCTTGGACTTCAAATCAAACAACTAAAAGATGGCATCTTCATCAACCAATCCAAATATTGTAAGGAACTCTTTAAAAGGTTTGACATGGATAACTGTAAGGCAATGTCTACACTAATGGGTTCTGGTTCTTATGTTGATCAAGATGAATTAGGTGTTTCCATCGACATCACTAAATATCGAGGTATGATTAGCTCCTTATTATATTTGATGGCAGGCCGTCCTGGCATAATGTTTAGTGTTTGTCTCTATGCCCGCTTTCAAGCTAACCCAAAGGAATCTCATCTCACGGCGGTAAATATATTATCATGAAGTATCTCAAAGGGACAACAAATTTCGGATTGTGGTATCCTAGCGGTAGTGTCTGCAACTTAATTGGTTATTCTGACGCGAATTATGCAGGTTGTGAAATGGATAGAAAGAGCACAAGTGGTACTTGTCACATTCTTGGTAATGCATTAGTATCATGGGCCTGCAAGAAACAAGCATGTGTTGCTCTAAGCACGTCCAAAGCTGAATATATAACAGCGGGTAGTAGTTGCGCTCAAATTTTGTGGCTAAAACAACAACTTCGTGACTACGGACTCGATCTAGGGTGCATTCCTCTAAGATGCGACAACACCAGTGCAATTAACTTTACAAAGAATCCCGTCATGCATTCAAGAACTAAACACATAGACATTCGACATCATTTCCTCTGTGATCATGTTCTTCAAGGAGATGTCAAGGTAACCTTTGTAGATATACATAATTCTTGGAAATCCACCAAAGTCTATGATGAATTTCTACCACAATGACAATTTAATTATGAGACAAACAAAGAAAAGAAGACAAGACAAATAATTTCTGCAGAGTTTCTCTCTACTCACAAACTGTGAAAACTTTCTTATTCACTTTGCAACTGCAAAATACTGTGAATAGATTGCTTGACTTGCTTACAAAAATAGGGGTTACTCCCTCTATTTATAACTGAGCTTACACCCTAAGCCCAAAGCCCAAAATATCTTTTTGTTACTAAATCAAATCTAATTTATTCTAGACTTAAATCAAATCTATTTAAATCTAAAACAAATCAAATCTTTTCGACACATACTTTCGACACATTGGATTACAATTTAACACACCACCTAATTCATTGTGTCTAAACTATCTATGTTCATCATGGCTCTTAGATTTCTGAATACTTTGACTTGCACTCCCTTCGTCATGATGTCTGTAATCTGATTCTCAGTTCTGCAGTGTTCCAAATTCATCTTCCCATCTGCTACCTGCTCTCGAAGATAATGAAACCTCATTTCGATGTGCTTACTTCGACCATGTGCTATTGGGTTCTTCGCCATATTAATAGCTGACATGTTGTCTATCTTCATCGTAATTGCTCCAAGATTTTTCCCTGTTATCTCTTCGACCAAGTTCACCATCCAAGTTGCTTGACATGCACAAAGAGAAGCAGCTATGTATTCTGCTTCGCATGATGATAATGCCACTACTGGTTCCTTTCTTGAATTCCAAGCAACTGGTGCACCACCTAGCATAAACATATATCCTGCTGTTGAATTTCGATCTTCAGCATCACTACACCAACTCGAATCAGTGTATCCCACTAACTTGCATTCTTTTCCTTTATCAACTGCAGGAAACAAAATGCCATAATCAAAAGTTCCTTTGAGATACCTTAGTATCCTCTTCACTGCTGCTAGATGTGATACCTTTGGCTTCTGCATGAATCTACTTACCATACCTACACTATATGCTAAGTCGGGCCTTGTATGACAAAGGTATCTCAATGATCCAATAAGTCTTCTGTAGTGGGTTGGATCAACATCATATTCATTTGCATCTTTTGACAGTTGCAGTCTTGGTTCTGCAGGTGTCGAAGTTGAGTTGCATTATTCCATCACAAACCTCTTGAGAATTTCTCCTGCATATCTTCTTTGATGCATCATCAAACCTCTACTGCTCTTGTAGAATTCGATACCAAGGAAATATGAAATCTCACCCAAATCAGACATTTCGAATCCCTTGCTGAGATCACCTTTGAAGTCTTCAATCTCACTTTTACAGCTATGTGTTATCAATAAATCATCTACATAGAGACATAGTATAAGCAATTTACTCTTGCTTCTTCTTACATATACTCCATGTTCAGTTGTGCACTTCACAAATTCCTTCTCCCTTAGAAAACTATCAATTTTCTTTTTCCAAGCCCTTGGAGCTTGTTTCAATCCATACAGGGCTTTATGTAGCCTGTACACCTTTCTTTCTTCGTCGTGTTTCACAAACCCAACTGGTTGTTTAACATAGTCTTCTTCATCTAAGGGTCCATTTAGGAATGCACACTTCACTTCCATCTGACATATGTTCCAACTGTTTATTTCTGCTAGACCAACAACGAACCTGATTGTTTTGATCCTAGCAACAGGTGCAAAAACTTCATCGAAGTCTATTCCTTCTTTCTGTAGAAATCCTTTCGCCACAAGTCTTGCTTTGTGTCGAGTTACTTCACCTTTCGAATTCGTTTTCACTTTGTATACCCACTTGACATCAATTTCCTTCTTGCCTTGAGGCAATTCGACAAGTGACCAAGTGTTGTTGTCTTCGATAGACTTTACTTCTTCGTTCATTGTTTCACCCACTTAGAATCCTTTAATGCTTCAGCTGTATTAATGGGTTCGACATATGCATAGAAAGCATAATGTACCAGCTCACCTTTATTATCTATTACATCATCTGATGTAATCACACAATCTTGCAATCTTGCAGGCGTGCGTATTGTTCTTTGAGGCCTGCTTGTACTTGGTATATCTGCTGATTCCTCTTGTCGAACTTCTCTTTCGACTTGAGTTTATGGATCTTCAAGAAGGATTCCCACTGAATCTTTCTTGATATTTTCAGTCCAATCCCATTCTTTAAACTCATCTATGATCACGTCCCTGCTGATCACAATCTGCTTTTTCACCGGATCGAACAACTTGTAGCCTCCTTTCGAATGATATCCAACTAGAATCATTTGACTTGACTTGTCATCAAGTTTTCTTCTCAACTGATCTGGCACATGTCTATGTGCAATAAATCCAAATACCTTTAGATGACTCAAGCTAGGCTTCACACCAGACCAACATTCTTCTGGAGTAATTCCTTCTAGCGTCTTTGTAGGACATCTGTTCAAAATGTATGTTGCAGTCGAAACAGCTTCACCCCAAAACTCTTTAGGTAAATTCTTGCCTTTCAACATACTTCTCACCATATTCATGATGGTTCGATTTTTCCTTTCTGCAATTCCATTTTGTTGTGGAGTATAGGGTGGCACCACCTCATGCATAATCCCTTCCTTTTCACATAATTTGTCGAAGTCTTTCGACACATATTCTCCACCACCATCAGTTCTCAAAACTTTGAGCTTTCGACCACTTTATCTTTCGACCATAGACATAAACTTAGTAAATACTTTGATCACTTCACTTTTCTTCTTGATTAGGTAAGTCCATAGCTTTCGACTGAAATCATCTATGAATGTAACAAAGTATTTTTTACCTTCCATCGAATCCACCTGGATTGGTCCACATACATTAGAGTATATGACTTCAAGAGTAGCCTTTGATCTGCTTCCTGCATCCTTGCTAAAGCTATTTTTGTGTTGCTTCGCCTGCACATATTCCTCACATACCTCATTTGGAATGTCAATTTCTGGCAATCCTGAAACCATATTTCTTCTCTTCAAATCTTTGATGTCTCTGGAGTTGAGATGGCCTAGTCTATAATGCCATATCCATTGATCTCTTCTAGCTGCAGTCGAAAGGCACTTGTGCTCCATCACATTTAGTTCAATATTGAAGGTTCGATTCTGAGACATAGGAGCCTTCAAGATTAATCTCCCATTTGCATCAACGACTCTCATCATCTTATCTTCGATTGACACTTTATAATTCTTTTCGACCAACTGTCCTATACTGAGCAAATTTCTCTTCATGCCTGGTATGTACAACACATTGGAGATTACTGACCTTTTTCCATCTTTCCTCATAATCATAACATCACCAATACCTTCAGCTGCTAGGGTACTGTCATTTGCAAATTTTACCATATTTTTCATTGAGGGCTTTATATTGACGAACCAGTCTTTCCTTCCAGACATATGTGATGAACATCCTGAATCCAAGTACCATTGGTCCTTGAATCTATCTTCATCTCTTATTGTGACCATCAGCATCATCTCTTCTTCTTCTTCTTCATGTTTTGCAAGCTTTTCATCACTTTCTTGATTCTTTCATTTTTCTGGACAATCACTCGCATAGTGTCCATACTTCTGACAATTGTAACATTGAATGTGACTCTTATCAGGTTTTCGACCACCACCTCTTCCTCTATTTGCAACACCACCTCTTTGGTTGCCTTGGTATAGTCTTCTTTAATTCGACACGTCTCCTTTGATTTGGTTTCCTCTACCATTCAATTTGTTGTAGCCACCTCTACCTCTGTCGAAACACTTTCCTTTGCCTTTGGTATCTTTTGCTAAATGTGCCTGCAAGGCCATATCACTCTTCGATTTTCTTGCAGCTCTTTCGTTCATTCTTTGTTCATGAGATTCAAGCATCCCTTGAAGCTCTTCCTTTGTCAATTTCGACAAGTCTTTCCCCTCTTCTATCGCCACCACTATGTGGTCGAACTTAGGAGCTAAAGATCTCAAGATCTTCGACACAACAGCTCTTGTTGTTAACGCTTCTCCACATATCTTGATTTGGTTTACTAGTTTTGTAACTCTAGTGAAGAAATCAGATATGCTTTCACTGTCTTCTATCTAAAGTAGTTCATAGGTCCTTTTGTGAGTTTGTAACCTCACTTCTTTCACTTTCTCAGCGCCTCCAAAAGACTTCTCAAGGATTTCCCAAGCTTCTTTTGCAGATTCTGAATCACTAACCTTTTCGAAATTGTCTGGGATGACACATGGATGAATTATAAATAATGCTTTATAACTCAGCTTCTCGGATTCTATGTATTTCTTCTTTTCTTCTTCTAAAGCGTTTTCTCCAAGCGCTTAGACTCCATCTTTTACAAGGTCCCAAAGACCTTGACACCTTAATAAGACTTTCATCTGTTTGCACCAATTCTCATAGTTGTCAACTTTCAGAATTGGTAGGGTTGCTGGATAATTTTCATTCCTATAACTTGTTATCGTGAATTCTTCAATCGTTCTTGATTGACACTTCCCTTGAATCGAAACAAAGCTCTTGATACCAGATGTTGGAAATCCACCAAAGTCTATGATGAATTTCTACCACAATGACAATTTAATTATGAGACAAACAAAGAAAAGAAGACAAGACAAATAATTTCTGCAGAGTTTCTCTCTGCTCACAAACTGTGAAAACTTTGTTATTCACTTTGCAACTGCAAAATACTGTGAATAGCTTGCTTGACTTGCTTACAAAAATAGGGGTTACTCCCTCTATTTATAACTGAGCTTACACCCTAAGCCCAAAGCCCAAAATATATTTTTGTTACTAAATCAAATCTAATTTATTCTAGACTTAAATCAAATCTATTTAAATCTAAAACAAATCAAATCTTTTCGACACATAGTTTCGACACATTGGATTACAATTTAACAATAATCAGCTTGCCGATATCTTCACCAAACCTTTGGCAAAAGAACCTTTCTACAAAATTCGTCGAGAGCTCGGCATACTTGACGAACGCGACTTATAAGGTGCATTCTACCCTTGATATAGCTCTTATATATGTTTTATACTTGCTATATGATAATCTATGCTATATGGTATTTAATTTTTTAATAAAAATTTGGTTTTGGACATTTTTTATTGATGCAAATCGATTGCACAAAGAGTGTCAATCGATTGCTCACTGAGTTTTTTCAATTATGTCCATTCTGTTTGTGTGCAAATCAATTGCACCTTCAATGCCAATCGATTTCACTCTGTGCGTTTATGTTTTATTTTGATTCTGTTTGTATGCAAATCGATTGCACCTGGTATGTCAATCGATTGCACGTACTGCAACTTGCTTTTATGACAGAAAAAATATGTTGGTCATAATTCCTCTCTCATATTCCCAAGCCAAATATACTTTATTACAAATCACTCATTTCCTACCTATCCAAATCATTTCCAAATCTCAGCTCACAAACATCTTTCTCTCTCACAAAACCTAAAAAACCCCAAAACCCTAAAAACTCCATATCCATGGCTTCAAGACAAAAGAGAAAGGCTTCAGTTTCAGAAAAAAGGGAAAAAGAAGGTTGATTCAACATCCAATCCATTGCTTTCAACTCTCACCAAAGAGCAAGAAGCCAGATTTATCCAAGACTTTCAAAGGAAAATAGTATCCAACCCCAAATACGGTATACTGTCCTCCTTTCCTCAAGAATGCTTTTCCTTTCAAAATGATCTAGCTGCTTATGGTCTGGAACCCTTAATTTCTTCGTTCGGTCCATATTACCCAGATTTGGTAAGAATGTTTTTCAGCAATCTCACACCCCACAAAGGCAAATTGGTCACATATGTGTTGGGCACTCGTATCTCTCTAACTCCTCAGGTTGTTGGTGAGATCCTTCATATTCCTTTCACTGGAAGTTCCCTATATGATCCTGAAAACGAGATATGGGATGACTACCGAAAAAAGGAGTTCTTTTACAGCATTGGGAGGTTAAGTGAAGCTGAATTTCGCGCCAAACAAATATGTGGTCTTGGCGGAGTAATTCCATCCAGAGACTCCTGGAGTGCAGGTAACCTCCATATATACGATCGCTTATATCATTATTTTCTGGTCTATATTATGTTTCCAAGATCTGGAAACCACTGCACAGTTACCAACTTGGAAATGCAGCTAATTTATGCAAGAAATAAAGGGGTAAGTGTAAACTGGGCAAGGCTTATCATGGTGCATATGATGAGAGTGGATGCAAAATCTAAATTCCTTCCATATGCTTATTTTGTCACTTTAATTATGGAGGAATTTGGTGTGGATTTTGATGGTTTTGAAAAGGTGAATATGGATCCTAATCTAAACAAAATTTCCATTAAGAATGTTGACTCCATAATGGGCGTGCATTACAATCCGGAGACAAAGGCCATCACCTACATTGGTGAAGATGTTGTTGGCGATAAAGGAAATGACCAAGAAGTCGAAGGCGGTGAAGTTGTGCCTCCTACTACTACTACTTCCTATGGTTCAAGCAATCAAGAGCTTATGGACTACATGTCTCAACAGTTTTCTTCCATGAACACCAACATTAACAATCAATGAAGTGTGATCAATGATTCCACTACAACCCGGATTAATGACTTCTGCACGGATGTGAATCAACAATTTTAGTACCTATACTCTCATCTTCATATTCCACCATACGATCCAAATAATCCAGCTGCACCTCCTCAACACTATACAGAACCCCCACTTCAACAACAATTCCCGAATCAAGACTCATGGTCTTATAACCATCCAGGCATGCATAACCCTTAATGTTCTGGCTAACTGTTTTTTCTGTTATATTTTTGTCTTGCTATTCAATGTTTTGATTGTTCAAATTTCTGTATAATCCTTAAACAATTTGTGTTACTGTTTTAATTCTAAATTTTCTCAATATATTGCTCTATTATTATTTGCTTTAGGCATCTTTCCCTTCTTTTTGATAATGCCAAAGGCGGAGAAAGATGTGTGGTACTTTATGCTTGTATTTTCCGTGTCTTAATTTTTAAGGTACTCTCCAATCAAGATGAAGAAGCGCATAGGATTCCAACCCTCTCCTACATAGGGGGAGTTTTGCATCTTAGGGGGAGAAGCTCTTCCGGAAAGTACATCACATAAAGCAAGATTGTTTGTGATCATCAAAAAGGGGGAGAATGTAAAATCAAGCTTCACAAATGAGCTTTTGTTTTGATGAAGACAAACCATGGCTAACAAAGAAGGCAAAGATTTATGATCAAGCTCAAAGCAACTAAGAATAATATTTTCATTCAAAGCTCTCAACAACTTTAAAGGTATAATAATATTATCTACTTTGATCTTAAGATATAGATGCTCAAAAATGAAAAATAAATGTTTAAAAATTATTACTCAAGTTTTTTCAAGTTAAAATTTCATTTTTCTCTTGCATGCAATCGATTTACATCTTAGTGCAATCGATTGCACACTTCAAACTTTCATATCTTTTGCTTCTGTTTCTCTGTGCAATCGATTTACATTATTTGTGCAATCGATTGCATACTTAAAATTTACAGATCTTTTGCTTTTGTTTCTCAGTGCAATCGATTTACCTTCTTGTGCAATCGATTTCATACTTAAAATTTTCAAAACGTTTGATTCTGTTTCTCAGTGCAATCGATTTACATTGCTAGTGAAATCGATTGCACTCACTTACTTTTTGCTACTGACTTTGTATGCAATTGATTTGCATTGATAGTGCAATCGATTACACTCTTAAAAGTTTTGAAAAAATAGCTGTTGAAACCTTGTGCAATCGATTTACACAAAGAGTGCAATCGATTGCATGTTGCACGATTTTGAAAAACAACAGCTTTGTTCATGCATGTTCATCATGCCTTTTGATTTAAACTTTTCACTCAAACTTGGCATTTGTTCATGATACATTTTCAGAACTTCATGTTGTTTCTAAAGGGTGTTATGAACATATAAATATTCAATTTCAAAATCTATTTCAACACCTCTTCCATAATTATTTTCTGAAATTTAAAAATACAAACTCAAGCATTCCTTCACTCTCATGCATAAGTTTTCTGCACATTTTCATACATTAACAAACAGAAAACTTTGAGCAAATATATCTTGAGTCATTTTACAATAATATTATTATAAGAGAAGATCATACATTGTTAAATCACTCTAAGTGATCAAATATTACTCTACTCACTCAAACTCAAAAATTGATATTTACTTACTTATTTTTCCAGGATTGTTGGAAATAAGTTTAAGTGTTTTTTGAAATCTTGTCTTTCCAAAATTGTTGGATACAAGTGTAGTTACATTGAGAGGATTGTTATCATAGGTAACTTAGTGAAAATCCAAGAGGATTGTTCTTGGTCCAAGAGGATTGTTCTTGGTTGTTTGGTAGTTCTTGTTTAAGTTTTCCACAATAAGGAAATCTCTTTCATGTTGAAAGGGGACTGGAGTACTCTCGGACTGTGAGGGGAACTGGGATATATCGACTGTGTCTCTTTATTTTTCTGCACTTTTAAGCTTTTCTAAACTCACTTTTAACCAGAAAAATAAGAACCATCATCACTGAAATTCTGGTGTATGCCAGAATTCAGATGTTATACTCAATGTCTGGACATCTGATATGACATAATAAGTACACTGCAATGTAGATACCCAATTTTTGTGATTCAGTACTGAAGAGAAACAGAAGCACAGTTTTAACCAAGCTGTGCCAGATATACTTTGAAGGTACAGAGGATAGAACAACGATGAACCTAGTTCTGTTCATCTGTTGCACATGATCAGCAGAGAGCGAACATCCTTCACAGTTCTGTTTCTTCTGCACAGATTTCAGCATGATGTCTTAACATGTTCTGAGACATTATCTGTTACACCATTACAGTTTTACCTTGATATATAACAGACAGAATTATAAAGTGTTGAAGGTAAAAACACAAATCAGTTGTTGACCCAGTTCGGTGAAACACACCTACTCTGGGGGCATACCAAGCCAGGAAGAAGATCCACTATCAGCAATATTAATTCAGGACTAAACTTCACAAGTTCCCATCCTTCACTTAATCATCTACCCAGTGCAACCTATACCTAGGAACTCCTAGATATAAACCTACCAGTTTCCATTCCTATTGCCGCAACAACAGAAGTCTTACTCCTACTCAAGAAGTAGAGCCTTCCCACTTGATTTCCTACATTACAATGTATATGAAGTAATGCAGAAACACTTAGACTTGCTTCATAGCTTCGTCCAAGAACACTAAAACCCTTACCTACAGGTATCGAGTTACACACATGGTAACCTTGCCACAGACCGACAGGTTTACCTAACAAAACACCCCCAATGTTACATTATTTTTTTGAGTTGCAAACCCTAGGTTACAATCTGCTATTTATAACCTATTACCCAACTGGATTTAGGCCTTCAAAAATCTCAGCAAGCTTTTCTCCTTGCTGTTACAACTCAGCAGCAAACTTCTCCTATAATCAAGGTCTTCAATCTTCTAGTTCCTAAAATATCTCCATATTTAGAAACAGTATTTTCTTCAAATATTCTGATTGATTCTTGATTGATCTTCAGATTCTCCATAAGAAACGCCACATATATTCTCAGAGTATTTAAGTACCAGAACTGTAACTGAATTATCAATTCTGTTGACGTGATGTCAAGTCAGATGTCATGACATTACATCTAACATGTTTTCCTAGATGTTGAACTTCTTCAACACAACAAATAACCTCTTTCATAATTTAGATCACTTAGAATAGTTAGGTTACAAGTCACTGCTGTTACAAACATTCAACATATAACATAGTTACTTAATCAGTACTTAATTTCAGGCGCGATGTCATATGCTGATGTTGTGACATCTTACATAACATGTTGGTCCAGATGTTGAACTTCTTCAACCCCACATATTAAAACAACAGAGGGAATATGGGTAAACTTGCTTTCTTATTTGTTTTACAAATGAAGCCAACTCTCCAGCCAGAGCACTTACAATCACTAAAAACCATAATTTTTAAAGTACCTAATTCACCCCCCCCCCCCTCTTAGGCGCACTTCGTACTTACATATCCCATGGGTAACGATACTGTTATGGCCTTTTGTGACTCTGAGAATCTGATCTACCAAGCTGAAGACGAAGGTGAGGAAGATTGTGAAGTACCAGGGGTACTTTCCAGACTACTACAACAAGAAGAGAGAACCATTCAGCCTCACGAGGAACCCGTGGATACGATCAACCTATGTACCGAAGAAGATAAAAAAGAGGTCAAGGTGGGTGCTAATCTGGAACCCAGTATCAAGAAGCGTCTGATTCAATTGTTACATGATTATGTCGAAGTATTTGCTTGGGCATATGAAGACATTCCAGAACTTGATGAAGATATTGTGGTACATCGTCTGCCTACAAGAGAGGATTGTCCACCGGTAAAGCAAAAGGTACATCGAATGAGACCTAATATGTCAGAATAGATTAAAGCAGAGGTCATGAAGCAATTTAACATTGGATTCTTGGTTGTCACCTGTTGTACCCCAAAATTTGCCCTCTCATGTTTTCAAAGGTCTTCCCTTACATGGTGGGTCACAAACCCTTGCCTAAGAAAAATAAAGTTTTTTTGAAGATGAACAAAGTGTCTTTCGATTGGCATCTGGGAAAAGTCTTCGATTGGGTATCCAAAATCCTTCGATACAGGCTTGACTCACCAGTCTTCGATTAGGCATTTGGCACTCTTTGATCAGGCTTTGATTAGTAAGCTTCGATTAGGTGTTTGGAACCCTTCAATCAAGCTTTGGTCTGCAAGTCTTCGATTGAGCACTGGACCTCCTTCGATCAAGCTTTGGTGTGCAAGTCTTTGATTGAGCGTTGGACCCCTTCGATCAAGTCAATGTCATAATGCTTCGACTAGTACTTCAGAGGGTCCTTCGACTGGAACTTCATACTTTACCTCAATCAGAACATCAGAACAAAATGACCTTCGAATGGCATTTCAGTGCAGAGTTTATCTTAATCTAAGATGCTCTGATGAAGGAAGTTCTGGACACTTCGAATCAGAACTTAGACTCATCACAAGGCCAAGGGCTGGTCGAAGTTGTCTAATAGGGAATGTTCTAAATATATTCGAATTGGACTTTGAAGCTGGAAAAGAAGGCAGATTCGAAGGAATGAAGTAGGCTGGCATGACTAAGCAAAAACACGTATCCTAACCTGTCCAGGTTCACCCAAAGTTCACAATGGCATGTGTCCCTTGCAAATATAGAAATAATTAAATGCTGATTGTGGACTCAATTATTTGAATTAAAGGCCAGATTCTTGCCTTGTTTGCTCCCAACCCTACAAGAGCTGATTCGACCAGGGTGTTCCTTTTCGAATCAAGCAATCGAAGCAGAGGGAGGTTCAATTGAAGGGGCTATGCAATTGAAGCTGGAGTAATTCGAAGTGGAGCTTAAAGCTATCGAAGAGAGAAAATTCAAAGGGAAGTGGATCTGAAGGGGCAAGTCAGCTTTCGATTTTCATCATGTTTGAGGCCCAAACAGCTCATAACAGGCTGGCAGTAACGCATGAAAGCAGATTGGCACGTGATTGAATCAAATATAGCAAGTCTTTATGAAGAAATCAAATCAAATCTCTTCATCATAATGAACCAAGATTTGATACACAAATGTTTACCTAAATTCGTTGTCTATATAAACCTCATGCTCACAAACAAAAAAGGCACGGGAAGAACACAGACAAAACTCTGCAGACACGAAAAAACGCACAAAACTCTGCAGAAACGGCCATACAACTTTGAGAAAAATCTTGAAGAACCTTGGATCTGAAATTGCACTTAGAGACCTTTTCAGGATCAAACAAAGGTTCCACTCGCTTCCTTAGACCTCACTGAAGCAGTACCAATCATTATCGTGTACTCTCCTGCCCCAAAAAGCCCTGTAAGTATCGCTCTGAACCGCCACATTCATGGAATCGTAAAGCTTCAATCTTGCATTCATTCTTTAAAATAATTGCATATTTGAACTCCTAACATCATTTGCAAAGTTTCTGCATTATTCAATTTCATTATTATGCCCTATATCACAAAACGCCATGGTAGATTATTTTAGGGTTCTTTCAGGGATTTTCATTACAGGGAAAATTGGTCAACAAAAGGACCATGGTTAGAACCAGGGCAGAGAGGCGAGCAGAACCATGCCTTTAGTTTTCATTTTAGTGGCTTGTGGAAGATTTTGAGGCAGCATGATGTATAGCTACGGACAATCGTCTGTTGGTATAGGCCAAAGGATTTTTAGCCACAGTCCCCATGACAAGGACGATAACGTGGCGTGGCCAGAATTAGCCTGTTTGAAATATTAACGCGTTTTTTCCTTATTTTCCAGCATATTCATTGTTTTTCTCACATATTATTTATTTCTTATTCCAATGACAAATTGAACAAACTGGCTGGTTGGTGAACGTGTTTGTGCAAGACCCCTTGGGACCTGGATTTGAATCCCAGGTCCCCCAAACTTCGTTATCATTTTGTTTCAGGCGTTCACATGCAGCGCTTCAGGCAGGGAGCACCATATACCTCCAGATCTCAAAGGCCAGGTGGTTCCAGATTTAGATCCAATAGTCCAGGATGGAGGTTCACCATGAACCCTGGTCAACAAGCGCACATGCAATTTGAAAGTCAAAGCAGGTTGGAATATGTTTGGGCCAAGAAAATGCTGACCAAACCTCCTGATTTGGGGCCCAACCCCCCCTTTGGTTTACTTCTATTTTCGTTATTTATTTAATTTGTTTTCATTATTTTTATTGTTAATTAATCAACCCTTAATTTTTCTCATAAAAATCAGAAAACACAAAAAATAATATTTATTAACTTCACTATTCTATTTTTGTAAATAAACCATTAACCAATTAATTTAGTTTTTTTAATTAGGTTTAATACCAACGTATTTTGCAATAAATTAAAATTGACTTAGAGTTAGGTTTTTTTAATATTTCTGATTTTATTTCCTCAATTAAAATGAAACTCAAAAATATTTTCTTTAATTCCATTATCAATTTAGACTTAATTCTTAATTCAAAAAAGACCAAAAATATGCTTTATTCAATAAAAGGGTCAAAACCCTAAAGGACATTCCGATTCAATTTTCTCGCGCGTATTGTTTTGATCCATAATTGTAATTGCTCTGAGGATGTAATAGTTTTAACTTAGGACTTTTTATTTACCGCTTTTATTTACTCTTTCGCATTTAATTTTTAAGGGTTTGTTTTTGGCGATGTAAATACCCGACGCCTTGTAATAGCTTAGCTTTATTTTCCGCAATTTATTTTCCACGACCATTAACTGCTAGATGTATGAATAATAGGCTATGAATGACAAGATCTATCTTAACTTAAAATCAACAGTAGCTCACCATGACATTTAAAGATAATATAACTGAAAATTGACACACTTGCACATGCCACTCCTAGGGTACGCCTCACTTGGTTTCCTCGAACGTGGTCATTGAGTATAGGAAGTTTTAGAGGTCGTCCTCTTGTCCAAAGATCATAAGTTGCCTTGAAACGGTTGCCTCGGATAAAATGATCTAAGACATTAGGGTTATCGCTAAGGCGTCCTAACGTTGCTTTAGTGACCACACGTCCCTTAATCGAATTGACCCGAAAACTCCAACAACGGTGCTACCTACTCCTCAGTAGTGGGATAGCATTGTCTAAAGGACACTTGTACAGATTAATTCCTTTTTGAGTAGGTAGATATTCTTAAGTACTTGCTCCTTTTTTAAAAACAAAACAAAACTTTTCGCACTTACACTCTCTACAAAAACAAAACTCTTTTCAAAACCCACAAACACAAAGAAAAGCAAACTTTTGAAAAAATAGTGAGCAAGTACCTAAGAGCCCGTGGATAACCACGGATAGAAGGGGCGCTAACACCTTCCCTTTCTATAATCTACCTCCCGAACCCGAGAAATATCTCAAAAAGGAATTTTTCTGTGCTTTTGTCCTTTCCTTGTTGGATAAAATAAAAGACGGTGGCGACTCTTGCTTACCGCGACATTTTGCAAAAACAAACGCAAACGCGAACCAGCATTCCAAAACAGTCAGTTCTATTCCCACCGATCACAGAAATGGAGACTCTGCTGGGGAAATATCTATAAGTGAGGTGTACCTTAGGATTAGATCACTTGTGTTTTCAATTGTATTGCTTTGTATGCTTTTAATTGTGGGCTTGTATCGGAGTTCTATAGATCCTAACCCGGATTTGGGAAACATTCATAGATAGCAATACATTGTGGAAACTGTGCGGGGTATACCGACACGGTTGAAGCAATAGCTATATTAGTGTGACATATTTGTGAGTATCGGTAGCCTTTGAGTCAATCAAAGAGAATACGGGGCCGCTGAGTGATGTCACTAAGCACTAATGACCTAGAACCTTACTTGACCATCTTGGCCTTTTTTAGGGGTAGTGAGATGACCGACTTTGGTGCAGTCCGAAGTTTCTAGATACTCGATACTACACTCATTGAGGATTGTTTTCTTGGAATATTTTGGTCGCTAGTTCAGTGGCTAAACCAAAACGATGAACATAGAAAACAATCCAATGATATTGAGCTCCTTAGAACCCGGTTACTATTTATAGGACAGGTTTTGAGCCAACTAAACTCAAGAGGGTACTTACCTATGAAACCCCATGCCAGCCTAAACTTAAGGCTATATGTGTGACTTGTGTGCCTTCAAACTTGAACTACTTGCACATTCTTTCTATCTGACAACATGAGTTCCTTGCAGGTTTTGTTTACAGTCCTTATCCAATAATTTGGACTTATTGCAGGGCTTACTTACATCACCTCACACTTGTGCTTAAACGCATATCATACACATCATAACATCATACCTTAACATTTCCTTAACCATTTCAAGGATCTCAAAGGTTTGTGATGTAGGTCATGATGAACCAAATGTCTAGCAAGGGGCAAGGGGATTTATTTTCCTCTAACCAATGCCATCTAGAGATCAAAACACGATAACTTGAGTCAGGGGCTATGACCCACTCGATATGGTTAGCTTGACTCTTGAAGAAGGACTCTCAGCAACATGAAGTTCCTTCAATTAAGCTACCAGATTCAGATTCTAACAGTTTCTTGTTTACCCCGCGAGATCCTTGAAAGCATTGCATACATATATCATACATATCATTGCATAACAGGTCTCCCAGTACAGGTCTCTTATCTTCTTCGTTGTTTATTTCAGCAATCATCATGTCTACTGAACCTTCCACTGAGCAAGCTATCAAGGCCCTCCAGGCCCAGAATGCCCAATTTCAAGAGTTGGTCATGAGCCTAGCTAAGGGTCAGCAGGACCTGAAGACCCTGATTCTGAAAGAGAGGAAGAAGAATAAAAAGAGGACCATCATGTTCAGTACTGGACGCAGGTTTGGAAACGGGTTGCAGAATGAAGTTGATCTGACCACCTCAGCTGGAGGGACAGACAGTCCACAAGAAAGGAGGGCTCCTAGCCCTATGGTCTCCGACAACGAGACGGACTATGATGAAGAACAGTATCCTCCTGCTGAGGATAAGTACAAGCATCTGGAAGACCGTTTGAGTGCTATGGAAATACAGAAGGTGCCTGGTCTGGACTTCGGAGACCTGGGTCTATCATATGGGGTGGTGATTCCCCATAAGTTCAAGGCACCTGCCTTTGCCAAGTATGACGGAGCTTCCTGTCCAAAGCTGCACCTCCGGTCATATGTAAGGAAGATCCAGCCTTATACTGCTGATAAGAACTTGTGGATCCATTTCTTTCAAGACAGCCTTTCAGGGACTCAGCTTGAGTGGTTCTATCAGTTGGACGGAGCTAGTATCCGTAGCTGGGAAGATTTGGCTACTACATTCTATAGGCAGTATCAGTATAACTCCGACCTCGCTCCTACGCGTACCCAACTCCAGGGTATGTCAATAGGGATGGGTGAAGGATTTAAAGAGTATGCTCAAAAATGGAGAGACCTTGCCGGAAGGGTGCAACCACCTTTAGCTGATCGTGAACTTTTTGATATGTTTTTGGGGACCCTGTCTGGTCCATTCTTTAACCATTTGATTGGAAACTCTTCAGCCGGGTTTACAGACCTTATCTTGACTGGTGATAGGATTGAAGCTGGTATTAAGACTGGGAAGATACAGAAGGGTGCCTCATCGGGCACCGAGAAGAAGCCATTTAAGAAAGAGTCCAGTGATGTCTACAGTTCAAGAAGACAGAATAGACCTGAACACCGCCAAGCTGTCAATGTTGTTGTTATTTCAAAACCTGCTGGTGCTCCTCAGCATCACAACCCACAAAGGGACGAGAGACCTCGAAGGCAATTCACCCGTCTCAGCATGACTTTGTCTCAGATTCTGCCACAGTTGTTGAAGACCAATCTGGTGACTCTAAGGGAAGCCCCAAAGAATCCAAATACAACGTCATCAAAGTATAACCCCAACGCCCGCTGCGCTTATCACTCTGAGAGCCCGGGGCATAATACGGATGATTGTTAGACTTTGCAGAATAAGGTCCAAGACTTGATTGATGCAAAGGAGATCAAGTTTGACCCTCTGGAGACTCCAAACATAATCACTGCTCCTATGACGAATCATTGAAAGTTTTTGTTCATTTGAATTCTGAAGTTGTATTTTTCTTTGCTTATTCAAACAATTATTATCATGTCGAACTCTTATATTTCATTAATGCATTACACGTGTCTGTTTTGAATTAATTGTTTTCATTATGCTTAAATTGCTTCATATTTCCTTTTTGTGATGTTCAACTCTCGATTAAAAAAAAATCTAAGCCTTTAGAGGGAGGATGGCGAAAACGATACCACGATCTTTACAGTATGCTTTTGAATAGACCCCGCTGATGAGGTACATGCATTGTTTCAAATCCTAAACAGTGGAGTTATAAGGAAGATAATCCCTAGTCAACCCCTTTGAGCCAAAGAAGTTGGACTTTTTCTTTTCATGAATTAAAACCCTTAATTATAACCTGGGGCAGGGTAGTTCTCTCAGTTGATCCAGGTGCACAATGAATGGCATCAACGAAGTCCTTCTGAAACAAAAGACGGTGATGGTTCCGTATAATCATAAGGACAGACAGTCATTACCTTTCGAAATAAAAGCCTACTAAGTCAAAACCTATGAAAGAGACTTACACAAAAACTGGGGCATCCCGCTGACTGTAAATACAAAAAGAAATAGTTCAGGCAAAAGACAGGGATAATAAAAAAGGAAACAGATCCTACAAACTCTTATAAAAATGACTGCCAGTTCAAAATAAACTGTCAGTATCCGAACCATCACTGGTATGTCAGAGAAAAGACTCAAACAAGATCTAATGCACGATTAGTTGAGTTTAGGATTGAAGAACATCACGAAGAACGGGTGGGTACAAATAAAATTTGAGACTTTATCCTTTGTTTCTTAAACCTTGAACCAGGCCACGTTATAACCCTTAAAAGTCCTAGCTGAAGCACGGGTTAGTTCGAAAGCATACTGTTACAAAAGGTATCCTAACTCCTATAAGGCTCGCTGTAAAATCCTGAGTTGACATCACATTTTACAAAATTTTGCTATCTTACTGAAAAAATGCATTTTCAAAAACTTCAAGACAGACATAAGCTTTGCATTCTTAAAATAACATTGTTTGCATATGACTATTTGTTCAAATAGCAAAGAAATTCGCACGACGAATATCTAGTGAACAAAAACCTTTTCAATAAAAAGGGTCACCTCAAGTGGAAGAAACACTTCCAACCAAGGGGCAGACATAATCATTTTCCATCATCTGGGGCAGTCAAGTCAAGATTCAAGGAATCTCTCAAAATGCAAAATAGCCAGGGGCAAATCTCCATCTGAATCAATTGGGGCACGGGACATGAATTCCAGCAACGAATCCTGCATGATCAAACGAAGATCTTCTGGTAGTATGGTAACACAACACTACCGACAGTGACACCTCTCTACATCCTGAGAGCGTGGACATAGTCAAAAAGTACTACACATAATCAAAGACCCGCTAGGTTGACTGGCCTAGGCAAAAATAAGGGCTTCCCGGCAAACCTAAAGGGTTCGGGCAAAAATAAGGGATGAAAATGAAAAAGTCTGTACACCCGGCAAGTCCAAAACCTGAAAAGGCGGCTTGGGCAAAAAAGGGTATCCCGATGGACTGAAAACCCGAAAGGGCGGTCCAAGCAAAAATTAGGGATCAAAGCGTACGACTATGTCCCGTCATCTCGTCACTGGCCTACCAAAAGAATACTTGTCATTTTAACCGAAAGATACCAAGCACCTCATAGGTTGGGATAATACTCGATCCACAGGGCCTCCGCAGGCACCTTCTCCCGCAGAAACAGGGGCAATAAAATTGTCCAAATTATACAGCTGCTCTGTCCACCAGGTACCAAGGTATATATTCAGCTGAAGAATATGGCTAAGATACTTTCACTCCCCGCAGAGTAAGACATTAATGATAGCTCTCCCAGCTGAGACTTGCAACTATGAACAAATCAGCAATACTCTCCCCAAGCATAGTTGGTCTACCATCAGCCCTACAAAGGTTGGGTATCCCCAGGAGGTCTTAATATTCCCCAGTGGAGTATAAAGATATTCTCCAGCAAGCGTAAGAGCATCCCCGGCAGTCTTAATATTCCTCAACAGAATATAAGAATGTTCCCCGCAGAATGCAAGGTACCCCCAGTGGAGCCATTTCCCCAACGCAGTCTAAAAAAGCTTCCCCAATGGAGTTGAATCATCTTCCCCAGTAGACTCTGGAAGCTTATCCCCTGCGAAGCACAAATGTATCTCCCCAGCCAAATTCAGAGGTTATCCTCACAAGAATCTAACTGGGTTATCCTCAGCGAGTTGCAACTGAAAGATCATCCCTAGCGAAGTTCTTTCTATCCCCAGCGGAGTTCATCATCAAAATCCCCAACAGAGCTCATCAACGGAATCTCCAGCGGAGTTTATCATAAAAATCTCAGCAAAGTAATTCCCCACAGAGTAATTCCCCGCAGAGTAATCTCTTCACCAGTTTATTCCCCAACGGAGTCATCCTCTCCTGCAGGCTTATTCTCGCAATCATCATCGTTCATCATCCCCGACGGAAACAAAGAACTCAACTCTATTCTCCAGCAGTTCAGGATTTATTTTCCCCAACTAAAACATCACATTTCCATACATCATGATACATGCATATACGCATCATACCATACAATCTCATTTATGTTGAGAACATCATTGCTTGATCCATATCATGCATTGCATATGACTGACCTTTACCTTTCAGGAAAGATGCGAATTTTTTTTATTAATAACCATGTATTAAAAAAATATTTTTCAAATAACCGGGTTTCGGAAAAAATTACGCAAATAACCATGTTTCAGATGGCTCCACAAAGGAGGAGCCATCTCAATTGGCGCATGCACCTAGAGTTTTTCCCTAGGCGCCATCTCACTTGGCGCCTCCCTTGGCTTTTATCCAAGTGAGATGGCGCATGCTCCTTAAAAATGAGAGGAGGCGCCATCTCACTTGGCGCCTAGGGCAAAACTAGGGAAAAATGCTGTTTTATAAATAATTCATCCGTTTCTTCGAAATTTCTCACACTTTCTCGCACTGTATTTTTATTTTATACTCTGTTATTTGCGTAATGACGTCGCCTATGATTTTTAGCAGAGATGGTTACGTTATATTCTCCGCCACGAAACCTGCGATGAAAATGAAATTCTGGCACATTCACTCCATGGAGCGTCTGAAGCGGGAGTTGATGCGGTGGCTAGATGGAGACATCGCGCAGGGGGAAAAAATTCGAAGGATCCAGCGAAAACGAACAACAACCTTGCATGCCACAGGAAGACCTAATGTGTGGTTGGAGGAAGTCAAAACAGACAGTGATGTAATGCTGATGATGCATGGGTCAGATGAAATTGTGTTAACAGTTGTAATTTCCTAGATTGAATATCGTTAATCATTGTTGTACGCGAAAACCCTAATGTAATTTCCTAGACTGAATTTCCTAAATTGTGTTAACAGTTTTATTAACGGAAAACCCTAATGTTTACAACACAAATATTGAAAAGATTTATTGTATTACAATATTTATGTGGTCGAGCCAGACGCCCGATTCAGACAGTTTTTGCGATTGTGTCCGACCTGACGGCATAAACCACACTTTCTTTCCAACCTGTCAAGATCGTCCATTTCTGTTGTGATGCGCCTACTTTTGGGACGACCCTTCTTGTTCCTTCGCATTTGGTCATTGTGCCAAACTATATCGCCGTTGTATTCAGGCCAATAATCTGGTTTTGCCACCAAAGGAAAGTTGTTGTTGTAAACAGTGAGCAACGTTTCAGATTTGTAAACGTTTGACAGCAGTTGAAGCGCGTCTTGATGGGTATGAGCATAAGCGGCAATGACATGAGAGCAAGGCATACGAAATGCTTGAAACCTGCCACAATTGCACCATTGAGAAGGTAAAATGACCCTGTATTCTTGTCTTGGCAGGCCTTCATTGTGGTCGATTGTCTCTTTCACAATGAAGTTGTGGCTGTATCGGTCAAACCGTGTAACCATGTGAGTGTTGGCTTTAGCACTTTCAGCCTTAATGTATTTCATGCAGCTTTCACTCCATAGTTGTCCTGATTGCAACACCGCATACCATATTTCACCTCTTTTGGCAAATAACGCAGCCATCCTAAAATACGTGGATTTTACCAAGGCAGTGATTGGGAGGTTTCGTATGGCCTTGAATACCCCATTCATTGATTCAATAAGATTCGTTGTCATATGCCCTCATCTTTGGCCATTGTCGTATGACCTAGTCCACTTTTCGACCGGAATATTATCGATCCACGTACAGGCTTCTGGATTAGACAAACGGATCTCGTTGCGGTAATATTTGAATGTGGGTTGTGTCAATGCATATCCCGCATTCATAACCGCTTTCCTCAATGTTTTGTCCTTGACCTCCCTCGAGAAATTCTGGACGATATGCCTGACGCAATAGACATGTGTAGAAGGAGGGTCATGCCAACCATTTGCTGGATTATTGTAGGCACTTTCAATGGAGGCATGTTTGTCCAAGATCGAACAGAGATCTGGTTGAGGAGCCACGTGTGTCCGAAGATTTTTCAGGAAAAAGCTCCAAGCACCACCGGTCTCCCCCTCGACAAGGGAAAACACAACGGGGAAAATGTTGTTGTTGCCATCTTGTGCAACTGCCATCAATAGCGTGCCTTTGTACTTCCCATACAACCAAGTCCCGTCAATTTGTAGAATTGGTTTGCATGATGCAAACCCTGTGATGCATGGTTGAAATGCCCAAAACACGCGACTGGATATTCCGTTGCCATGCAGTAGACTACCATCTTGGGCGTATGCTGGCAATGTTTCCAGAACATAAACACTACCTAGAGAATATGTCTTGAGTGCATTCAGGTAGCGGGGAAGTTCTCGGTATGACTCCTCCCAGTTTCCGTACACCCTTTCAATCGCCTTAGTCTTTGCTAACCACGCCTTATGGTAAGACGGAGTGTAGTTAAAAACCGTGGTGATGTGGGAGATGATTGTTTTCACCTTCAAAGATGGGTCATTGCTGACCAGGGGTAGGATTTCTTGACAGATTAGATCATGGTTGAGTTTTCGGTGGTCCTGTGATTGAGTGGAACTTACACAAGTGTGGGTAGTCATGGAACCTATGACCCAGCAGTCACCCCTTAATCTGTATGATGCGGTCAGCTTGAACATACAGTCAGGGTGGACACACTTGATCTTGTACCTTTCCGGGTTGACACGATCCACCTTAAAATCAACCGAGTTGAGCATGTGAAATTTTTTAATGGCCCTGATGCATTCCTCTCTGTTACGAAACTTGTCCTTCTCTTTTAAATTTTCATCCGACTGCATATACGGTTTGAAAAATAAGTCAGTAGAAGGTTCATCTCCGCCCATGTTGAAGTTTGTCATGTGCGGAGGTGGTGTGTAGATTTTGTCTGTAGGAATACTTGGGATGCCATCATCGTCAGAATCATCGTTCACCATTTCATCAAACTCTAACTCGTTATCTTCTTCTTCATCATCAACTGCATCTACCTCATCTTGTTCATTCTCCAAAGGATCAACCTCCTGTGTCACCGGAGGCTCTACCTCCTGTGTCACCGGAGGCTCTTGAAGCAAAACGTACAACTCAATAGAGTCGTATCCAGAATAGACATGGCTGGAAATCATGTTCTGGAGATCCTCGACATCTTAAACTTCAACCTTATAAAAAATTACTTGGTTGTTTCCAAAAAAAACTGGATTCTGATAAAATATCTGGGATACCGGGCCTCGTTCAAGTTTGGCCTCCAATCTTTTCTTGAAGTACGAGAAATTGGCTTTCCCGTTTAATAGAAATCGAACGTTGTCGGTGTTTCTAAACAAAAACCCAACTGTGGGACAAATGTATGTCTCACCGTTGAAATGTGCTTTGACGACAAATTGTGGTGAAGAGGCCATTGCGTAGAATTGTTTTAAGGTTAGAAGGTTGGAATGTTTGAGGTTTATTGATTGTATGAAGGTATGAATGCTGGAATGTTTGAAGGTTTGATGACTGATTCGAAGGTTGGAAGATTTGACAGATTATGTGAATCAATGTTATGTTAAACGTAAGGCTAAAAATTTCAATTAAGTAAGGGATGCAACCCCCCAAGGCTTCCAATAATATTACATGCAATAATGAAACCCCATAGGCTGCCACCTATCCTGGCCCTATTCTGCACACATACATGTTTTGTGTAAGACTCCACCCATCAACTCCAATGGCCTTGCATGCAATAAAGAAAGGAATCCCAAAGGCTGTCACGTAGCCTGAGCCTATTCTGTAACAAATGACACCTCTTATTCGCCAAATGGGGTGGCGACACCATTCATTTTTGTACTATTTCGCCAAGTCCAATGGCGCCTCCCTTACAGTCCAATCGTGATACATGCATGGGCTTATGAAACCCCATAGGCTGCCACCTATCCTGGCCCTATTCTGCACACATACATGTTTTGTGTAAGACTCCACCCATCAACTCCAATGGCCTTGCATGCAATAAAGAAAGGAATCCCAAAGGCTGTCACGTAGCCTGAGCCTATGCTGTAACAAATGACACCTCTTATTCGCCAAATGGGGTGGAGACACCATTCATTTTTGTACTATTTCGCCAAGTCCAATGGCGCCTCCCTTACTGTCCAATCGTGATACATGCATGGGCTGCCACCTAGCCTGCAAGAGTGACACCTTACATTTTTTGTAAATGCATGCATGCATATGTGTAACCCCCTAAGCATGCAAATGTGACACTTCGCAGGCATGCAAGCACAAGCAACCACTACATCAAACTTATTTGCCTATAAATACATACCTTATGAAACATCTCTCACACCCACACAACTCTCAATCTCTGCTACGAAATATTTCTTAAGTCTATCATACTCTCTATCTCTTCCTAAGTCTTTCATACTCTCAAGCATTCTGAACAATGGCTCTTCTAACAATGGGCGATACTCACAGAGGCACAAGGGAAAACATTGCTGCATTTGTAAGTCTCTTCTTTGGTTATACATTTTTCATACTTCAAATAACGTGTTGTTCATCTTAATTAATCTTACACCTGTTAAATTATGATCTCAGGACACAAAAAGATTTAGAATCCGTTTTCACAACTACCTGGCTCCCGACCCATTTATCGTCCCTTATCTGGAATATGCAGGTTTTGGACATGTGATAAAGATCTCCAACTGCACCATTGACTCAAAGTTCATTCTTGCAATGTTGGAAAGATGGAGACCGGAGACCCATACATTTCACCTACCAATAGGTGAATGTACCATCACGCTCGAGGATGTGTACATGCTACTGGGCCTCCCTATCGACAGTAAGGCGGTGAACGGGTCGGTTCAACAACCCAACTCACAGTGTGAAGAACTGTTGGGTAGGGATATGGTAGAAGGTGGTGGAGCAAGAGGGCAGGGAATACTACTCACTGACCTGAAACGTCATTATGCAAGTATGGAATTAAATGAAAATTCCTCAGAGAATGACCGAGTAGTAAAAGCCAGAACGTATCTTATGATACTTTTTGGTACATTTTTATTTCCCGAAAGTACGGGAAATAGTGTAAATTTTATGTACTTACATTTACTAACAAATTTTGAAAAAACTAGAAAATATAGTTGGGGTTCTGCAGTATTAGCCCACCTATACAGTTCCTTGTGCAAAAACGCAGTCAAGGAAAAATGTACATTTTATGGGTGCGCATTTTTACTACAAGCCTGGGGTTGGTGGAGGATGGAGTCCTTAAACCCCATCAACAACAACACTTTTGGTTTCCCGTACGCAACAAAGTAAGTCATTAAGTTATATCATTTATAACTATTCTGCTCTTTCCAAAATATATGCTAAAAATAACATGTTTCTCATTTCCTTTAGGTACTGCGTGAGGGGTATGGATTACGGCAAGAATCCAAGATTCAATGTCGCACTCTACCGGAATCTGTTGGATCACTTAGGCCCAGATGACGTACGTCGTAGCTTTTAACTTTTGTTCATTTTAATTATTTATACATTACTTTTGCGCTAACCTGATTTAAATTTTATCGTAGTTCGTCTGGAGACCATATTTGGGTTTGGGCCATGCTCTAAAACCAGAGGATGCAGCAACTTGGACTGCAAAGACTGCACTCATTCGGTTCAACATTGTGGAGATGCACCACAGCGACCGTGTGAAGATGCAGTTCGGAATGCATCAAGAGATACCAAGTGATCCAACAGATTTGTCCCCCTGGCATCTTAAAAGGGTCGACGCCCAGTGGGGTCTTACCAACTGGAAAGACTTTGCTCCGGAATGGTGTAAGATGTGGCAGAGGCGTCACCGCTACATCTTGCAATCCCCAGTTTTCCTTACTCAAGGTAACATGCGACACACAGATCAATATATGTCGTGGTACAGGTCGGTTAGTAACCCAGAAATGCACGTGTCTCATCCGAGGTACTTGGTTGACCCACGCACACAATGGGCACAACCCTCGATTCCCCATTAACAAACCCAAAACCCATCAACCTCCAACCAACCCCCAAGAAGAAACAGACCCACAAACACCCAACCACATTCCCCACCACAACACAACTACAATCAAATGTCGTACTACCAACCACAATCACCACCAAACTACCAATACCCGGATATGCCTCAAACCCAACCATAATACCAACCCCAATACCAGCACACCCACATACCCCAGACACAATTTAAGTCTTCCACATATCCCAATATGGCGCCCTTAACATCCAGCCTTAGCCCTGATATGGGAATGTCGGAAGATTATGACCAAGCCGACCAAACCTACCATCACCCACCATATCACCAAACCACACAACATCCACAATACCAAACACCCCAAGATCCATTTCCTTTCTACCCCCCATACTCAGACGACCAATGCTACCGACCAACCATGGAACCCCACCCACCGCCAACACGACCAAACTTTGAGGGTATGGGTAACCGAATGTACCAGAGCGGATCTTCGAGATATGGAGATCTTACTGATTTTATGGATTCGGACCGCATTGACTTTGCTGGGCCATCGACCTTGCCGCAGCAGGAAACGCGATGGCACCCAGCAAGAGAAAGGCGAGGACGGGGATGCGGAACCGGGGGTCATTACTGGGTTCCGGGGGATCACTGATGTATCTTTTTTTTTTTCCAGTATTTTTTGTATCCATTTTTTCACTGTTCTTTTAATGTAATACAGTTGAATGTAATTATTTTTTTTTAATAAAAAGTTCATTTTGTTGATCTCTGTCCAATAGGCAACGCACAGGAAAAAAAATTTAAAAAAAAAATTTTTTGCCCTAAAATTGTACTTAGGCGCCATCTCACTTGGCTTAGGGCATGCCCTAAGCACTTAGGCACCAAGTGAGATGGCGCCTCCCTTAAAAAAGGAGGTGCATGCGCCAATTGAGATGGCTCCTCCTTTATGGAGCCATCTCAAACATGGTTATTTGCGTAATTTTTTCCGAAACCCGGTTATTTGTGAAATATTATTTTAATACATGGTTATTAATAAAAAAAATTCGAAAGATGCAGTTAAATTCTCAATTATGTCAATGGAGACAAAATCAGTTAAATCGATTCCTAAAGATTTTTCTGAGGCGAAGCCAGTCAATGGAGACAAAATCAGTTAAATCGATTCCTAAAGGTTTTTCTGAGGCAAAGCATGTCAATGGAGACAAAATCAGTTAAATCAATTCCTAAAGATTTTTATGAAGCAAAAACAATCAATGGAGACAAAATCAGTTAAATCGATTCTTAAAGATTTTTCTGAAGCAAAGCCAGTCAATGGAGACAAAATCAGTTAAATCGATTCCTAAAGATTTTTCTGAGGCAAATCCAGTCAATGGAGACAAAATCAGTTAAATCGATTCCTAAAGATTTTTCTGTGGCCAAACCTGTCAATAGAGACAACCTATCAATATAGACAACCTGTCAATGGAGACAACTCGTCAAAGGAGACACCCCGTCAGAAGAGACAACCCATCAACCTTTTTAAGTCCCAGTTTAATACTTGTAGCAAGCCAGGAAAAATATCTGTGGATGACTGATTGTAGATTAATACCTATAACAAGCCAGGAAAATTATCTACACGAAGAGATTGAAGATTAACACCTGTAACAAGCTAGGAATACTTTCTTTCTCAGGTCA
Source organism: Vicia faba (assembly GCA_948472305.1). Classification (NCBI taxonomy): domain Eukaryota; kingdom Viridiplantae; phylum Streptophyta; class Magnoliopsida; order Fabales; family Fabaceae; genus Vicia; species Vicia faba. Next base: position 1,044,520,011 of record OX451739.1, read on the forward strand.
GAGATTAATACCTGAAACCAGCCAGGACAGATATCTCCTCGACCAACCTTTTCAAGTCCCAGTTGAATACCTGTAGCAAGCCAGGAAAACAATCTGTGGACGACTGATTGTAGATTAATACCTGTAACAAGCCAGGAAAATTATCTACATGAAGAGATTGAAGATTAATACCTGTAACAAGCCAGGAAGACCATCTTTCTTTCTCAGGTCAGAGATTAATACCTGAAACCAGCCAGGACAGCTATCTCCTCGACCAACCTTTTCAAGTCCTAGTTGAATACCTGTAGCAAGCCAGGAAAACTATCTGTGGATGACTGATTGTAGATTAATACCTGTAACAAGCCAGGAAAATTATCTACATGAAGAGATTGAAGATTAACACTTGTAACAAGCCAGGAAGACCATCTTTCTTTCTCAGGTATGCAGGTTCTCGCTAAGGAATCTCTTATGCGATCGACACTCCTGCAGATGGCATCTATAAGCCCATCCTCCTACCAATAATCTCCAAATGGCATCTGTAAGCCTATTCCCGATGTCACAATGCTGATACTATACCATGTGAGTGCAAATTTCTGGGCACTCTAGTGTTCAATTATCTTCCACCTTCGGATCATGAAAGGCTCGAAAGCCAATCTATATCCTCAGGTTTAAGAAAATTGAACAGGGGAAACTGTTGTACCCCAAAATTTTCCCTCTCATGTTTTCAAAGGTCTTCCCTTACATGGTGGGTCACAAACCCTTGCCTAAGAAAAATAATGTTTTTTTGAAGATGAACAAAGTGTCTTTCGATTGGCATCTGGGAAAAGTCTTCGATTGGGTATCCAAAATCCTTCGATACAGGCTTGACTCACCAGTCTTCGATTGGGCATTTGGCACTCTTCGATCAGGCTTTGATTAGTAAGCTTCGATTAGGTGTTTGGAACCCTTCGATCAAGCTTTGGTCTGCAAGTCTTTGATTGAGCGTTGGACCTCCTTCGATCAAGCTTTAGTGTGCAAGTCTTCGATTGAGCGCTGGACCCCTTCGATCAAGTCAATGTCACAATGCTTCGACTAGTACTTCAGAGGGTCCTTCGACTGGAACTTCATACTTTACCTCAATCAGAACATCAGAACGAAATGACCTTTGAATGGCATTTCAGTGCAGAGTTTCTCTTAATCTAAGATGCTCTGATGAAGGAAGTTCTTGACACTTCGAATTAGAACTTAGACTCATAACAAGGCCAAGGGCTGGTCGAAGTTGTCTAATAGGGAATGTTCTAAATATATTCGAATTGGACTTTGAAGCTGGCAAAGAAGGCAGATTCGAAGGAATGAAGTAGGCTGGCATGATTAAGCAAAAACACGTATCCTAAGCTGTACAGGTTCACCCAAAGTTAACAATGGCATGTGTCCCTTACAAATATAGAAATAATTAAATGCTGATTGTGGACACAATTATTTGAATTAAAGGCCAGATTCTTTCCTTGTTTGCTCCCAACCTACAAGAGCTGATTCGACCAGGGTGATCCTTTTCAAATCAAGCAATCAAAGCAGAGGGAGGTTCAATCGAAGGGGCTATGCAATTGAAGCTGGAGTAATTTGAAGTGGAGCTTAGAGCTATCGAAGAGAGCAAATTCGAAGGGAAGTGGATCTGAAGGGGCAAGTCAGCTTTCGATTTTCATCATGTTGGAGGCCCGAACAGCTCATAACAGGTTGGCAGTAACGCATGAAAGCAGATTGGCACGTGATTGAATCAAATATAGCAAGTCTTTATGAAGAAATCAAATCAAATCTCTTCATCATAATGAACCAAGATTTGATACACAAATGTTGACCTAAATTCGTTGTCTATATAAACCTCATGCTCACAAACAAAAAAGGCACGGGAAGAACACAGACAAAACTCTGCAGACACGAAAAAACGCACAAAACTCTGTAGAAACGTCCATACAACTTTGAGAAAAAGCTTGAAGAACCTTGGATTTGAAATTGCACTTAGAGACCTTTTCAGGATCAAACAAAGGTTCCACTCGCTTCCTTAGACCTCACTGAAGCAGTACCAATCATTATCGTGTGCTCTCCTGCCCCAAAAAGCACTGTAAGTATCGCTCTGAACCGACACATTCATGGAATCGTAAAGCTTCAATCTTGCATTCATTCTTTAAAATAATTGCATATTTGAACTCCTGACATCATTTGCAAAGTTTATGCATTATTCAATTTCATTATTATGCCCTATATCACAAAACGCCATGGTAGATTGTTTTAGGGTTCTTTCAGGGATTTTCATTACAGGGCAAATTGGTCAACAAAAGGACCATGGTTGGAACCATGGCGGAGAGGCGAGCAGAACCATGCCTTTAGTTTGCATTTTAGTGGCTTGTGGCAGATTTTGAGGCAGCATGATGTATAGCTACGGACAATCGTCTGTTGGTATAGGCCAAAGTATTTTTAGCCACAGTCCCCATGACAGGGACGATAACGTGGCATGGCCAGAATTAGCCTGTTTGAAATATTAGCGCGTTTTTTCCTTATTTTCCAACATATTCATTGATTTTCTCACATATTATTTATTTCTTATTCCAATGACAAATTGAACAAACTGGCTGGTTGGTGAACGTGTTAGTGCAAGACCCCTTGGGACCTGGATTCGAATCCCAGGTCCCCCAAACTTCGTTATCATTTTGTTTCAGGCGTTCACATGCAGCGCTTCAGGCAGGGAGCACCATATACCTCCAGATCTCAAAGGCCAGGTGGTTCCAGATTTAGATCCAATAGTCCAGGATGGAGGTTCACCATGAACCCTGGTCAACAAGCGCACATGCAATCTGAAAGTCAAAGCAGGCTGGAATATGTTTGGGCCAAGAAAATGCTGACCAAACCTCCTGATTTGGGGCCCAACCCCCCCTTTGGTTTACTTCTATTTTCTTTCTTTATTTAATTTGTTTTCATTATTTTTATTGTTAATTAATCAACCCTTAATTTTTCTCATAAAAATCAAAAAACACAAAAAATAATATTTATTAACTTCACTATTCTATTTTTGTAAATAAACCATTAACCAATTAATTTAGTTTTTTTAATTAGGTTTAATACCAACGTATTTTGCAATAAATTAAAATTGACTTAGAGTTAGGTTTTTTTAATATTTCTGATTTTATTTCCTCAATTAAAATGAAACTCAAAAACATTTTCTTTAATTCCATTATCAATTTAGACTTAATTCTTAATTCAAAAAAGACCAAAAATATGCTTTATTCAATAAAAGGGTCAAAACCCTAAAGGACATTCCGATTCAATTTTCTCGCGCGTATTGTTTTGATCCATAATTGTAATTGCTCTGAGGATGTAATAGTTTTAACTTAGGACTTTTTATTTACCGCTTTTATTTACTCTTTCGCATTTAATTTTTAAGGGTTTGTTTTTGGCAATGTAAATACCCGACGCCTTGTAATAGCTTAGCTTTATTTTCCGCAATTTATTTTCCACGACCATTAACTTCTAGATGTATGAATAATAGGCTATGAATGACAAGATCTATCTTAACTTAAAATCAACAGTAGCTCACCATGACATTTAAAGATAATATAACTGAAAATTGACACACTTGCACATGCCACTCCTAGGGTACGCCTCACTTGGTTGCCTCGAACGTGGTCATTGAGTATAGGAAGTTTTAGAGGCCGTCCTCTTGTCCAAAGATCATAAGTTGCCTTGAAACGGTTGCCTCGGATAAAATGATCTAAGACATTAGGGTTACCGCTAAGGCGTCCTAACGTTGCTTTAGTGACCACACGTCCCTTAATCGAATTGACCCGAAAACTCCAACAACGGTGCTACCTACTCCTCAATAGTGGGATAGCATTGTCTAAAGGACACTTGTACAAATTAATTCCTTTTTGAGTAGGTAGATATTCTTAAGTACTTGCTCCTTTTTTAAAAACAAAACAAAACTTTTCGCACTTACACTCTCTTCAAAAACAAAACTCTTTTCAAAACCCACAAACACAAAGAAAAGCAAACTTTTGAAAAAATAGTGAGCAAGTACCTAAGAGCCCGTGGATAACCACGGATAGAAGGGGCGCTAACACCTTCACTTTCTATAATCTACCTCCCGAACCCGAGAAATATCTCAAAAAGGAATTTTTCTGTGCTTTTGTCCTTTCCTTGTTGGATAAAATAAAAGACGGTGGCGACTCTTGCTTACCGCGACATTTTGCAAAAACAAACGCAAACGCGAACCAGCATTCCAAAACAGTCAGTTCTATTCCCACCGATCACATCACCTCTTACCCCCAATGGGTTGCCAATGTTGTTCCCGTGCCCAAAAAGGACAGCAAAGTGCGAATGTGTGTGGACTACCGAGATTTGAATAGGGAAAGCCCTAAGGATGACTTTCCACTCCCCCACATTGATATCCTAGTTGACAATACGGCACAACACAAAGTGTTTTCCTACATGTATGGATTCTCAGGTTACAACCAAATCAAAATGGCACCTGAGGACATGGAGAAAACAACATTTGTCACACAGTGGGGCTTATTCTGTTACAAGGTGATGCCATTCAGACTAAAGAACGCTGGGGCAACCTATCAGCGTGCCATGGTAGCTCTATTTCACGACATGATACATCATGAAATAGAGGTCCACATGGACTACATGATATCCAGATCTCAAACAGAAGAAGAGCATCTTGATCACTTACAAAAAATATTTGAGAGACTGAAGAAGTACAAGATAAGGTTGAATCCAAACAAGTGCACATTCGGGGTACGGTCTGGTAAACTCCTAGGCTTTATCATCGGCAACAAGGGTATCCAGGTCGATCCTACCAAAGTTAAAGCAATACAAGAGATGCCTGCTCCTCGCACTGAGAAGGAAGTCAGAGGATTCTTGGGGCGTTTGAACTATATTTCCAGATTCATCTCTCACCTGGAAGCTACTTGTAAACCAATCTTCAAACTATTGAAGAAAGATCAAGTATTCAAATGGAATGATGAATGCCAAGTTGCTTTTTACGAAATCAAAGAATACTTACAAGAGCCTCCTGTATTGATGCCACCAGTCGAGGGAAGACCGTTGATCATGTATCTGACTGTTTTAGAAAACTCAATGGGGTGTGTATTGGGGCAGCATGACGAGTCTGGCCGAAAAGAGCACGCTATTTACTACCTGAGCAAAAAGTTTACCGACTGTGAAACCAGATATTCACTGCTCGAGAAAACTTGTTGCACTCTGGCATGGGCTGCTCACCGACTAAGACAGTATATGCTGACTCATACTACCTTGTTGATATCTAAGATGGATCCGATAAAATACATCTTCAAGAAGCCTTCTCTTTCTGGGAGAATAGCGAGATGGCAGATGATCCTGACAGAGTACAACATACAGTATACTACCCAGAAAGCTATAAAGGGAAATGTACTAGCTGATCACCTTGCTCACCAATCTCTAGAAGACTATCAGTCCATGAAGTTTTAATTCCCGAACGAAGACATCATGACACTAGACAACTGCGAAGAATTCAGGCCATATGACGGACCTGAACAAGGATCCCGATGGACCATGTTCTTTGATGGGGCTTCTAACACACTCGGAAATGGTATTAGTGTTGTACTCATATCTCTGGAAGGGTGTCATACTCCCTTTACTTCCAAACTTTGCTTCAATTGTACAAATAACATGGCGGAATATGAAGCCTGCATCTTTGGTCTCAGAGCTGCCATAGACTTGGGGATCAAATCTTTAGATGTCTTTGGAGATTCAACTTTGGTCATCAGTCAGATTAAAGGGGAATGGGACACCAAACACCCAAACCTTATCCCTTACAAAGAACATGTTTTGACATTGCTACCACACTTTGAGAAGATTACCTTCGAGCATTTCCCACGAGAACAAAATCAGCTAGCAGACGCACTAGCCTCAATGTCATCTATGTTTAAACTTAAATGGGATAATGAAGCTCCTCAAATCACCATCGAACAAATGGATGAACCAGCACACTGTCACGAGATTAATACTGAAAAAGTAGTGGACCAGCCTTGGTTTCACGAAGTCAAGAGGTATCTTGAGGCTCAAGAATATCCAGAAGAAGTTTCAATCAATGATAAAAAGTTCTTAAGGATATTCTCTGCTAAGTTCTTCCTTAGTAATGGCATCCTGTATAAGCGCAATCATGACTCTGTGTTACTTTGGTGCGTAGATAAGATTGAAGCTGAAAGGATCATGGCTGAATTGCATGAAGGCACTTTTGGTACCCACTCCAGCGGGCATACGATGGCAAAGAAAATCCTACGGGCAGGCTATTACTGGTCTACCATGGAAGCAGATTGCTATCAACACTCTCGAACTTGCCATAAGTGTCAAATTTATGTTGACAAAGTGCATGTACCTCTGGTTCCTCTGAATGTCTTGACAACTCCTTGGCCCTTTGTTATATGGGAGATTGATATGATTGGGGAAATCAAACCGACAGCCTCCAATGGACACCGTTTCATCCTAGTGGCCATTGACTATTTTATAAAATGGGTGGAGGCAGCTTCCTTCGCTTCCGTTACCAAGAATGTTGTTGCCCGTTTCATCAAGCAAAATCTCATTTGCCGGTACGGTATCCCAGAAAGGATCATCACTGACAATGGTACAAATCTCAACAACACTATGATCAACGCTTTGTGTGGGCAATTTAAGATTCAACATCATAATTCTTCTCTCTATCGGCCGAAGATGAATGATGCTGTAGAAGCTGCAAATAAAAACATTAAAAAGATCGTACAGAAAATGACAGTCACATACAAAGACTGGCATGAGATGTTACCATTCGCTCTCCACGGATATCTTACCACGGCTTGCACATCAACTGGGGCAACACCCTATTATTTGGTTTACGGCATGGAGGTTGTCTTGCCTATTGAGGTTCAGATCCCCTATCTGAGAATTATGAAGGATGCAGGGTTGAACGAAGACGATTGGATCTAGACTCGACTTGATCAACTGATCTTGATTTATGAAAAGAGACTTACTGCTATTTTTCATGGTCAAATGTATCAAAAACGGATGATCAAGGCTTTCAACAAGAAAGTCAGACGCCAAGTGTATCAAGTTGGGGATCTAGTGATCAAGCGCATCATTTTGCCACAAAGTGATCCCAGGGAAAAATTGACTCCTACCTATGAAGGACCATTTGTAATCAAAAACATATTCTCTGGTGGGGAAATGATCTTGACTACCATGGATGGTGACGACCTGCCACACCCTGTAAACGCAGACATAGTCAAAAGATACTACGCATTAAGAGACCCGCTAGGTTGACATACCTATGCAAAACAAGGGAATCCCGGCGAACCAAAAAGGTTCGGGAAAAAATTAGGGATAAAACAAAAAAAATATGTACACCCGGCAAGTTGAAAACCTGAAAGGGAGACTTGGGCAAAAAAGGGTTTCCCGGTGGACTGAAAACTCGAAAGGGTGGTCCAGGCAAAAGTTAGGGAATTAAAGTGTATAACTATGTCCCGTTGGATCACTTTATATACAAACTTTCGCTTCCACTGACAAACTCATAGGTTCTGATCAATTCAATCATCTTCGGACGAGGCAATAAATAGACAAGACGCTCGGAGATACGAAGGCTATAGCAGAATGGAAACCCCATGGGATTTTTGTACACATGGTTATCTTTTCATTGTATCACAATTTTCATTTTTACAACAACATTCTCTTACTAGAATGTATGTCTCCTTGTAAAAAAAATACTTATTCAAAATCAATACAAAATATTCCTTTGAAAGTGCAAAAACTATTTGTCTTAAGGGCAAAATGGTCAAAATTAGGGTTTTGACTGAGAAAGGGAAATTTCTAATTTTTGACCTAGAAAAGAGTCAATTGGTTTAAAGCATGATCTCAAGAGTTCAATTGCATCATCTTGACCTAATGACATGGTTCAAAACATTGCAAATCCATGGAATTGACAGATGAATTTTTCAGTCAACTGAACACTGAAAAGTCAAACTTTGACTTTTTAGTCAAATTCAAGTGCCAAGGATCATAATTCATCAAAACATGTCAAAATGTGAAACTTGTTCATCAAGAAACCAAATATTTATGATTTGGATTTGAAAAGTTGAAAAATTCTAACTTAGAAAATTTTCTAAGTATAGAAAATTTCTTATTTTTTTCTCAACTTTAAGCCAAATTATCACCATGATACAAGATGATTCAAAGGAAGTTCCCAACATGAAAGTTGTAGATCCTCATGAAATCTACAACTTTGCTTCACACAATTTCTCCTAAAAATGCTTGGATCTCAATATATAATTTTGTGAATACATGCTCATGAACTAATATAACTTAGTGAAATTTTGCCCTAGTTAGGCAGGTTTTGGAACTAACTTCATGCCAATTTTTCACATAGTTCCAAGGGGAATCTTTGAAAGCAATTCAAATATGGGTTGTAGATAACATTTCAAGATTTCCAAAATGTCCAAGAACTCCTTGAGATCATTCTTTAGTAGGGAGAATCGAAGAGATGAAGTTGGAAATTTCTCACTTTGATTTCAAGTCATTTCATGAAGAACAAAAATTCAAATCCTCAAGCATGTTGAACAAATATTGCTTTGCAGGTTCCTAACTTGTTTCTCACTCCTTAATTAAATGTTTTCACAGATGTTGGAAGCTTTGAGCCAAACATTAAATGCATTGTACAACAACAATTCCATTTTTGGCACAAAGGTGCCATTTCCATTTTGATAAAGCACTACTTTTGCAACTTTCCACTCCTTGAGCCTTGCACTTGTTTTCTATACACACAAGCAAAGCCACAACAAAGAGCAACTTTCATGAAGCCTCTACCAAACCAGACCATGCTTGTACAGCACTTAGGGACTTGTCTCCTCACTTTGCTTCAAAAGCAAGTTATAGAGCCAAAAGGCTATAACTCAAAAACCTGGTGTGGAATTGATCAAAAACCTTTTCTATACTTATACACAAATACATTACAACCTAGAACAGGATTTCTATGGATCAAAAACTCTCCCAAACACTCTCTCACTGAAAATCTGCCATAACTTGCAGTTTTTCACCTTCCATTGCAATCTCAAAAACCACTCGTGCGTTTTGAATTTTAACCACCTAAACACTTAACATACTTCATATCTAAGTGTTCCAGACCTTGGTCCCCTCACTGTAACTCCTCCTCCTCCATCTGCCATTTTTACATTTTAAGCTTGCAGGTTGACTTGACTAGGGGGATTCAGGAACTTTCAAGGCAAAGTAAAGATTGGAACACACTCAGGGAGGTCCAGGCAAGCTAAACAGATCCCCAGGCCTTCTCAAAACTTGCTCAAACTCCATTCACGATCTCAACTGAAAGAGGTAAAAACACAAACTTCTATCTCTTCATACAAGCATCCTTAGGTCCCGATTTGTGAAAGAAAGATGTAGATATCCTTGCCCTAAAGCTAACCATATTCATAGATTTCATTTATATTAACTGTGCATATAGAATTTTGGATTTGAAATTTCTGTAAAAAATAGGTTTCAAATTAGGGCAAGTAGAATTAGCTTTGATCTTTGATTGTTAGTTTACAAAAATTATATGGTTGAACTCGTGAGAAGAAACACTATAATTTTCATGTTTGGACTTTCCATTTTCATGGAGAAATGAGAGAGATACAGGTGGTCCGGCCATGGCTCAAGGTGGAAGATGAAGTTGCCTTCAGGGGGAGTTTTATAATATATATTTATGCCTTTGCTTATATGAACGGATGTACAGCCACCCCAGTGGTAAAGCAGCGCACGAAAATGCCATAGGTCGTGGGTTTGAGCCTTGGCGCTGCCTTTTGCAATTTTTCATATTTTTTCACCTTTTTTTGCTAGCTTGCAGCGTGGGCTTCTGATTCTTTGGGCCTTATGTTTTTGCTAATCTCCTGCCTCTCATTTGCTTGCAGCACCCCTGGCCCATTATCATTTATTTATTTATTTTGCTTTCATTTTATTTTCCTAAAAAATATTTTCTTAATAATAAAAAATCATAAAAAATATAAAAATGATAAAAAATCATATTTTGTTTTATTTTATTTTTATTTTCTCAATAAAAAAATATTTTTTATTTAAGTTACTTACTATCCTTTTTTAATAAACTTGTAAATTAAATTATAATTAGTTTGATATACATTTTTTATGTATATTTATTAAACATATTATTTTAATACAAAAGACCAAAATACCTCATAAATACCATATATTATTTTTCAAGATAAAAATATAAAAATGCTTACCTTTTCTTAAAGAAATTTATTTCCTTTTGATAAAATAGAATTAGGGTTTAATCAAAATCCTTTCTAAAATAATTTCCTTTCCTAATTAATTTAAGTTTAATCTTTACTTATTTATTAGGTTTAGGTTAAAACTTTTTTTACATAAAAAAACAAACAAAATCTTCTTTGCATTCATACATCTTTGCATATTTAATTTGTCTTGTACATTATTTATTCCAATATTTGTACAAATTCAATTTGGTTGTAATAGTTTAATTAGGTTCATATTATTGCAAATCCCCATTCATAAATTGTATTCCCCCCTCCCACAAATGTTGTAATGGCGTAGGACATTTAAATTTCGCAATTTATCGCTTTAATATAATATGTTAGTAATTAGGGTTTGTATGGCAAGATAAAACCAACCAAATAGAAAACCCTAATCCAAGTCAAAATCAAGCATGAAAATGACAATCTTGCACACAAGCACCCTTAGGGTTACTCCACTTGGTTTCCTGATACAAAATGGCCATATTACGCACGTAAAGTGTCTTAGAAAAACAAACAACTACAAGATCATAGTCCCTCGATGACGCTATTCAAAGTTGCCTTACAAAAATGATCTTAGTACCTCAAAAATGCTAAGATACTTTGCAACATTGCTAATCATGACTATACGATGACCCACGCCCGTCCCGTTAACATCCAAAGATAGGGTTACTTACCAAATCAATGGTATGACAACAATATCAAAAGAAAATAAAATGAACAAGAAAGACATTTGAGTAGGTAGATTACTTTTAGTTACTTGCTCCATTTCAAAACAAATATCCTTGCAATTTTCAAAACAAATACACACATTTCCAAACATCTTACACAATTGAAAACATTTTCAAAAAGACAAACATCTTTGTATAATTTCTTAAGAACGAGAATCATTACAAATATTGCCTAAACAATGGCCTCTTTTACAAAACACTTTCAAAACCACACAAAGCACAATTTCAAACAAAAGCAAGTGATCTAGCTAGTAACTAAGAGCCCATGGAAAACCATGGATAAAAATGGTGCTAATACGTTGCCTTTTCATAATCTACCCCCCGAACTCAAGAAACAAATCTCAAAGGTATTTCCTGTGCTTTTTTACATTTCCTTTTGGATAAAAGAAAAGTCGGTGGTGACTCTTGCTAACCGCAACATTTATGATCAAACACAAAACATTCAAGTCAGTTCTCCCACCGTATCACAAAACTGGCGACTCTGCTGGGGATTACTCAAAAAGTGGGGTTACCTTAGGGTTTAGATCTGTTGTACCCCAATTTTTGCCCCTAAGATCCCTTCATCATACAATATTGTTTCAATCATAACAAAATCAAATTAGGGCTTTTGGTTCTTCTCCTTATCTTTAGCTTTGCGCTTTGAGGAATTACCAAGCACCTTGACTTGCTTCCTTTTGTGATCATAGATATTTTTCTTTGATTTTCTCTCTAAATTAACAAAATAAAATATTGGTTTGTTTTACTTATTAATAGTGTAGGTAAAGGCAATAAGGTTTAGCAAGTTGCATCATGGTTCATGAGTTTATTTCCATGCCCTAGTCAAAGCCTTGGGAGATTCAAACCTCACCATTGAAGTTGTTTTGAAGTTTGGTATGGAAGTGGTTTTGGTGGCCATGAGTCCTCATCATCATCCTCAACAAATTCTGTTCACAAAGGAAGAATATTGGCACAAAAAGTTTGTTCAAACTTGGCAAAGTTCAACCAAGCATTCTCTTGATCTAGAGGCTAGCGTTTTGGACTTCAGAGGGGCATATCTTGCTCATCTTTTGGTATTTTTGAGTGATTCCAAAAACATTCTTCTCTCCAAAGAGTTACCAACAAATCACTTCAAAATTTCCAAATAGTTTTCATGTGGAAGGAACTTGGTGAAGAAGAAAGATTACAAGTCATCCAGATGAATCCCCAATTTTTCATATGTGATTTCAAATGATCATAACTTGGTCAATTTTTATCACCTTGATCCTATTCTTTTTCCATGATGATCTTGAATATGTGTACTTTTTCCTTCTTTTATATTCAAAGTGAGAAAATGTATGGAAGTTTCCTTAAGAATTCAAGAGATTATAGGTCATTTCATGATATTTGGGCAACTTCAACAAGTCATAACTTGCTAAAATTTTGGAGATTTTGAGTGGTTCAAATTGCAAAATGTCATTCAATAGGTCTACTTAATTCCATCTTTTTTGGTCAAGCGCAAATTCTAAGTGGAAGGCCATGTTTGGATGCAAGAGATTATAGGTCATTTTTAAAGAAGAGTTTGAAATTTTTCTAAGTATGGAAAGTCAACTCTTTTTCTTCAACTTTGACTCCATGTAAATTTCAGATCAAGCATCCATTTGATTCCATTCTTTTTCCATTGCAGAGCTTGTTACCTCATCTTTCCAAAGCATCAAGAATTATGCCCTAAGACCCCTTGAGGTGGAAATGCCATAGATTTGAATTTGGTAGTTTGAAACTGAATTTTGCACAAAGTCAGAATTTTGAAATCCATAATGTGACTTCTAAACACAAGATTTGTGCGTGTTTTTGATTTAAACTTGATTAGCAAACTTGCCAGAAATGATTATCACCCCAAAACGCAAGGTTTGGCTGAGTTTTGATGGAAATGAAGTCACACTTTACTCGTGCTCGACCCTTACTCAATTTCCCACCAAACTTCCTTGTTTCTTCAAATTTTCATTCTCATTCACCTCCCCATAAACAGAGGGTCATCCCCATTCAATTTCCCAAGCTTAGAGAGCCAAGAACACCCTGCCAAAACTTCACACGAACCCACTTTTGTTGAATTCAGTTTTTGAAATTTAAGCTTCCTTTTCCAAAATTCTTTGTGCATTCATCATCCTTGAACTTCATACAAACTCTCCAGCACTTAAACCAATTAAAACAACCCATAATCCAAGCTACAGAAGTCCGGTTTCAGAGCTTCTTACTTGAACTTCGAAAAGGTAGAATTCTCCACCAATTGGATCCAAATCAAGCACTAATCTATTCTACTCCTTTGTCTGATTCTAATGCTGCTTACAATTTTTAAATCCATTGAGAATTGAGAGAGAAGTCTCAAATTGAAGGTGCTATCTATTTTTCTGTGTTTTGATTCATATCTCTCTCCATACTTTACATAAATTTGGCGCGATGATTGTGTTAGAATCGTCTTGAAGAGACGAGTTCAATGATGTTGGCCAGGGATCCTAATTTTTCAATTTGAAGGATCTCACAAAATCCCCATTGCAGGGTGTCTGGAGGTTGAAGACGATGACATGTCTTGTCTCAGCCAATGATAGCGTGCCAAGCATTTTAATTTCATTGGTTGCCCTTTTTATGATCACATTTGTGTTTCACTAAGGTCCATATCAAGCACAACGCGTCTGGTCCATTTGATTAGCTTACTAACACAGTTTGACTTTGATCTGATGGTCCACATCTTTTTGGTTTTATTTTATTTTCTGATTTTATATTTTATTTGATTAAATTTTCAAAAATTCATAACTCTTTTATTTTTTATCCAAAAATTATGAAAAATTCACAAAAAATACCTTGAATTATTTCTGATCTCATGAATATTTTTTTACATTTTTATTTTAACATTTGGTATTTTTTTGATTTTTTGTATTATTTGCTTTCTTTTAATTACTTAAAAAATTCTTTATAACATTTTTTAATTCTGAAAAAAATTCATAAATATTATTTTGCATATTTTTTACTTTCTGAAAATTTTATGGAATTTTATGTTGAGGTTTACTATTTTTTTTATCTACTTTATGTTTGTTTTAGCAATTTAAAATAGTTTTAAAATAGTTTCTGACTTTTGAAAATTACTAAAATTTTTATAAAAATGTTTGGATCCATTTCTGATTTTTTTATGGCTTAATTTTTCATTTCTTAAATAATTTGAACATAGTTGATATTTTCCTCATTATTTTCTATTTTTAAACTTTTTTTAACCCTTTAAATGTATATATTAAATATATTATTATTTTGTGATTATTTTCTGGCTGGCTTTAGTTGAATTTTTGATCATGACTTTATTAACATCATTGGATCTTGGGTGTTGAGTTCTACTGCACCAAAATGGATGAATAATTTTAATAATAGTTTGATTAAATTTTTAATTCAAAAGTGGTTTATTCATCTTTTGCCCTAATCCCCTTCATCTCATCCCCTTCTCATTGCACTAAATGTTGTTGGAGCATGATCTCTATATCATGTCTCAAAATAAATGGTGCATAGAATGCTATTGACCGGCCTCAAAATAGGTGTGACTTCTATATAAGTCCACTTACGATTGCTTAACATATCGCTAAATTTTGTCCCGATTTGAATAAATGATCATTCGTGGCCCAAACTTATGATTGCAAGCCCAAGTATGTTAATTTGATCTCTTTGATCCAATAACCTTGAGATTCATTGTGTGGAGGCTTTGGTTCTACCAATCCTCTAATGGATCTACAACACCTTTGGTCAACGTGGATCACTTAAACATCGTTGATCATTAAATGATACTTGTGAGAATTCCAAATGGATGATATACTTGACAAAAAGCAAATGCAACTTGTTGTGTGGAGGCTTTGGTTCTACCAATCCTCTAATGAGTTCCAAATGCAAGTTTCAAGATGGTCATCCAACTAACCACTAATTATTGACTTGTTTTACCTTATGCTTTTATTCTTTTTTATGCTTTATGTACTATTTACTTTTAGCATTTACATTTCATGCCATTTTCATCTTTGCTCATTTGAGCATTTATTTTCTTGTCATTTTTACTTTGCTCACTTGAGCTTTTCTTTTTCCTTTTCCTAAGATACTTAATAACCAACTTAAACTCTAAAAAACCCTTTAATGGTACTTGGACTATTTGGTTACTATCCTTGGCATGATGGAGCAGTGGACTTTTTCTTGGACTTAGGATTAGAAACCTTGGCCTATCTTGGATACCTTGTGATCTCATCTGATTATTTTGTCTGGAGCTCTTGAGGTTTACCTCAAGACATTGGGTTGCTTGTTTGTTTTTGTGTGCAGGTTTTTGTGATTACACCCTTTGTTTGTAATCTGGAATTCACCCGCACACAGCTGTTACTCTGCCTAATTTTTGTGAAGACTTAATACTTTTGAAGATGTCTAGTATCTTTGCTTGCTTGGTTTCACTCCAAAGAATTGGAATTCTATCTTGGCTCATAATGTCATGTTTTGGCTTCTTGTTGGTTAGATGGTCCTTATCCTTAGCTTTTACCTTATGCTTTAGGATAGCCTCTTCTTCTCCTCCCATATTCTTTAATTTCAAACATCTTCACCATCCTTTTAAAAACTCTCCTTGTTTTGAAACATAAACCACTTTCATAATAAACTTGGACTTAGGTCCATGCATTATCAAAATCATATCATAAATAAACTTCAATCAATTTAATAAATACGTTGACACTTTTTGAGAAGACTAAAAGTCAACCAATCTCATTTCAAACCATTTTTCCACTTTGGCTTTTACCTTTAAAACTTTTCTCAAAAGGTTAGACTCTTGTCAATCCTTGTAGTGATGCAAACAAATATACTTCTACAATATGTAGTGAAGTGAGATATTTTCCACTTGGGTGTTGAGTGAGGCATTGTTGATTTTAAAATCCAAGTCATATCCTCCACTTTGAGATGATGCAAATTCTCCTTTCTCATGATTGTGGGTAGTAAGTATGTTTTCCACACCAACTATGATGATGATGTCTTATCTCTTAAAATTAACCGACACACTCATGTTTAAAATTTTTTAAAGAGGAACTACGTGTACCCTGATCCCCTATTGCACGAATGGTGGTACGTAGGCACTAAAGGTTCACAACCGCGGCGGGTGCAAAAATCATAAAAAAATACTTCTTTTCTCACCTCCACCATCCATTTTATATATAACACATTTTTATAGCCAAAATCTATATATTTTACAAAGAGGTTCTTGCGGAGTACCGTAGATGTTTAGGGTGTTAATACCTTCCCTTTGCACAACCAACCCCCTTACCTTGAATCTTTCCCCCTTTTTTGGGTTATTCGCTCTTTTCCCATTCCTTTGGAAACAATAAAGCGCAGTGGCGATTTTTATTTTGATTTGTATAAAGGCTAGTCAATCCAATGGCTTAGTCTTTAATATTTCTACCGCTACAGAAAAATGGTGAATTCACTGGGGAAAGATTGACCTCTTGCTGGTCCATCCCTAAGTGGGTTAAGCCTATCTTTGTTTATTATCTGTATATGTGCTATTGTTGTTTATATGTTATATTTTGTATATATGTTTGTCTAGATTTTCCTAGTTTTCAGGGTGCTTGGTAATTACTCATAAGTCCTATACACGGACTTCGGTAAACTTTAAGATAGGACGGGCAGTATAGTCATGTTAACTTTGAGGGAGTAATCCCAAGAAAGGAGGCGTGAGATTCCCCACTCAGTGGAGGCCCCTTTGATTGTAGTGTCGTTTACCGAGTAATCGGGAAGACGTACTGCTTTCGACCTGGGAGCCTGCTGAAACTGAGGACCGTAGAATACCAAACCCATCTTGTCCTTTTAGTTGTAGTGCGGAAGCTATGATGGAGTAATTCAGAAATAGTTGTCACGCGATACTACACTCGGACAAGTCTTTCTTGAGAATATTACTAATTACCGAGTTAATCAGGAAGTTGGTAATATCCAAAGGAATGGTGTAGACTCTGGGAACCTCTAGAACCTTGTTCGGCATGTGATAACTTTTTAGACCAACACCTTATGGGTAGTACCTTCGACCTCATGCTCGTGACATTGAACCTATGAACCCCATATGTGTGATCTTGTGTGTGATTGTTGCATCATGCATCCATGCACTCATAAGCATCTTTTGAAGAAAACAATATTTCAAGGGATTTAAAGGTTGACTATTTGTGAATATCTCAAGTACTTTTAATCATGGATTCTGGAAAGAGAAATACCGGGAAATACAGTTTCAAGGACCCCAAGATAGATGAGTTGGTCAGTCTAATTCCAGAGATTGAGTGTCCTGCAGACTTTCGGAAGAAGTATGGATACATTATTCCTCTCATGAAGCTAAAGATGAAGGAGGGTATTCTCTCGACCTTGGTCCAATTCTATGATCCGATGTATCACTGCTTTACTTTTCCCGATTATCAGTTGATGCCTACACTGGAGGAGTATTCTTATCTATTGGATTTACCTGTTACCGATCGTGTTCCTTTTACTGGTTTGGAGGGTGAGCCAAAACCACATGAGATAGCTGCTTTGATTCATCTGGGGAAGTCTGAGGTAGAAGCCCATATAACTACCAAAGGATGGATTAGAGGATTACCAGCTCAGTTCTTATTGGAGAAAGCTCGTTACTTTTCCAGGATGAAGAGTATGGTTGCTTTTGAGGCCATCTTTGCTTTACTTGCTTATGGCTTATTCTTATTTCCTAATGTGGACAAGTTTGTCGACATTAACGCTATCAGGATTTTCATGATGGGAAACCCAGTTCCTACACTGTTGGGTGATGCTTATTACTCTGTTCATCTTTGGAATTCTTATCATGGGGGAATGATTATCTGTTGCACGCCTTTGTTGTACCGGTGGTTCATCTCTCATATGCCTCAGTCTGATACTTTTTGGGATGTCAAGAAGGAACCTCGTTGGGCTCCTAAAATCATGGAACTTACTCACTCGGATATTGATTGGTATCATCGAGCTTATCAGGATATAGAGATTATTGATAGTTGTGGTAGTTTCCCCAATGTGCCTCTTCTTGGTACAAAGGGAGGAATTAACTATAACCCTATTCTTGCATGGCGACGGCTTGGTTACCCGATGAGGGATAAACCAAATAGTATTCATTTGAGTAGCTTCTTTCTGAAGGAAGGAGAATACCACAGGGAAGCTAGGGAGCAGATTGCGAAGGCTTGGCGTCACATTCATAAGAAAAGTAGGAAAGATTCGGGACCTAGGGGTGCTGTTTCTTTGGAGCCATATCTTCAGTGGATTCGATCGAGAGCCATTCAGTTGAAGATGCCGTATACTTGGGAGACACCCATGCCTGATCTGTTTGTGAAGACTACTCCTCCTTTATTATATGATCTAGAAGAGTTGCATCTTGCTTTAGTTAGGATGCAACAGGAAAGAGATGCTTGGAAGAACAAGTTCCATACTTTAGAGAGTTCCTACAAAGCAGACTTGAAGGAGAAAGATGATTTAATCGAGATCCTTGAGAGTCGAGCAGTAGAGTCTATGGAGAGGAAAGGGGATTTATTTTATCCTAAGCCTCAAACAGGTGTTGATTGCTTACTTCCTGCTTCAGATGATTGGAAGGAGATTGCCATCAGACAGGTGGAAGAAAACCAGAGGTTGAGAGCTCAGATAGCCAGGATCATAGGGAAGCGCCAGCATACAGATTGATCTCTATCAGTTTCTTTCTCTCAGGATTTTTAGATTGTATGCTCATCTTGTACTTGGGATCATTGAAACTTGTAACCCATTTTGAAGTTATTATAATAAAAGTTTTCAGTATTTCAAATGCGTTATTATTTGGATGTTTGCAATATGTCTATAAACGTTAAATCCCTTGAAATATTAAATTATAAAGTAAAAATAATCATATGCATTGCATATCATGCATCATATTACACATATTTATTGCATTTACTATGCATATCTGGGTGCCTTACCCAGCTTTTTACTTTGTTCAGCAAGTTGACTCATCACTACAATACTCGGGCCAACTTCAAAAAGAAGATGGACAACTTAGAACAGGAGAATCGCGAGCTGTGCGAAGAAGTTTCTGCTTTAAAGGCTAGTTTGGCCAATTTGACTACTCTGATGGAAGCTTTGATGGTTTCTCAGAATTAGCCACCGAGTGTTCAACCTCAACCAACAAGGGCAAATGCTGAAGTTCCTATTGTTCTTGTATCCGCTACTTCGACTGTTGTTCAAAACCGTATGCCTCAAGGTTATCTGTGAGGTATGCTGGAGAATTTTGCACCTAAATGTTTCAATTTGGGCCCCCAAGATGCTCCAGTGATTCCAAATGTTGTTACTTCAGCACCTCCTGTGGTGCATATTGTTCCTGCTGCACCTCCTTCAGTGAATTTGGTTCCGTTTGTGAATGAAGATGTGTGTCTTCCTTTCCCTCCGCCAAGTGAAGACTTAGGTCTTTATGATAGAATGGATAATTTCCAAGAGCAGTTTGATAGAATGCAAAGAGAGATGAAGGCTCTTAGGGGAAAAGAGTTATTTGGGAAGAATGTGAATGAGCTATGTTTGGTCCTGAATGTCAAAGTGCCTGCTAAGTTCAAGGTCCCGGAGTTTGAGAAGTACAAAGGCAACACTTGCCCTCGTGCTCACTTGGTGATGTATGTAAGGAGAATGTCTACCCACACCAATGATCAGCGTCTGCTGATTCACTTTTCCAGGATAGTTTGACCGGTGCAATGTTGAAATGGTACATGAGTTTAGACAGTGCCAACATCCATACCTTTAATGATTTGGGAGAAGCATTTATAAAATAATACAAGTACAATGTGGATATGGCGCCTGACCGTGACCAGCTTAGGTCCATGGTTCAGAAAGAAAGAGGATCGTTCAAAGAGTACGCGCAGAGATGGCGCGAAGTGGCTGTACAAGTGATTCCTCCCATGGAGGAGAAGGAAATGACTAAAAAATTTCTGAAGACGCTAGGCACTTTCTACTACGAAAGAATGGTAGCAAGTGCCCCAAGTGATTTTACAGAGATGGTAGGAATGGGTGTCCGCCTAGAAGAGGCAGTAAGAGAAGGTTGTTTGACAAAGGGTGAAGGGTTCGGAGGTGTGAAGAAGCCAGCTTATGGGTTTGCAAAGAAGAAAGAGGGGGATACAAATGCTATCATACAAGAAAGGAGAGTGAACACTCCTAGAAGGAATTATCAGCGTCAACAGCAAGTTACCTCAGTTAATCCTATTATGAATGCCGCTCCAACTACCGTTGTTGATCAAAGACAGTCCCAGCAGGGGAACCAAGGGAATAATCAGAGAAGGGAGAACTATGACCCTATTCCCATGAGTCATGCAGAGTTACTACCAGCATTGATTCAGAAGAAGTTGGTCCAGACACGACCACCTCCAGCAGTACCATGACCATTGCCTTGGTATTAAGAAGCAGACCAGACGTGTGCCTTTCATCAGGGAGCACCAGGGCATAGTGTTGAAAATTGTTATCTTTTGAAGACTGAAGTGCAAAGGTTGGTGAAATCTGGAATTTTATCTTTCGAAGACATGGGACCTAATGTGAAAGATAATTTTCTACCCAAGCATGGGCGAGTGAGTATTGTGAATATGGTGGCCGGTTGTCCAGGTGACTTCTGGATTTTTGACATTAATTTGGTTAGAGGGGATTTGGTAAAGATGCATGCAGACCTCTGTGAATTCAGTTATTATACACATGACCATGCCTGTTGCGCTATTTGCAATACAAATATACAGGGTTGCGAGAAGATAAAAGTTAATTTACAGGAGATGATGGATAAAGGTCTAATTCATATAATCAGGCCTAGGGCAGAATATGAAGAGGAAGTTAATATGGTTTCTGGATGTCTGGGTGAATTCAGAATTTTTGAAGTAGAGCATTTGAATGAAGATCTCCTACAGTTGCATGCTACCTTCTACCATACTGCTGGTCAGGTGGAACACTAATATGGACCTTGCATAGTTTTCTGTCGAGACCCCCGAGGATGTTCTATTATGAGAGAGGGTGTTCAATTGCTGTTAGACAATGGAACTATCAAGATCACAGGTCAAAGAGATGATTATCACGAGGTTGATATGGTTGAAGTTTGTTTGATGGGAGAAGAGTCAAAAGAAGAATATGCCTCCGTGGATGAGTATTTCTCTTCAGATGAAGGTTTGTTTGCCGGAAATGGTCTTTTGAGAGATGATTGTGTCGAGGAAGGTGTAAATGTCATTGTACCTTGTTTTGGTGCACCCACTCACCTTGAGGTGGAGTACCATAGCAAACCAGCTGTTACCCCATTGGTAATTAGTCTGCCAGGACCTGTTCCCTATAAATCAGATAAGGTTGTGCCTTACAAATACAAAGCTACAATCTTGGAAGATGGGGTGGAAGTTCCAATCCAGCCAATGCCAGATGTTGGAAATATAGCTGATAATAGCAGGGTGACCCATAGTGGTCGTGTGTTTGCACCAGTTATTCAAAGAGACGTTGTTGCTGGAAAGAAAATTGTTGAGAATGATGAGCCTAAGAAGGCTGCAGGAGAGACTAGTGGAGCTACATTGGAGAAAGAAGTGGATGATATCTTGAAGATAATTAAAATGAGCGACTACAAAATTGTGGACCAGCTATTGCAAACTCCTTCAAAGATATCCATATTAGCTTTATTGATGAATTCCTCCGCTCATAGAGAATCACTGATGAGAGTACTAGACCAAGATTTCATAGAGAATGACATGCCGTTAGATCAATTCAGCAACGTAATTAGAAACATTACATCATGTAACAACTTAAGTTTCTGCAATGATGAGTTACCAGATGAAGGGAGGAATCACAACCTGGCCCTCCACATATCTATGAACTGCAAGAATGATTCGCTATCCAATGTGCTAATTGATAATCGATTTGTGTTGAATGTTATACCGAGAAGTACTCTTATGAAGTTAAAGTATCAGGGAACACCTATGCGCCCGAATGGCATCATTGTGAAGGCTTTCGATGGGTCGAGGAAATATGTCATCGGTGAAGTGGACTTGCCCATCCATATAAGACCACACTTGTTCTTGATAACTTTCCAGGTTATGGACATTATTCCCGTGTATAGCTGTTTGCTAGGACGGCCATGGATACACGAAGCAGGGGTTGTCACTTCAACTCTGCATCAGAAACTAAAATTTGTGCGTGAAGGGAAGGTAGTGATCATAAATAGGGAGCAGCCGTTGTTGACATCCCATCTATCCTCTTTCAGTATTGTAGAAGCGGATGAGGCTGCTGTTGGAACCCAGTTCCAAGCCCTATCCATTGACAACATAAGGAAGAATGAGAATTATGTGGTTTCCCTGAAGGACGTGCAGCAGGTTGTGCACAATGGTCATAATGCAGTGTGGGGACGACTTGTGGATCCACTGTGAACAAGAACAAAGCTATTTTGGGTTTCTCATCGAGGAATGGCAAAGGCGAAATTTTGAAGTCAAAGTCTTCTGTAAACAGTTATCATAATGTTTTCCGCAGCGGAGGCTACCTCCATCCGGTTGGTTCTGGAATTAATGTTGTTGAAGAGGATGAAGCAGAGCAGGAAGTACCGAATTATGTGACGCATGGAGTCCGAGTTCAGAACTGGGTCACCATTGATATTCCTTCTTGCATACATATTTCAAAGTAATTTATTTTGTTAATTTGTTTCTTTCTTTTGAAAAGCTTTCACTCTGCCCAAGGTGGAAGTATTAATGTTGTAGGGCTTATTTGTTTGCTATAATTGTTGAGATCATTAACAAAAGTCGTCTTTGCTTCCAAAATTATGTCTTTTATTTTCTGTCTTTTTCTTGGGAAATGGTAATAATAAAAAAAACCTTTCAAAATAAATAACAACTGAAAATTAATCTTCATGATCACTTGTTATATGTGTCAGTTTCTAAAAGCAATCATAAATCATATGTGCAGATTAATTAAAAAACCCATTGAATACAATGACCCTCCACCCTCTCCCAACTTTGAATGTCTTGTGTTTGGGGATGAAGAAGAAGATTATGATGAGATTCCAAAAGAGGTCTCACGGTTTCTTGAGCACGAGGAAAATACCATTCATCGATATAAGGAGCCTTTGGAAGTGGTTAATTTGGGTTCAGAAGAAGATCTGGAGGAAGTTAAGATTGGAGCATCATTGCGTCCTGATGTAAAGAGCGGGTTGATTGAGCTGTTGAAAGAGTATGTGGATATTTTTGCTTGGTCTTATCAAGATATTCCTGGCCTAGATACAGACATTGTCGAACATCGTTTGCCGTTGAAGCCAGAGTGTCCACCAGTTAAACAAAAATTGAGAAGAACCTACCCGGATATGGCAGTAAAAATCAAAGAGGAGGTCCTAAAGCAGATTAATGCTGGTTTTCTTGTGAAATCAGTGTATCCTCAATGGTACGCCAATATTGTCCCAGTACCGAAAAAAGACGGAAAAGTCCGCATGTGCGTAGATTATAGAGATCTAAATAAAGCTAGTCCAAAAGATGATTTTCCATTGCCTCACATTGACATGTTAGTGGATAGCACAGCAAAATTCAAGGTATTCTTGTTCATGGACGGATTTTCCGGGTATAATCAAATAAGAATGGCTCCAGAGGACATGGAAAAAACAACGTTTATCACACCCTGGGGAACATTCTGTTACAGAGTGATGCCCTTCGGGTTGAAGAACGCTGGTGCAATGTACCAGAGGGCTATGACAACCCTATTCCATTATCTGATGCACAAAGAAATCAAAGTATATGTTGATGATATGATTTCCAAATCCCAAACTGAAGAAGGGCATATAGAAGATTTGTTGAAGTTGTTTCAGCGTTTGAGGAAGTATCGTCTTCGCTTGAATCCAAAAAATGCACCTTCGGAGTTAGATCGGGGAAATTGTTGGGGTTTATTGTTAGCTAGAAAGGAATTGAAGTTGACCCTGACAAAGTCAAAGCAATTCAAGAAATTCCAGCACCAAGAACTGAAAAGCAAGTCAGAGGTTTCCTTGGGCGTTTGAATTATATCTCCAGATTTATCTCCCACATGACTGCAACATGTGAACCGATCTTTAAGTTGTTAAAGAAAGATCAAGGTTGTGTGTGGACGGATGACTGCCAAAGGGCATTTGAAAGTATTAAATAATATATGCTTGAACCTCATATCTTGCTCCCTCCCATAGAAGGAAGACCGTTGATTATGTATCTAACAATGTTGGATAAATCCATGGGTTGTATTCTGGGACAACAGGATGAAACGGGAAAGAAAGAGTTCTCCATTTATTATCTCAGCAAAAAGTTCACTGATTGTGAGTCGCGGTATTCTATGCTAGAAAAAACATGTTGTGCTTTGGCCTGGGCGGCAAAGCGTTTGCGGCAATATATGTTGAATCATACTACTTGGTTGATCTCCAAAATGGATCCAATCAAGTATATTTTTGAAAAGCCTACTCTTACTGGGAGAATTTCCCGCTGGCAGATGTTGTTATCTGAATATGATATCGAGTACCGCACTCAAAAGGCTATTAAAAGTAGTGTGTTGGCAGATTACCTTTCTCACTAGCCATTGGAGGATCATCAGTCTGCAGAGTATGAATTCCCCGATGAAGATGTGATGTTCTTGAAAGTGAAAGATTGTGATGAACCATTTCCTGAGGAGGGCCCCGACCCTGAATCTCGTTGGAGTATGATATTTGATGGAGCGGTGAATGCTTATGGTAAAGGAATTGGTGTTGTGATTGTTAGTCCTCGGGGATCGCACATTCCTTTAACTGCAAGGTTAACATTTGATTGAACTAATAATATGGTGGAATATGAGGCTTGCATCATGGGTCTTGAGGAAGCTATTGATCTCAGAATCAAAATTCTAGATGTTTATGGCGATTCAGCTTTGGTAATAAATCAGATTAAAGGAGAATGAGACACTCGTCACCCTGGCTTGATCCCTTACAAAGATTATGCTCAAGGATTATTATCCTTCTTCAATAAAGTTGAATTCCATCACATTCCTAGAGATGAAAATCAAATGGCGGATGCTCTGGCAACTCTAGCTTCCATGTACCAAGTGAATACTTGGAATGATATACCCCGAATTACGGTTCTACGGCTGGATAGGCCCGCTCATGTGTTTGCGACAGAGGAGGTAGCAGATGAAAAACCTTGGTATTATGATATCAAGCATTTTCTTCAGACTCAGGAATACCCTTTTGGTGCGTCAAAGAAAGATAGAAAGACATTGAGAAGATTGGCAGGCAGTTTCTTCCTCAGTGAAAATGTGTTATACAAGAGAAATTTTGACATGGTCTTGCTTAGATGCATGGATAGACACGAAGCAGGCATGTTGATGCATGAGATCCATGAAGGTTCATTTGGCACTCATGCTAATGGAAATTCAATGGCTAAAAAGATGCTAAGGGCAGGTTATTATTGGTTGACAATGGAATCTGATTGTTACAAATTTGCAAAGAAGTGCCATAAATTCCAGATTTATGCAGATAAGATCCATGTACCTCCAACATTTCTCAATGTGATTTCCTCCCCGTGGCCTTTCTCTATGTGGGGTATTGACATGATCGGGATGATAGAACCCAAAGCTTCAAATAGATATCGTTTCATCTTGGTAGAAATTGACTACTTTACCAAATGGGTAGAGGCTGCTTCATATGCCAATGTTACCAAGCAGGTGGTTGTGCGTTTCATCAAAAACAATCTTATATGCCGGTATGGGGTGCCGAGCAGAATCATCACTAACAATGGCTCGAATTTGAACAACAAGATGATGACTGAACTGTGCAAAGAATTCAAGATTTTCCATCACAATTCATCTCCATACAGGCCAAAGATGAATGGGGCTGTTGAAGCTGCTAATAAGAATATCAAGAAGATTATCCTGAAAATGGTTGTCACTTATAAGGATTGGCATGCAATGCTCCCTTTTGCTCTGCATGGATATTGAACATCTGTCCGCACTTCAACAGGAGCAACCTCATTTTCTCTAGTGTATGGAATGGAAGTTGTACTCCTTGTCGAGGTAGAGATTCCCTCGTTGCGTGTGATAATGGAAGCCAAATTGACAGAGTTTGAATGGGTCCAGAACAGGTTTGACCAATTGAATTTGATTGAAGAGAAGAGGATGACAGCTTTATGTCATGGGCAGTTATATCAGAAAAGAATGAAGAAAGCTTTTGATAAAAAGGTCAAACCTCATGAATTCAGAGAAGGCGACCTCGTGCTTAGGAAGTTCATGTCTTTCAACACTGATTCTAGGGGCAAGTAGTCTCCCAATTTTGAAGGCCCATATGTTGTCAAGAAAGCCTTCTCTGGTGGTGCGTTAATTCTTGAAACTATGGATGGCGAGGAGTTCCCACGCCCCATGAATGATGACGCAGTCAAGAAAAACTTCGCCTAAAGAAATAAAAGAACAGCTCACTAAGTTAAAAACCCGAAAGGGCGTCTTAGGCAAAAAGGAGCGTCTCGGTAGGCCGAAAACCCGAAAGGGCGGTCTAGGCAAAAAATTAGATACATAAACAGAATAAATTTCCCACTAATTTGAAAACCCGTAAGGGAAGCTTAGGCAAAAGTTAGGGACTTTCTTGGCAAGTAACTACGTCAGACAAGACTTGATCGTTGAAGCAACAATCTTCTTGGATCCTCACCATACTTCAACAAAAGCTGCTGCTCAAGATTTCAAAAGTTGTTAGGGGGGATAATGGTCATTGTATCTCAATGTATCTTTTCCATTATGTATTACCATTTCCCAAACTTTGTAATCATCCATGGAGTCTCGCCATTCGCAGACTACTATTCTATTAATTAAATTCGAGCTTTTTCCCAACTCTTTGTGTTCTTACTTTTATTTAGTTTGCAAAGACCTCATTTATTACTGATAATAACTGTTAAAGCAAAAGGATTAAAAAGAAAAAATAACTTTTCAAAAAGAAGAGAGATCTTTACAATTCAATTTACTTTGGGATTTGTGATGAAACAATGACAACAAGAATGGTGGTCCCAAGAATGAGCAAACTCCGGTTGTCTTAAGAAGATTTACTCCCTTCATGAAAGTTTTCTCAGGTCATTTTACTGGTGTGTGTAATCTTTGTGTGTTTCTCAGGTAGTTAGAGACGATATCAGTGGGTGCAAGGTACAGTATTTGGTTTGTGATCCCATCATCTCCATTCAAGTCTTGGTTCACTTTTGATTTTGGGTTTGCATGGTCAGAACTCTCCGTCTCAGATTCCCTAGCAAGTTTTCCCTCATATGATGAAAGTTTTGGCATTAATTTTGACTTCTTGATTTCTCAGGAAGGTTATCCCAGGGCATCTCTTGTTTGGAATGACTATTCGTGATGAAATTTTTCTCCAGGGAGGTAGGCTTGAATCCCCCAATAAGGTTTGGTTGTATCGGCGTCAGTCTGCTTTATTTAAGGCTGGTCTCGCAATCTCCAGTGGGCATGTTGCTTTTGGAAACCCTTTTTTTCCGACACAACTGGAAAAAAAAGATGTTTTATCCCGGTATTTGTTTGATTCGGCTACATACGGATTATGTTTCTCCTCAGTAAAGTTAAGGCAGGCAATAGGTTTGGTTTTCGCATTTGCTTTTACCTTTCTTAGGTTGATCTTTCTGGTTGAAGTTTAGCTCGATGTTGTTAGTACCTGAGGCGGTTTTGTTTGTTTGTACTGATCATGTATCCTTTTACCAGCATATGCATGATAACACTCATACATTCATACATACATCATACATGACTAAAGATCATCGTTCATTAACATTGTGTTCTGAATTTTCCTTCAGCGCTCTTTGCTTAGTTGAATTTGGTTTTCCCTCTTGAGTTTATTTCTCAAAGGATGTATCTGCACTGGCCGTCTTGCTCCAGTTTATTTCTGAATTGGATTTATGAATCTCTGAAAATTTTGAGTTTTGGTTTATGCATTTATTTTTCACATGAAGACTTTATCTCCTCAGCAGGAATATCGTGGCATGTCCCCGGGAAGTCATATTGTTATCCCCAGAAAGTCATTTCTCTTTGCAATTCCCCTAGACAATAAGTGGAAGCCTCTTTATTTGAGACAGATTACATATTACCCTTTCCAGGAAGATTTCCTTGGTTGAAGAAGAAGTTGAGGCCCGTTCTTGGCAAAACACCAGAATCTCGGGGAAACTTGATATATTTTCTCTTTTTACCTTCAGTGAACGTTGGTAGTACATCGGCAGTGAATGTCGGTGTTTGTTATCTTTTTGCTATCTTCAGTGAACGTTGATAGTTCACCGTCAGTGAACGGCGGTGATATGATATATTTTCTCTTTCTACCTTCAATGAACGTTGGTAATACATCGGCAGTGAACGTTGGTGTTTCTTATCTTTTCGCTATCTTCAGTGAACGTTGATAGTTCATCATCAGTGAACGACGGTGATATGATATATTTTCTCTTTCTACCTTTAGTGAACGTTGGTAGTACATCGGCAGTGAACATCAGTGTTTGTTATCTTTTTGCTATCTTCAGTGAATGTTGATAGTTCATCGTCAGTGAACGGTGGTGATATGATATATTTTCTCTTTCTACCTTCAGTGAACGTTGGTAGTACATCGGCAATGAACGTCGGTGTTTCTTATATTTTTGCTATCTTCAGTAAAAGTTGATAGTTCATTGTCAATGAACGGCGGTGATATGATATATTTTCTCTTTCTACCTTCAGTGAACGTTGGTAGTACATCGGCATTGAACGTCAGTGTTTCTTATCTTTTTGCTATCTTCAGTGGACGCTGATAGTTCATCGCCAGTGAACCGTGGTGATATGATATATTTTCTCTTTCTACATTCAGTGAACGTTGGTAGTACATCAACAGTGAACGTCGGTGTTTCTTATCTTTTTGCTATCTTCAGTAAACGTTGATAGTTCATCGTCAGTGAACGGCGGTGATATGATATATTTTCTCTTTCTATCTTTAGTGAATGTTGGTAGTACATCGGCAGTGAACGTTGGTGTTTCTTATCTTTTTTCTATCTTCAGTGAACATTGATAGTTCATCATCAGTGAACGGCGGTGATATGATATATTTTCTCTTTCTACCTTCAGTGAACGTTGGTAGTACATCGGCAGTGAACGTTGGTGTTTGTTAAATTTTTTCTATCTTCAGTGAACGTTGATAGTTCATCGTTAGTGAACGGCGGTGATATGATATATTTTCTCTTTCTACCTTCAGTGAACATTGGTAGTACATCAGCAATGAACGTTGGTGTTTCTAATCTTTTTGCTACCTTCAGTGAAAATTGGTAGTACATCGGCAGTGAACCTCGGTGTTTCTTATCTTTTTTCTATCTTCAGTGAACGTTGATAGTTCATCATCAGTGAATGGAGGTGATATGATTTTTTTCTCTTTCTACCTTCAGTGAACGTTGGTCGTACATCGGTAGTGAACGTCGATGTTTGTTATCTTTTTGCTATCTTCAGTGAACATTGATAGTTCATCGTCAGTGAACGGCGGTGATATGATATATTTTCTCTTTCTACCTTCAGTGAATGTTGGTAGTACATCGGCAGTGAACGTCGATGCTTGTTATCCTCCTCTCTGATTCTTTTCTTGTGGTTTACCAGTGATTTATTTTCCTAGTGGGATTGCTCTTTTGTTTCTACATTTCATGTTGCATCCCCAATGCTACGTTGCGTCTCTTTTGTTCCATTCATACGCATTCATATGCATAAATGTTTGCATGGCATCTTAGGGCCAAAAACAGGGTTTGTTTTATATTTAAGTGTCTTCAATCACGTCGACACGAAGATTTTTAACCTTCGTATCTCCGAATAGAAGAAACTTAAATAAGGGCAGCTGTTGTACCCCAATTTTTGCCCCTAAGATCCCTTCATCATACCATGTTGTTTCAATCACCACAAAATTACATTAGGGCTTTTGGTTCTTCTCCTTATCTTTCGCTTTGCTCTTTGAGGAATTACCAAGCACCTTGACTTGTTTCCTTTTGTGATCATAGATATTTTGCTTTGATTTTCTCTCTAAATTAACAAAATACAATATTGGTTTATTTTACTAGTTAATAGTGTCGGTAAAGGCAATAAGGTTTAGCAAGTTGCATCATGGGTTCATGAGTTTATTTTCATTCCCTAGTCAAAGCCTTGAGAGATTCAAACCTCACCATTGAATTTTTTTTGAAGATTGGTATGGAAGTGGTTTTGGTAGCCATGAGTCCTCATCATCATCCTCAATAAATTTTATTCACAAAGGAAGAATATTGGCACAAAAAGTTTGTTCAAACTTGGAAAAGTTCCACCAAGCATTCTCTTGATCTAGAGGCTAGGTGTGATACGGTGGGAGAACTGACTATGAGTTTTGCGTTTGTTTTCGCAAATGTTTCGGTTGAGCAAGAGTCGCCACCGACTTTTTATTTTATCCTAAGGAAAGGTTTAAAAAGCACAGCAAAAACCTTTTGAGATGTTTTCTTGGGTTCGGGGAGTAGATCATAGAAAGGGAAGGTATTAGCACCCTTTCTATCCATGGTTATCCATGGGCTCTTAGTTACTTGCTTAGATCAACTTGCCTTAATTTTCAATTGTTTGAAATGGTGCTTTGTGTGTGTGGGTTTGAAAATGTTTTGAAAAGAGGCCAATGTGGTGGCAACCTTTGTAATGATCCATGTTGGGATGTATACAAAGGTGTATGTCTTTTGAAAAAGTTTTCATTTGTTTTTGGAAATTGTTTTTGAAAGTGTAGTGATGTATGGTTCGAAAATAGGCAAGTGTTTTGTTTTGCAAATTTGATTCAAGTAACTAAGAGGTTATCTACTCCTAAATTTCTCAAAGATTATCGCTATGTTTTAACCCTCTTAACAAGTTTGTTCCACCATTGTATTTGGTGGACAATCTCATGTTAGGATGTGAAAGGGACGGGCGCGGGTCATCGTTTAGACCATAATTGCAATGGTGTCAAGTATCTTTGGGCAATTTTCTTTAAGGGACTTGATCATTTGTTTAGGTAACTTTTTGAAAGCGTCATCGAGGGACTATGATCATTTGATTTGTGTTTGTTTTGCCCAAAGAGACCTAACATGCAATATGGCCCATTTATTGAAGGCAACAAGTGGAATACCCTAGGGGGTGCAAGTGTGATTTGTGTGTTCATTTTCATGCTTGTTTATCTTGAAATTAGGTCAAACTATTTTCGTTGTTTTTTTCGCATACAAACCCTAATTCTAACATGGTATAATTAGAAAGCAATAAAGTGCGAAAAATAAATTTACTAAGCTATTACAACACCATATATAGGAAGGGGGTACAAATGTTCAAATGGGGATTTTGATAAGGAATTTAAACCTAAACTATTACATCAATATTGAATTACTTACAAGATAATTTAATTGCACAAATTAAATAAAATAAGAATAAATATGCAAGATGCAAAAATGGTTTTTGTATATATGAAAAAAAAGTATTTTTATATGTCAAAATAAACAAAAAGAAAAGTATTATTTTTTGGAGCTTTTTCATGTTTAGGGCTAAACCCTAATTTTATTAAATAAAATGTATTATTCATTTATTATGCATAGTATTTATTTATTACAAAAAATAAAATAAAAAATGAAGTATATTTGTGAAAAGGGTATTTTTATATTAAATATTTAACAAGAAAATAAAAGTGTGTATATTTTGTAATTTAACCTAAATATATTAATATATATATATATATATATATATTATATATATTTAGTTAAATATATATATATAATATATATTATATATATATATATATATATATATATATATTATATATATAGTATATATATATATATATATTATATATATATATATATATATATATATTATATAATATATATATATTACTATATATATATATATATATA